>MDSB01000007.1:491759-729931 GCA_001754015.1 Brettanomyces anomalus | reverse complement strand
TTTCTGCTCATTAAAGTATTTGCATTTTGTTGCTTAATTTCATCATGAATTGCCTCCTTTCCATTCGCTCATTCGTTTACGTAATCATTTGTGTAACACGTGATTATTCCTTGTTCAATCCCTCAAAGGAATTGTAAATGGTCTGACCGAAAGTAGCTATAACAGGTTTAGGTATAATAATTGTTAAAGAATTGCTAAAGAGTTATTGAAGGATTCTCCAGAAGATTAACATGGAACCTTTTAGTTCTATCTTAACTCTTATTGTCCAAGTATTACAACTTAGCAACAATAAAGTTCATAGAAATAAGGATGCTATTGTTATGACATTTTCATACGAACAAACTGAACTACAAATATGTAAAGCCTGGTTAATTCATTATACATCATGTTAAGTATAAAAACATATCTTATAAACTACAATAAGCATCGAATAAGATACTAAATTTGGTACTATCAACTTTAACACTTATTTTCAATTGGGTCCTATCTTATTATCAAAACGACGGCAAGGGCATATATTCATGTGCACTGGAAACTACACATTTCCCTATTCTTTTTATATATTTTCTAATATCATTTTATTAGTTACGGACGACACTTCCCTGTTAAAGTTTATGGTGTAATAACTCAACAGTTAAATCGATATTTGTTGTAGTATATAAAAATGTTTACACTTGATAAGATATACAAGGGAATAACTCGGCTTTATATATTCATAGTTCACTTTGTATGAGACTGTCATAACAATAACATTCTCATTTATATGAACTCCATTGTTCCTCAGTTGTAATATTTCGACATTCCCTTTCTTAGGAAACGTTAGCCAATCATTCATTACGGCGTGAACTGTTTTTGTCCCTAGCTTTATACAAAACCACTTCTCGTGACTTGAGTCTTATTGTTGGACCCGCTCTCGGACGTCCAACATTAAAGTAATTCATAACTCTTGTGACTTCTTTCTGAAAAACTTATGATACATTTTTTTCCACTTTCAGTTTCATAATACAGAACCAGTCGCTTTTAAATATATATCCAGCTTTAAACCATTAAGTTCTTGTCTCGATCACTTACAGAAATAATAGTTGGTATGCTCTGGTGTGTACCTAAATTATCTCAAATTTTCAAAAAGGAAACTGGTTGTTTATAAGGAATATGATAAATCACTAAAACATGAAGTAGTGTATGCTGTTATGTGAATTATAAAGTATGTTATTTGTAATATTGATTGGTAATCCTTAATAATATAAAGTTACGCAATTCTAATCCTAAGTGAACCTGATTCTTCCTTTAAGGTTTGATATCAACTAGGTGAGTTTATTAATTGTCAAGAAACTAAAGAAAGTAAAAGAACAGAAGCAAAAGAACATAAGAGATAAAAGAAGAATAAAGTAATTAGGAGTAAAGTAAGAGATAGATAAAGAGCTATTAAACCTAAGTAGCGAGGTTTTCCGGTGTAAAGAAGTATTCGTAGCAATTTAGAGTGTATATGACAGCTCTATTACATTATTATAGAATTTAGACAAGTACGAAATGGAGTTAAGAGAGACCTTGTGAGTTACTCTCGGGCTATAGCTATCTCACTCCTTCTTGGTACCGCTCAATAAGAACCCAGCAGTCTGGGAGATTCAGACAATTGCAGAGTCCGTTATCTCATAGGGGTGAATATAAATGTACCGAGGTATGTGGGAAGATATTTATGTCCTTATCTACCAGTTGTGTATGATTGCATCATAGAAGAAAATGAAACTACTTCCTTTACTCTGCCACCATCCAAGTGGAGTCGAACTAGTTGTATTGCAAAATAAGCTCTCCGGCCTCATTTCTTCTGCGAAAAAACAATTATATAAAAGAGATAAAATTATGTAAATTAATAAAGGAAAATAAAGCGAGGTAATCACACATGATAGAAAGATTCAACTCTTTAATTTTCACACAATCAGCATATGTTATAAAAGGTTATTTTAGTTCTGGATCATCACCAATAAAAGCAGCCTCTGCCCGATAGCGGAAATACTGTATAGCACAATTACTAAACTGAGATAATCATAAAGAACCGACGTCTAAGCCGTATAACTAAGAAGAAATATTACAAAAGTATTGAAAATATTGTACATCATAACTGAGAAGTTGGCGGGATAATACCAAGCAAATACAAAACGTTGAGATGCTATAAAGGGAATATATTTAGAAATAGCTTAAATTCGATACATAATCGAGAAGCCACAGTAGCAATAGAATAGAATGAAATTGACGATAAATATGCTTATCAGTCAGCATTCACACCAGGAATGGTGATCCTCTTCGCCTTGTTGATGTAAGCATTGTATGTGATTTCTATGATTTCATTCGAAGGAAAACGCATATAAGGAATATCAGAAGACGACGATGCCATTAAGTACCCATAGAAAACTCTGATTACAGTTTCATCTGCAATAATCAATACATCATTATCAATTCTTCCAACTTCTAATATTAGCGGCTCCAACTTAAGAGCCAGATCATGATAGCTTTCGGCACGAGGGTACCTATGATGATATGGATCCAACTTATGGCGCTCATAATCGGACAAATATTTCTCCTTTAATTCTGCATCACTTAAACCTTCGGCATCACCAGGATTAAGCTGTGCCAATTCGGATCTCGGCTTTACAACAAGTCCAGCCTCCTTAAACACAGCAGCAGCCTGCATTGTCCTCAGACGCGTCGAGGTCCAAACTTCCAAATCTTGAGGAAAGCCCTTTCCCGAACGTGTCAAATTAAAATGACGGTATAATGCATTATACATTTTGCTAATGTACTCTGTTCCTGCTTTATTTAAAGGCGGGTCAGTTTTAAACTGAAGTTTATTATTAGAACAGCGGGCAAAATAAACAGAACCAGACTTGAGACGGACATTCATTATGTAGAATATTATTTTTGTCGTCAAAAAGTCATGCTGTAGCTTATTAACAAGAACGGAACGTCCTAGATTTCTTGATTGAATCCAGGTAAGGTCCTTCCCTGTTAAAGACTCAAAAGATTTAGCCATTTTCCCCACCTTTTTCGTGTAATCTGCAATAGCCAAGTTTTCATCCCAACCTTCATAATCAGGAGACTTCGTGGCCTCCTTGATATTGGACTTAAGAAGCTCATCATCATCTACAAGGCTTTCAATGAACACTGTTCGGATATCATGCTTTCTCATTTTTATTGCTAAATCTGCTCTTTCAGCAGAGTTTCCATTCACACTGTCAAAAATTGCAACTTGACCTCTATCAATTTTGAAAAAATCAATCATTTCCTCTATGACTATCTTTCGTAAATCCCTTCTCTGTTCTTCGATCTCCTGATCAGAAAGAAAATCGTCCGCCTGAATTCCAATATAGTCACGTCGATAATCCTCAAAGTGAAAGAGGTTAGCTCTAACACCTAACCAACGAAGATAGCGACAAAGTCCAATTGCTAAGTTAGTCTTTCCCCTGGCTGGAAGGCCCACTAGAACGATGCAAATGGATCCTGCATGAAACATGTGACCGGATTCCGTAGAATACATCTGCCCTGGAGATACATGGAATTTAGATAAAGTTTGGTGAATTTCATCAACATCTTCCTGCTTATTCTTTGTACTTATAACATTAGAGAGCTCTACTGAGGGTATCTTCTTGTCACTAATCTTAGGAGCATGAATCCATCTATGATTTGTTCTCGCAGAATAGTTACCCGGAAGCTTGGGTTCTTCAATTTCAGCCACTTGATCTGACATATTCCAGTAGTAAAAAAACCCACAGTATGAACACTTGATATGCTGTATGAAGGCACGAGATATATAAAAAAAAAATGGTGATATGAAACCGATAAAAAAGAAAAAAAGATTGCTTCCTATATGTGAGAAACTTTAGAAGGCGGTAAAATCTGGAGAACTTTGTGGGGAAAATAAAAAAAAGGGATGAGAAGGGGGTACAAAAAAAAATAGCTCACTGGACAGGAAATCTACCGCCAAAATTTATGCATTCTTCATTTCTTCTTTTTTCGGCGAAACGCGGGGTAAAAATGTTAAGTATATTTACATATACGTAAATGAATTGGCTATGCAAAATAAGTTAAGCAAATAACATCAATATTCATTCTTTAGCTAGTTGTATTATAATCTGATATTCGTCTTCACACCAGATCCGCGATAAAGCAAAGTCATTGCAAAGTTGCCAAGCTTCACATCCAATATTGCTTGGGTATCGACGTCAAGATCCCCGTTCAATGCACCTCTCAAGATATCCGCACCTAGTCCTGATCTGGTAATGGTAACAGGAATCCTTGGCGTTTTATATAGACCAGGTGGTACTAAGAATCCTTGTTCTTGACTGACAAATCCCAACGTGGTTCCATCATGAGATGCCTTAGCGCTAAGTATGACAATTGCCACTGCATGATTTTGGACCGGGTTATAAACAGTTAACTCGATCTCTGATGAAACAACATGAATGATAGAATCAACTATGAAAAGTGATTCTTGATCGGATCCAGCAGTAACAATGTCGTGACTAGACTTTTCCCTCGTAATTTGGGGAACAGTTAAGGACAATTTCAAACTTTCAAGGAGCTTTGAAAAGGATTCTGATTCTGGTGCTGTTTTACCGGGTATTCCTTGTATCTGGATTTCTGGGGAAACTCCAGATATGTACTGTCCAACAAACTCTTCCAACCTCAATTTTCCAAAATTAGCATCACTTTTTAAAGTCATGCTCAGTCTTAAATTTATTGTGTCTTTCATTTCATTGGATATAGAAAATTTTCTCACTCCTATATTAGAAATAACCGACTTGAGATACAATATTTGAAACTCGAGCCACTCAAAGTCATTTTGTATAGTCAAATTACTCCTATTCTTTAAATTGAGGTCTAATTCAAGTGATATAGTCTGATATGATGATTCCATAAATGTAATTTGATGTAGACTGATTGCAAACGAGCTAAACACGTCTGTAACGTTTCCCAAACTACTTGGAATATGGGCGACGGTTGAAATTGGCACATCTTGGAATATCGTATTTAAAGAAGGCATATTTATCTCAAAATCAAAATTTGCTCTGACATCAAATTGCTGATTGGTACCGTTCAAAAGTTGATTCAACTTCTTTCCCAAACTTTCACCATCATTAATCCGTAAAAAAAAGTCATCCAACAATAACTTGAATGTAGAATGCTTTGGATCATACAAACTATCGCACCATGATGACACATGAAATTCACACAATGAATCGAACTTGTCTCCCACGTCAATGTTTCCCTTTACCCTTGGTACATCAAAATCGAAGCCAACGTAGTCGGAATTAAGCACAATCATTGGATCAACACTCATAATGAGATCGCCATTATGTGGCCCAATAGAAACTTTTGAGATGGAAACATTTTTCACAGGATTGCTCAGTACATCTGATGGCAGAAATTGTCTAGAACCAACATATATTTTAAATATCAATAAAGTTAATAGTTTCTCTAGCCAACTCTGAGATTCAAAGTCTTGGGTAGAGCATCCATGCATGTATAAAGGCACGAGCTTGCCATCCAAAAACTTGTTAGCATAATAGTTGAAAGGAGTCAAATTGTCAAACTGGTTTTCATAATGCTCAAAAAGCTCATGATCCAAAGAAAGACCGTATGACACATTAACTTCATGGGATTCATTGAAGTAAAAGCTTTGTATCAAAGGAATATTTGCAGTTATCAGCCTTGATAGATCAGAGTTCTTGGTACTGCATTTTAAATCAGCCCGCCATAGAAGAGATGGAATATGCTTGAATGACAAAAAGAAGAGTTCATCACTTTTTGGGAGACTGAGTATGGCAGAACCGTTTGCAAAACTAGAGGAACTCGAATTATCTGTTCCAAAGGATATATTGGATATACGTACATTGCTTTCGAACTGGGTAATGATTCTTGAAACATTTAGACTGGGTACAACATATCCAAATTCAACTAAATGATTATGAAGAAATGTGTTATCAATATCTGTAGATATATAAAGCCTTGTTTGCTCGGGTAATGAGCGCTTGTCAAAAATAGCATTCATGAAATCCGAAAGTGTACCATAATCAAGTTCCGTCTGAATATTTGTCAAAGAGATTTCATTCCTTTTTCCTTCATGAATATCAATCTCGAATGCTCTTTGACTATCTGGAATAATCAGATCCCAAAGGTGTACAGTTGAGTGTGAGTTTTTTGAAACAGACATTTTTGTGACATCTCCTATATAAAACTTTATGCTTCCAATAAAACGGCTTAATCCCAAGAATCCAATTTGCATGAACGTGCTGTTTAAGTCACTGTAATTAAAGACAAAAGAGGCCGATATATTAAAAAATGGGTTAGCTGAATCGGTATCAATCGATATATTATCAACATCAATAATTGTAACCAAAGCCAAATTCTGCATACAGATTCTCAAATCATAGATGAATAACGAAAACGCTAGAAAGATCAAAAAAAGTAATCCCAGCCATATGTAACCATGCTTATATTGCCTTCTATTCGAATTGTGACAAATTTCATCATCAATGCCAGCACTGATTGATCTATAATCTGTCAAACTTCGAGTATCTGTTGTTGGGGAAAGAAGTGGTTCGAGCTCACTTTCACTTGTAACTAATGAGGTCAAAACCTGGGGAGAGGATGCGATATTATCGCTATGAACCATTTGTGAAATACAAGGGCCATTCATAAATTTTGTGCTTAAATACCACTCAGAACTAAAAAGAATAATTACAATTAAGGTGGTAAATATGAAAGGATTAGTTGTTTTGTTTTATAAATTTCTTATCAGTAGAAGCAAAGAGCAATCAATCAGCCGCACATTTTTTTCCCCCACAACAAATACTCGACTCCTAAAAAAAAAAAAAAAAAGATGGTACTTTTATAAAGCTCTTCACAGGGGTGTCATATTTATATTCATTGATAAGAAAGAACAACCATTTAATAGCTATTTGAATGCCTAATTATTCGAGAAAAACCCAAATTTCGGACTACATATTTGGTGGAATATCGCAACAATGTTACAACACATATATGCCCTGATTTCCCAGTTCAATTCAGAACTTAGAGTCAAGCACGTAACCGTTGTCTAAATAACGATCTAATATTTTGGCAGAAGGTGCTGTTGTCAATGGTATACCAGACTTCCATTCACCTACTTGCTTAATCGCAACATTGTTGTTGTCCTTAGGAATCTCACCATAGTTTTTGGCAAGCTCATCCTTCATATAGCTCTTCAATTCAGATGTTAAGTCAAACTTTGGAATGATCTCTCTGAACGTGTGATGCAAAGTCAATGCGTCAATTAGATCATCAGAGTTGGCGCATTTTTGTGATAATTTTCTAACAAGAGCATTCAAAGCGTCTTGGTCATAGTCAAGGTTATCGAATTTCTCCTTCTTATATATGAAGTTGGAAACAAGACTTTCATATAAATCAGGATGCCCTGTATCAGCATGACCTTGAAGATGAACAACAAGTTCCCCATGGTGATCTTGATTCACAACCTTGTCTTCAAAGTACTTCCGGACATCATCTAATGAAATATCCTTCAACAAAACGGAATCTTCCTCTCTCCTTTCGAAATCGTAAAACCCAGAAGCAATACGATTCCAAAAGCGTGCTCTTTCCTCCCTAATATTTTTGGCTTTCTGGAGTTTCTTAACAATAAGCGCATCAACATGCTTTTTAAAATCATCTTTACTCATTGAAGCCAATTTTCTGCCCTCTTTAGCAACAAACTCTTTAATTCTCATATATAGGTACCCGGTTGGTCTTTCACTTTGCACCAAAAACCTCAGGCCAAATGTTGTTCTTGTCTCTCTGATCCCAGAAAAAACAACATATCCGAGTTGTTCTTTTGTTCTTAATCTATCGAAAAATGGCTCGTGCAAAATTTGAGCTATCAATTCTGCTGTAACTCTATTTCTTGTATCTGGGATCAAACCAAGCTGCATGTAAACTTCAATACAAGAGTTTACATTATTCGGATCATCATTATCTTTTGAATAGTGGTATATTTTTCCTTCTGGTAAATATAAGGATCTGCCTCTAGTATATTGTGATCTGCTCAAGGCCACTGATTTCTGAAACTTCGAGGAAACCATAAGACTTAAATCCTTTGCCGACTTTTTATCATAGTTTCCAAGAACCAATGATTCGACGAAGCATGTACTAAACAAGCCAGTCACGTAGCTTTTCAAGCTGTCGAATGTCACTGCATCGTATATCTCCAATTGGTCGTCAACGAGCCAGGAGTTTTCATTGATTAATGACGAAACCATAGGTCCGACCTGATTGTAAGGAACAGAGTAGCCAAAATTCTTTAAGTTTTTAAGTAACTTTTCTTTCAAAACTTCAAATCTAGCTCTTCTCGCCTCATTCCACATCTCCTGCTCAAAAGAAGGATCTGTAAACTTCACCAATCTATCGATTAGTGTCTCAAGCAAAATCGCTAGCTTATCGGAGAAGCCGTGAATCTCTAAACTTATACCATCTCTAGCAATCTCAAATTCATGGGACAAACCAGCAATTGATGCTAAATAAGAGATACTGTTAAGATCATCATCCAATACATCCAAAAACAGTGAGAGCAAAACAGAGTTCAACGGTGTAGAAGTAGCATTTGGAATATTAAACTTGAACTTAAGCGCAGACCTTGGTCCACCCAATTTCGTATCAAATTTATACCAAATCTTATTTTTTCCATCAGCATCGACAAGTTTCGGATATTTAAGGTCTAGCCCATTACTATTGGCTAAATCAAAGTGGGTTGGAATAAATTCATTCTTCGGAGGTAAGGTGTACGCTGAATCCAAATCCTTTCCATCACAATATATTTCTTTGAGTTCATTCAGCAAGGAATCTGAAAGTTTATCTATACGATAAGTAGTTCCATACCACTTTTCTTTAGCAGAACCTTTTATTCCATCTTCAAAAAGTTCTTTGGCAACAAGAAGGGCTTTAAAATTGGAAGGATTCAAGTATGAGGTATACTTTGTGATTAAATCAGAATCATACTCACGAACAACAGACAAACTTAAAAAATGTTCAGGTGGAATGCTATCCATTTCTAAGTGCTGATCTTTTGCCATATCTTCTTTAGGGTCCGAGATTTCGGTTTTGTAGAAATTTAAATTGTGCAAACTCGAAGCTAATTTGGAAACAGTGGAACTAGCTCCATACTTTTGTCTAAATTTAAAGTTAAAATCAGATTGATCCTTAATTTCTTTCCAAACCCATTTTTGTGGTCCATTAACCTGTAACATTTTGACATATCGAAACACATCCTTAATTATTTCATCAATGTGATTAAGACCCTCCTTAGTTAAATCAATATCTATTTCAAACTCAGCAAATCCACTTGAAAGAGTCATTGCACCTGCGCTTAGTCCAGTGGCCCATTTTTTCTCCTTAAAATCATAAAGTAAAGAACCTTTTGATTCATGACCTAAAAGATGTGATAAGTACTTGCTAGGAATATATTTCCAATAAGAATCTGTATCTGGAACGGGAAAAGTCAATTCGAGGGCACGTAACTCACGGATAGGCTTAGCCTTTACGATTTCAGTGCCATCAAAATGACAGTCTTTGAAAGGGGAGCTCTTGTAGATTGGCCTTTCAAGATTCTTATTAACAGCGGGGGAAAACATATCGACAGCCCAATCAGTAAGCGTATTAAGCGATTCATTAGATAGGATAACCAAACGCATTAAGTTAGCTGAATATCTTGAACTATGATACTTGAGTAATTCTTCACGAACATCAACCCCATCTTCAGTTGGTATTTCTCCTAAGGTTACCTTATTACCGGTGGAGAAACCATTAAAAGGATGGTTTCCATTTGTCAAAGATTTAGAGAGCTGATACAACCTCCAGCTATCGTTCTCCAAATTCTTTTTGTTCTCGGAATCAACAGCATTGATTTCTCTATCTTTGCCACTAGATGAAAAAAGGGGACAAATGAAGAATTGCGCAAACCGATCCAATGCTCCTTTCAGAGCCTTATTGGCCACTTCGAAGTAGAAATTTGTATGCAGTGATGAAGTATACGCATTCGAAAAACCAGAGTGACTTGAAAGATAAGAACTGTACTCATTTTCAGAAGGATACTTCTCAGTACCCATGAACAACAAGTGCTCACAAAAATGAGCCAATCCAGGAAGGTTTTTGGGATCATTAAAAGCTCCAGCATTCACATCCAATGCAGCTGCTGATTTATCTGTTTCAGAATCATGTATCAAAAGCGCAACCATCTTGTTTGGAAGTTGGATCAGTCGATACTTCCTGTCATCTATCAAGGGCTGGTCTAGATGATCAGAGATAATCGTGTAAGGGTTGTTATTTGGAGTAACCATTCTGGAAGCGGAACGAATAAAAGAACGAGACTGTAACAATAGCGCTAGAATCAAGATAAGACAGTAGAATATGGATGTTAGCATAAATTTTGTCAAAGAATATAATGGATTATAATTGCCAGGCTGATCATCCGACGATAGTTTACATACGTCTCAATTTCAATAACCGGAGAATTGGCAAGGAGACCTGTCTCATTTATCTCTGACACAAAAAGTTGTAATAGTGTGATAAGATGCCAGGGAATAAAAAGCTAAGAAAGTGAGTGTGATAGAAATAAGTGAAAGAACTCATGCTGGATAAATACGAATGGCTAACAATGTAATAGGAGTGACAAACAATTCATGGGCCTGGGTTACACCAGACGCGAAAAAAATTGAATTACAAACCTATACCTCAATTTCTGAACCCGCTCCTCAAAAAAAGGTGGATAGAAGAGGATTTTATTTAGGTTGGAAAATAATATCTCCCCAAAGTCAAAGCAACAAACATCACACTACTATAGTACTGGCAAAATGCATATAGAATACTGAACACATTATCTTCAACACTACATAAAGTTTCGATTTTTTATGTATATGAATGGGGTTAGAAAAATAGCAAAGAATACATAGGAGTTGGTACTGATTATTCTTCATTTCACCTGCAAACAACATCCTACCAATACAATATCATACCGTATCATCATCAAAATGCCACTTGCTCAATAAAGGATTGGACGGTGCTATACGACAGTACTCATCATCATCAACAGGCCGTGAGTTGATCATGTTTCCAGAGAGCATACTTTGAATTGATAACCCAATGCTATTGAGAGTATTTGCCGGAGACCATCCATCATACAAAATATTCAAGCAGATGTGTCCGTTTGAGTATATATGTGGGTGTATTGGAATCGGGTATTTCGTATGCGTATATTTATCATAGGCAATAAATTTTACCTCAGGCGGATCAAATGGATATGATGCACTTGGCTTCACTAAAAGCCTATACACCTGATCTTTTGGATACAGATCTGGATTATCTAAAACAACAATGTCGATATAAATGACTCTCATATCATCTTGAATCGGTTGGAGCAACTTTAAACCGGCCGACGAGTCAAATGCTTGTATCTCTTTAAAGAGTCGCTTCAATGCTGTACGCTGTAGTGTTATTGCACCCATAATATTAGTAGAGTAAAGTAGACGATCGTAAAACTAATCGCCGTAACTTCTTTATATCTTTAAGTTAGAACGTAAAAGCAACAAATAAAGCAATAAGTACTCTTTTAAGATTTAGCTGGAAGTTAATCATGCTTGGCTTGGCGCTCACCAATCTGAAAGATATAGATGCACATTACTACACCAGAAAAGAAAAAGAAGGAAAAAAAAATGAACACCATGATTTTGCTGTCACATACATCTGTACACTACAATCTAATTTTAGAAACGTGAAACAACTTGCAAAAAATATTCTAGCCTTTATTCAGCCTGACCCATTGCTGAAAGTATAGAACTACTAATTATAGTAGAAGAAAGCGGATTTCGCACTCTTTGCTATGGGGAAAATTTTTACTTCTAATCTTTCTCGAAAAATGTCAACATTGATCACCAGCAGTATCCGGAATTGTTTACTTGAAACCAAAATTTCTATTTTCCCCTTATCCCTTACATTCAGAAAATAGGGTGCAAAATTTAGAAACCTAATAATGTACCCTTTAAAGCTCGAACGCTCGAAGCTAAATATCTTACTCTTCTTTCGTATCCTTTTTTTTTCTTACATCTGTTATTCTGCTTTCCCATTTCTTTAACTAGCATAAAGGTCAATCATCTTACCCAGTTTACAGATCACTATGAAGTCTACCACATTCGTTTTATCCGCCGCTTTCTTGGCCTCATACGTTGCTCCAGCTTTGGCCGACACTCCTCCAGCATGTGTTTTGGCTTGTGCTGAGAAGGTTGTGAAGAACTCATCCACATGCCCAACTCTTAACGAGGTCGAATGTGTCTCTGACAAGGAGTACAGCACGTTCGAAAGCTGTCTTTCTTCTACTTGCCCAAGCAGTGTTGCAAGCCAGGCTGAATCTTACTTCAAGTCTTTAGCTTCATCATATGGAGCATCTGCATCTGGAAGTGCTTCGTCGAGTGCCTCTTCCTCGTCTTACGAGTCCTCTTCAGCATCCGCAACATCCGCAGCATCGGAATCCTCATCTGCTGAGGCTCAAACTTCTGGCTCTGCCTATGCTTCTGAATCATCCAATGACTCCGAGGGCACAAAAACTCTTACTTCAACAACCTGCCCAGACTCCACCACTACTGCTGCTGCAACATCCTCCGTTGCTCTTACTTCAGCCGCTCCTTCCAAGGCTGCAGCTGCAACCACCGAAGCTGCTTCCACTGAGGCTTCAACTTCTGCTGTCCCATCCGTCGAAGCTGCCAACGTTGCACCAGCCGCAAATATCGCTTCTGGTGCTGCTGCTGCCGCAGTTGTTGCTGCCGCTTTTGCTCTCATGTAAGCCTGTCATTTGAACGACCACTTTATTTTCTTTTTCTTTACGTTATTTTTATTAGCAAGCAATCAAGGCATGCTTCAGAAAGCCATTTATTTTAGAGGTTTTTCCTGGAGTCGATACCCAACATAAGTATATCTCTTTTTTTATCTTTTTGTTCTTTCTCCTCGGCCTCTTCTGTTTTCTCTATTAATTTCATGGAGACGGCGAGCAAGCATTAAGTTTCTTTCTTACATACATTATCACTTTTTCTCGTTTCATTTCACTATTCTATTTTTTCTTTGTTAAAGCGCAGATAAACGAAATAACAGTTATGCTTCATTCAGTTAAGTATCAAATACATTAGACTACTTACAATTTTGTAGATGTAGTTTAATCATCTTATTACATTTATTATTGTGATCCTTTATTGCTCGCTGGTGGTTTCGGCTATCTTTTAAGGGAAACAAAACAAAGCAAAATCAAACTCGAGACGGTGTTAGCTCAGTGTCCGGCGCTAAAAAAACACAAACAAAAAAAAATGGATCCAGGAAAATAAATAGAGTTCGAGGTGTAAACAAAACAGGACGCCCAAAGTTTGCGTGGTATTATTTATTTTATCATGGGTCAGAAAAGAACAGTTTATTTGGTTCAATATTTGCTTGGCTTAAAATATTGTATCTGCATATTTATTACAAGAACAGTAGGTTGTGATAAAAGAGTCGGACGCTCATAAGAAACAACAACAACCACACACAAAAAAAAGACCACATACAGGATGCTTGACGCGCTACCTTTAGACCAATATAAAACAAATTATAGGGATATCATTCATGATCGGCCATTGGAGTATGGAAATATGAAAGGGCTGGTTCTTGATAAAGAGAGATTTCGCAGGGATTTCGATGACTTTGACGTATTATTAAGGAAAAACGTTCCTGGTAAATATAAAGGGTATTTTAGTTTGCCAGGTAACGCGAAAAAATGTACCGATACTTTCAATGACCCAGTTGACGATGAGGAAGTATTCGACGATGATTACACAGATGACATCGAATACGGAAGATCATCGCCATCTAAGGGGTCCTATAAATTGAGTCCAATTAAGAAACAGAGTCATAGAAAGATCCCTTCTATTAGTATTAAAGACTCAGAAGACCTGAAAGCACCAGAGGGAGATATTTTCCATATTTCCAAGAGAAAAGGGAGGAGACATGAAAATTTGAGACCATACCAACAGTTAAGACCTACAAATGGATTAGACACGCTAGTTGAACAGACCTATCGATATATCGATGAGAACTTGAAAGGCGATACACAATTGAACACTCTAGTGAATGACTTGGTGGAAAGGTTACGAAGCTTGGAGAGCCAAGAACACGCTAGAAGATTGCAGGAAAGGAAGAAATTGGAAGAAGAGGGGGATATAAAAGAATCAGAACAACCTGGCCGCTCACAAGAGGAATGGATTGAACTCCTGAAAGTGTTCCAGCAAAAATTGGCCAAGTACAAGTCGAAAAACTTATCTTTACAGTTAGATATTGGAAGTCTAGAAGATAAAGTGAATAGTTTGAAGATGGCAAAAAGTCACAGCTCGAGCGAGTTTGAAGATAGTGATTCTGAATATACTCAACTTCAGTCAAAGCTTGGTATAATAAAGAAAGAATTAGCATCGGCAAAAAAAGAGGTGAAAGATATGAAAACGGAGGAAGGTAAGAAAAAAGATGAATTAGAGAAGTTGTCATCAAAGGTGAAAGAGAAGAAGTCAGCACTAGAGGAATTGGTTTCGGAGTTAGATGCAAAAGGTAAAGAATTAGAGAGTACAATTGCAAAAATACAAGAGGAGAAAGACACACTATGTGAGCTTGAAAGGAAAATCAAATATGGAAGAACGAAGATAGGGCAGAACAGTAAGGAAGAGGCTGTGATCGAAGAGAAACAACAAAATGACGAAACAGAAACAGACAAGTTTAAGGATGACCCTGAGTTGATGAAATTAAATGAAGAGATAGAGAGCCTCAAGGAGAAACAGAAGAAGATCATAGAAAAGAGAAGAAGAGAGCGAGAAGAAGTATTGAAGCTTGCACATCAAATGGGTGCAAACAAAATAACGGGACCTGTGATAAATATAAACTTTCCAACTGAATTTTCGGATAAGATTGCTCTCAAAGTATCAGATGCCATTTTGAGTCATGGCCTGGGGGAAAAAAAGAACCAGAAGGTGGAAAAAACAGAACCAGTTTTTGAAAGAAAAGAGAAAGCATCAAAAGAGATGGAAGAAACTACAAATAAGGAGAACACGCCTCCATATATGTCGAGCCCAATAAATTTAGGGAAAGAATGCCCAGCATGTGACCAGGACATATACGCGAGGGGGTTTGAGCCAAGGAGAAGAACTACTCGCCCATACTCTGCAGAAGATGACATCCGGAAGTATGGATTTCGAGGCAGTGCGAGATTATATGAGAATGGCAATAGCTTGAGGAGTAACGACTCATTTTATAGGCAACCTGCATACGGAGCAGTGTGGTGAGTGAAGAGAATGTAGATATTTAGCAACAAGATAGAATCGTGTAGGCAGTTATACTAAAGAAAGAAAATAAGATACGCACTGACTGATTTAAATTTGATTAGATTGATATACACTGAAATATACGTACTCAAACGAGAAAAATGCAAGACATATGAGGTTTAGCTATCAGCAAGCTTTAGAGCTCTTCTCTGCAAGAGAAAAAATATAGCCTGAGTTTTAATTACATGCATTGAAACGTAAGAATGTATTCTAGAGTGATCTCTAAGTTACTTTCAGGATGGTAAGTACCACAGAAGTTATCATAACACGGAGAAGTTGGATACCGCGTCATATTTTATCAGTGCTTCCGTCCTTTCTTTGACTTTTTAGACCGCTTTTTGTGCTTCGAGGTCGTCTTTTCAGTTGTATTATCGGTACGTTGCTTTTCCGTTTTCTGCTTTGATTCCTCCCCCCTTTCTTGTTCTGAAAACTTTGTATTCGTCATTATGCAACCCAAACCTTCCAATTTCACATCTTCAATTTTCTCATCCGGTGTTCCTGGATTCACATGCTTAGTCACAGCAGTTCCTCTAGGCCCCAGAGCATTCATAATTCGTGAAAACTCTTTAGCCTTGTGTGTACTCAGAGACAAGCATATTCCCGTAACTGGATTAAACAATTTAAATCTCACAATCGGCCGTCTTTTTTCCCCCTTATGAGTATATGTGATGCTGACCCTGGTCTTTGCAGGGCTCGATTTCATTAGCTGAACCGATTTCTCTATAAAGTTGTCTGCGCTTGAGAAATGTGTCATAATCGAGAGCAATTAAAACAATAAACCTGCTAGAAACGATGCTGCACTAAATAGTCTATTAGTGATATTGAAGTGGAAATATATCAACGATAAACCTATTCACTATTTCAATGCAATGAAACACTTTTTAGGAACCTTTTCTAAGACATTTATAGATCGCACTGGGTCTGCGTTCGAAAACCGTCATATTTTATTTTATTTTTCCTGTCCTTTTTCACATTCATCTCCAGTTTCGAGGCCGCTACATTGATATTAGTACTATATATTTTTCTTTCATTACCAAGTTAATGGAAGAAAAGAAAATTGAATATCGCACTTAGCAGAGTTGGAGAAACTCTTTTTTTTTTTTTTTTTTTCTCATTCGGCGTAGTTCCTGTAAGGCACAATGTATCTATACCTTCTTTTCCAATTAGGCTGACTGATCATATACCATATATCTATTACAAGGCAGGGGAAAAAACGCTAGATTTTTGCTTCATATCTCTAGAGGAGCTCAACTTTGGCATATTGCGAGAAACTCCCGGGTTGCAATATATTAATTTATCGGTGGTTCATTACTCATTCAAGAGAAACTTCCCTGACTTCTCAGCTGTTAACATTTTATTTCAGAGGAAAGACGTATGTTTTCCAGAATATTAACATCTTCCAAGCGGACTGCAATAGTGGCGCAGAAAAGGGCTTATGCGTATGCAAAACTACGTACCAAAACCACCCTAACAAGTGCTTACAGGCGTTTTTATAGCGATGAGAGTGGAGATGCAGATGAACCAAAAAATGGTACTCCTACCAAGGATAAG
This sequence comes from Brettanomyces anomalus, assembly GCA_001754015.1. NCBI lineage: Eukaryota > Fungi > Ascomycota > Pichiomycetes > Pichiales > Pichiaceae > Brettanomyces > Brettanomyces anomalus. The sequence goes on along the minus strand of MDSB01000007.1, from coordinate 712,979 downwards.
GAAGTGAATTCTACTGAAATGTTTCAGAGGAAGTACTACAATAGAAACAACAGAAACAATGGAGACGATACTCATGGATCCTATAGGGCAAACAGAGAAGAAATCACAGACTTTGCTGAGGCACAGGAGAGTGGGCTTTCGACTCCTTCATTGATCGGAGTACTAGCCACTGATCCGAAGATGGGACCGACTGATATTATAGACAATCTTGAGATGTTGCTTGCAGCGAACGAGGAGAGGAAGCAGAGCGGTGAAAACTCTACATATGCATACAAAGATTCATATCGACTTGTCAACGCAAGTGTTCCTCTTGGGCACAAGTTGTTTACTCGATTGCATCAACTCAGCTTGCAAAAAGAAGGTGAAAATGTCCAAGAGTCAATTCTCTTCTCAGCTGTCATCAAGATTTTCACTAAGTATAAGCTTTTGCATGTTTCGCACATGAACAGATATCTGCATTGTTTAATTCATGAAGGTCAGTTTTCTAAAGCACTAAGTTCGTGGATCGAGGCATTAGATTATTTCAAGAACCAGCCTGAAAGAATGGTCGATTTCAGGGAAACAGGCAGACATACTCCAAAATCATATATTAGCTCAACGGAACAATTTTTCTACTCGGGATTGGTGTCATACATTCTGTCTTTGGAAGAAAATCACTCGAAACTTGACCCAGACTTTGTTGAATTGATTCTCAAGGACCTTGGTTCGGAACCTTCCTTTTCATCACTTTCAAACTTCTTCAGTTTGACACATCTTGACAGCAAGTTTGCCAATCATGTTAAATATATTTGGATGAATTATCTTAGAAGTAAGGTCAACTACAACGATAAATCCAGCTGGCTTGATGCATTTGCAGCGGCTAGGCAAAATAAGACCGCCAAAGTGGAACGAATCATTAACGATAACATAGAAAATGCAGCAAAAAAGGAACAGAAGTTAACCGCAGAAACATGGGCCCGTATCATGCTAATTTATACGATCGATAAGAACTACACCATGGCTTTAGCAACGTGGAAAAAGGCTACCCAAGATCTTAAGATTACACCTACAATTGCTCTTTGGAATCAACTTCTGTTAGCCAATGCACGTTCTTCATCTTCCAATAGGCTTCTTAGAATTGAAAGTGTCTGGAAGTTGCTGAAAAACAGTGAGTGCAAACCAAATGCGGAGAGTTATAGATACTTAATGGAAGGTTACAGTGCTTGTGGATTGCTGTCTAAATCAATGAAAACTCTTGAAAAAGTGGAGAAGGATCATCCGGAATTTCCTGTTAGTGGGTTGAAAGAGCAACTTATTACGGGTATGATAGATAACGGATTCGGAAAAGAAGCCGACCAATTGTTTAAATTATACAAGAAGAAGGGGGCAGAAATAGAGCAGAAGATAGATGGCAAAGCTAAATCCCAATCCGCCGAGGGGAAGCCACAGAGTGACACAATGCCTGGCGATGAATTCAGACCATCCATAATTTTATACAACAAGTTTCTTCATTATTTTCTCAAAAACGACATGTTTGAAAAGGCCACCGAGGTTTTGAATGATATAATCGATGCAGGAAAGAAAGATAAGCATTTGGCACCAGATATCGCAACGTGGACCACTGTAGTGGATATGTTGATGAAGCAGGCGAAGAAAATTGGTGCATCCGAAGAGTTCATATCGCAGGAACTTAGTAAAATCTTGCAAGCAATGAGAGACAACGGAATTCATTTGAATGAGCAAGCAATGACAATGATTGTCACGAACTTGAGTAGGAATCCAAGGACAGCAGAGCTTGGCTGGCAGTTCTTTCTCATGATGAAGAAGGGCAGCAAGAAGCTTTCCACTGTGACATATACATCTGTCATTTATAGTGAATGCTCGTGCAACAGGATGGACCGTGCCTTGGAGTTGTTTAGAGAGGGATTGGAAGAGGGAATCAAACTTCGTCCTCAATACTACAACCTGATATTCAAAGGCTTCTCTGATCATCCGAATGTGGATTCCACTCTTAAATTCTACCAATTTATTGATGGTAAGACGAAAGGAAACCCAGATGAAGAGCCTAACTTTTTTACATTCTATTACCTACTAAGGGGTGCGATGTATTCAGGAGATAAGAAATTCGTGCAATTTGTTGTGGACGAGCTCGATAAAAGCAAGATGAGGCGTTATGGAAAGATGATTCCGGGTCTCCTTGAAGAGGTTGGAAGTACTGGTATAGTTAGCATTCCAGATAGTCTCAAAAAACGTGTTACACAAGACGTTGAAGTTGGGAGAACCAGAAAGAAAGCATCTAAGGAGAAGATAAACTACAAGTGATGAAGATAGAAGCACACCAAGATTCGTTACAACCAGTGCCTGTAAATACATAGCAGAGGAGAGAAAGCAATATAGCTACTGTAAATAGTTAAATTTTAGATAAACAATGTTTAGGTTTGGTAGTCGAAGATGTCAAAACGACAGAAAAAAAAGTGAATGAGGAAGTAGAAAATAAAAAAAAGAGAATGAAACAAGTCTTGCCAGTGATGCGTAGAGCATCTATATAAAGGACAAGCCAACCCCATTCAAGAATAGTTTTCCCAACCCTTTGGTCTCTCCAATCCCTTGACACTAAAGTATCTGTTGACACAGGAGTAGCCTCTGAAGGTGAAGTCCTTGTCAGGGTTACATGTACAATGATGAGTCAAACGCAAGTTCTCATCGACTGGACAGTTGAAGAAAGGAACATGATAGTATCCAACATCATTGAAGAAGTGAACTCTCTCTCTTGGAAGGAAAAGAGCAGCCGCAATGGAATGCACAGGAGCATCACCCCACCTTTCATAGAAGAAACCACCGGCATGATCGAGATACTCGAAATACTTCAAGTAAGCCTCAGATCTCCAGAATCTCAAGTCACCAACCTCAAAGTTAGACCAGAAATGGCATCCATTGTAAGTAGCACCAGAATCCTCGGAAATGAAGTCAATGAGATTGTTGTCAGCAACATACTGAGGGTTCTCCTTGATGAACTTCTTGGTAGTGTCCCAGAGTGTAGGGATGGTTTCTTTATACTCAGGCAAGGAGATAGTGAAACCGTAGACCAAACTGTTGTCCTGGAAGTAACGGAAGATATCGTAATCAATATCACAGAAAATCTTGATACCCGGCTCAACTCTCCAATAGTAGTCGTACTTCATCATTAGAGGGTGTCTAAAGAAGAATCCAGACTCATATCTGCACATATGCCTATAAGAAATAGAATCACCGTAAATAATCTTCTTGTCGTGCATTTCCTTACGCACCTTGGCAGCCTTATCTGTGTCAATCCACTCTGGAAAGCCCCATTGATCTTTGTCAATCTTTCCATAATGAGTCTTACCAGAAACAAGAGCCGTGGTGACTTTCTTGAAATTATCATCAAACACGTCATCATTCAAGAAAACCCAATCGTAGTGGAACTTTCTGTTGAAACGGTCTTCGATTTCTCTGATGGACTCAACTAATTCATACAAGTCACCATTTCTTGCCAACGTAACGAATGCTGCATTAACCTTACCACCCTCATTCTTAGAACCCTGCTCTTTGATATATACCTTGGGCACCTCTGCTTTACCATCTCCTGAGCCTCCATTGCCGCCATACTTTCCATTGAACTTTGCAATTTTAGCCTTGGCTGGCTTATCCTCTGTTCTCTCCTGCTCATTTGAAGCAGAACCCTGTAAATCGGATGACGAAGGATTGACTATGGAAGAAGATGGCTCTGTGGCCACATATGAGGTAGAAGTACCTTTAGAAATGATGAAAATGCATAATATGACTAGAGCTGCCAAGAACCCAAATCTTATCAGTCTAGCGTTAGAACGTGCCATTTTCCTGTTTGCTCTTGGGTGAAAAATAGAGGAATTTCAACCGTTAGAGCTGGGTTAAATTGGAGGACTCAGAAAGAATGAAAGAGCGTGAGGATGGCTTACTGTACGAGGCTGGTGATCGACACCAAGAGAAGTGAAAAAAAAAATAATAAAAAAAAAAAAAAAAAAGGGGAATTTTACGCGAATCAAAGAGACTAACCAAGCGAGCGAAAAATGAGAGAAGAGACAATGCAAAGGAATTGCATAATAAATAATATACTTGTGTTGGAGACACGAAGCAGCGCCGCGATTACCACAGCAAACAACAAACGAGAAAAAACAAAAAAACAAAAAAAAGCAGAATAATGAAATTCCGGAAAAATTTTAATAATAGGAACATTTTGTGCATGTACGGATGTACCGACAGAATGGAGATTGTTTCAGAAGCTCTCTAGTTAATGTCGAAAGAAAAATTCACTAGAGTCCACTGAACGGAGAGAAATACAGAACCGGATCAACACCCAGTCGAAAATGGGTCTCATTTCTTCATCTATGATCCGCTGTGGTTTCTCACATAAAATCAGACGTGTAAGGATCGGGATCTCGTATACTTACGGGTCACAAAATTAGATGCCGAGGAAAGCTTTCTAAGGCGATGTAAAATTATACCAAAAAGAAACAGTGAAGATGATGAGCAAAATTTTTCATCATCATAAGCCTGTGATGTGATGAAGAGGACAGAATAAACATAACTTCTTGAAGAGTAATTTGCACACAATATGAAACACTACGGTGTTCACTACAAACACATATATAATGACCAACAATGCTATTAAGTAAATATGCTAAGTACAGATGAGTAAATGGTAGCTGATCAGAGTAGAAGACGGATCTCCCGGCTAGAGATAAGATATCAGATTCAACTCCAGTAATAATGTCAGATGAGGAATGCGGGCAAAGTTCTCTGATCGCTAATAACAAACAACAGACCACTTAAAAAAAATAAAAGAAGCAGGGAAAACAGAAAACAACGACAACAAAAGGATGGATGGTATAGAATTGATGTAAGCTTGTAACGACAAACATATTACGCCAGATAAGCAAGCCTTTCTCCTCTTGCATTAAGACGAACAGGAACTCCAGAACTTGTTGGTAGCACAAACGAGTTTGTTCGGGTTGCAATTAAATCTCTCTTAGTTTTATCATCCTCCAACTTTCTAGAAAGAAGCCGTCTTTTCCTCTCCTGAGCTATTCTGTTCTTGATCTCTCTTTGCTGGGCCCTCTGCCGGTACTTCCTCTTGGAGGCCTCACCCCTCAACTGCTGCTTTCTATTCTCCAAAAGTTCGTCGTTCTGCCTCTTCTCACCCAAGAGGAGATCATACTTCTTGAAGTCTTTCAAAGTCGGCTGCTTTGACACGGTAAGGAACTTTTTGTTGCACTCCTGGCCAGAGATAGTCCAGTCTCCCAAAGGATCGCAGATACAATGTGCACTTTTCAAGAGGTGGTCATCCAATGGACACGTTCCTGCAACCGTATGCTTGTAAGAGATATCCTGGAAGACATGAACTTGGGATGGCTTTAGCATCATGGAAACAGCGATAGAGTGAACTGGTGCGTCTCCCCAACGCTCATAAAAGAAACCACCTGCGTGATCTAGGTAGTCTGCAAAGCCCTCATACAGTGGAGAGCGCCAAAGAGTGAGATTGGCAATCTCGAAGTTGGTCCAGAAGTGACACATGTTATAATTGGTACCTTGGTCATCGCTGACGAAACCCAGAAGACTATCCTCGGGAGTTTGCAACGCCGGAAGTTGGCTCTTCACCGAGTCCTTACGGAAATACTCCAACGCCGTGCCCCAGAGAGTCTCGATTGTAACTTCAAACTCCTGGAACGCAATTGTGAAACCATACATGGTGCCCGTGGTGGCCAGATACTTGAACGGGTCCTCCTGGATATCGCACATGAACTCGACATCAGGCTCCACACGCCAGTATAAATCGTAATCGTCCATAATAGGGTGCTTGTAGAAAAATTTCGAGTTGTATCTACACATATGCCTGTAACTCTCGCTTCCACCATAAACCACGCCGGCAAACTTTGGAGATTCACGGACGGCACGTGCACGGTCCTGGTCAATCCAGTCTGGGTAAGACCAGTGCTCATGTGGAATGATTCCATAACGAGCTGTTCCCGAAACCATCGCAGAAGTTCTCTCTATAAACTCCTTGGTGAAAGGAACATCGTTCATGAACACCCAGTCGTAGTTCATCCGCTTGTTAAAACGTTGCTCTAGACGCTCGATCGAGGCGATAAGGCCATACATCTCAGAGTTTCTCACGAGTGTGAAGAATGTGGCTCTTGGCACCTTGTCAGGATTACCATAACTCTTCTTCACAACTCTAAACTGCTCATAAGGCCTGTATTCATGGGTCATTTTGCCCACATAGCCTTTCGGAAGAGGCGCCTCATGAGGATTCGTCTTCTGCTCATTATCCAGCGGTGTTCCAAACAATGGATTCTTTTCGTGTTCGTGCCTGTGACTCCAATACGGATCTGAGGACTGCCCATTAACCCGCTTCAACTCGATCGTAAGCTCCGAATCTGTTAGATCCTCAGGTTTCTTGTCGGCGAGCGGATCTGAGTTATCCAACTGCGTGATAGCTTCCAATCCAGTAAAGTCTTGATCCATTTCCACTCCGTCATCAGCCTCGTTTTCTCCACTAGCCTCGTTTTTTTCACTAGCCTCGTTTTCTTCACTAACCTCGTTTTCTCCACTAACTTCGTTTTGCTCTTCCTCGCCTTTCTTTGAACCCTCCGCGCCCGTTGGCACTGGAACAACAGCTGTCACAGTCTTTCCACCGTCCATATAGTAAACCGTGTCAAGCCTCAAGTCCTCCCAAGAGGATGAAACATTCTCCTTGAACGAAACGAAAACGACGATTAGTGCAATGCAGAATGCAACTAGAAGGCACGTCCGGAGCCTCAAAGCGCGAACAAGCATTTAAATGGAAAGATAATCGATAAGCTTGCTCTTAAATGACAAATAAGTCTGCTCAATCAAAGAGATGGTTGTTCTCCAAAGTCTTCTCTATGTGTCGATTGGAAACTGGATATACTTCGATCGAAATTAAATAAAAGAAATCTCTGTAAATGGGTGAAATGAAAATCTGATATGAATGTATTCAGTATCACTAGTTTGTTGACTTTATGTTTGCCTGCCTGCTTCTATTCTTATGAGTATCCAGTAAGATATGTTCTTAACGTTTAGCTACACTTTCGCCAAACCAGAAACAAGTGAGATCACTGATATAGTATAGATGAATGAGCACCAGATACGCTATGAGTATCTCACCGATAGAGAATTTCTGACGTGTGATGCTACTGGAGAAGATATGGTATGAGAAGAAATATAGAACACAGAGAGAAAAATGGAACACATATCCTGGTACAAGTACTGGGAAAAGGAAAAAAAAATTTAAAACGGAAACTGAAAATGAAAATAAAAAATTACAAAACAATTACGAGGACAAAAAAAAAAAAAGATAGTATTAGGTTGGAAATTCAGGTCCGCTCGATTTAATAATATGAGGCCTGGTGCGTTTTAGTCTTGGTATGCATAACTGATATGTTTCTGATTGTTGCTTTCGGGACAGAAGTCAAGAATTTTCAATGTATTTTTATTTTCCTCAACTTTGGTTGATGTCATATTCTTCAGGCCTTCAATATAAAATTTCTTCTCTTTGTGTTCTTAGCGTAAATATTTTTGCAATTTTTTTTGTGGTTTTTGTTGTTTCGAATTCCTTTGATTGTTTGCATTTCCACCCATACAACCTATCCATATACTTATCTATTAACGTTGCAGTATCACTGAATATCCAGGGTCAAGTTCCAGAACTTTTGAAAATTCTCAGTCATATTGTATTACTGATTAGTGGTGAACTTTCTATATCCTCCTATTTTAGTATATTTAATTGTATGTAATTATCATTTATGAGAAAGAATTTCACAGTGGCAACACGACACCATGCCGTCAATTTAACTGGTTGAACTCATTTTATTCCCAAATGTTAACCATTCGTTGTTTATTCACATTTCTTGCTTTTGCTTTTTTTGAACACCGCCCCGAAACTGTTTCCTTATTTTTCTTTCTTGAGACAATTGCTAAAATTTTATCATTCTCCAGCCGGCTTTTACTTCAAATGCCGGAATGCACACCTCAAACTTTTCTGCTCCAGGCTAAGCCTACATGCACTACGCTTTCTGTATTTTTGTATTACCGTTTTCTGAATTACTTTTCCATTAGTTGCATTTTCATATTATTGCACCCGGCGTTATATCAAAAGCCGAGAGATTCATTAGTTGCATTTATTACCTGAAAGAACGGGGGCCACGGCAAAATCACAATTATCACGTGTTATTATAATTTTTTTTTAGCTTTATTAGTCCTCACACTCATTGACCAACAACAGACTTTTCCTTTGTGTCCAATGCCACTTTCTCGTCATCTGTCTTTGTACCTTTTCTCATCTTAACCTTTTCTTTAAGTAGCCTGGCCAAACCAAGAACCATAATGGTTGCAAAAGGTCCCAACAATGGCATATAAACTGCCATCTTGTGATCCTCAGGGAAGAAAGCTTGTTGCACCATGTCCTTCTGGAAAAATGCCTTATCTGAGATCTTCACCGCTCTGGCAGACAACTCATTAACTTGCTTCCACCACCTGCTCTCATTCCACTTACGCATTATCCTCATTGACTCATTAACAAGTGCAATCGTCTCTTCAACTTCCCGCATAGTGATCTCGGGAATCGGAATCGTTGGAAGCTCCCTAGTTAGCTTTATCAAGGACACCAAGTTATCCACAGATTTCAGCAAATTCTGGGCACTCTGGACACGCGTTATCATGTCTGCGCGTATAAAAGGTGACTTAGGACTGTCCGGCGCACCCAAAAGTTGTAGGATTTGGGATGCAAAGATGTTAAAAACTGGTTCAAGATCCTCTGTTGTCACAAGCAAGTTGTTCTTTTCTTGCTCGTCTTCATTCTCAGCCCCATTATAAATCACCATTCCTCCCCATTGCGGCACAATGAAAGAGTTGGTCGTGGAATTGGCGATCAAGATCCTCCTATTTCTATTGGGTGCGTAAACAACAAGGTTAATTGTCGGCACAAGCTGAACATCTTGGTCCAATCCCCACTCCGAATAGTCCATGAATGTAGAAGTGTCTTCCAATATGTACACTTGGGGGCTTTCTTCGTCCTCCTGCTTTTGCTTCACGAGATTTACCGTCTCTGGAAGAGTCTCATAGTATCCAAGCTGTGTTTCCAAGGTGAAGTTTGCATATGAATCCAATATAGTCAGATATTTTCCAAAGGCATCGACAATTGGCTTCACATCCCATCTCAATGGCTCGTCACCTTCCTCCAAGAAGGAAACAGATATCTTATATTGATCATTGTAAGGAATTTTGATCATACTACGACTGGTACTTGCACCTTCGGAGACACCTGCTATCTCATTCAATAAGCCGATCTCCGGAGCTAGAATCATATCTGTCACAACCCGCATCAAAAAATCAGTCACCATACCATTCTGAATCACGTTAGGAGACAAAAACACCTTGATCTCCCTGTCGCTATTGGGAGATATATAAATTGCCTCAGTATCAGTTTCATCCATCAAATCCCGCTCTATAAGACGTATCTTGTAGTCGAACTTACTCACAGTCAAGTCCTGAGCCTTTAGAAGCTTTACGTGAACTCTTATTGGGGCCTTAGCATCCTGCAGCTTACCCATTTGACGATCTATGCGTTTTTGTGCTTCCTCCATCAAACCATCCAAAGATGATGGCAAATTCATCACATAAAAGGGAACATCATAGTCAATTCCACCTGCGATATCGTGCTCCATCTGAATAATCTTTGCCTCGGGTAGTTTTGCTCTATAAATTGTTGTGGTAAGATACCATATTGGAAGTCCCACAAATGCGGCAAGCAGTATTACAAAGAACACTATACTGTGCCGAAGTTGTGCTTCCTTCCGTTCAGACTCTAGCATTTTCTTGCTCTATAAGAATGTGCCAACAAATCTGAAAAACTGGTGGGGGGATAAAGAAAGAAATGCGAACCGATGACCCAGCAATTAAAATTTGTAAGTAGAGAGACCCACATGTATGTGTACACATAAAATCTTTTTTATTTATACTATTTTATTTCTCGCCGTTTATTTAGCTAGCGCGATGTTCCTAAAAACCACGTCAAAAAAAAGGGGAAGCCAGATTTAGGCCATTCAATTTACACACTGTGGAAAGCCTCGGGAAAAAATATCGAAGCGAATACCTCGGCTGTTATCAATACTCCTACAACTATCCAAATGGAGGGGAAAAAGCGCACATATCGTAATAAGGAAGAGCTACCATTACATACTTTACTGATATAAGCAATATCTATAAGCCCTGACATACTGTGCCCTTTTGTTAGGAAAAAGTATGTGTGATATACTCTAGAATTCAAAAAGGTAAAACTACGTCATGCATACCTCATCCTATCAGGTAGTGATCCATTTTATTTCTAATGATTATATACAAGTGTAAACCAGCCACTCAAGCCAGCTCAGAATGTAATGACTATTCCCGGCCCATGCGTAGAAGACAAAACGGCATTTCCTAGAATGATGGGCTTCTTGGTTTTTGCAGAGGAAACAGCCTGCCTTATAGCCTTGGAAGCAGATATGATATTCTTCATCACATCTTCATCCTGGAAGTCACATCTTGCAACTGTTAAAGCAACTCGTCCATTTCTCTCTCTGAATGGCTGAGTTCCCAAAGTGTTCGATATCATTTCCCCCACATTTTCCGTGACAGTTCCCCTTTTAGCCGCCGGCATCAAACCTCTTGGGCCTAAGACTCGGCCCACTTTTCTGAGCATAGGCTCGATATCTGGGGTGGCAATCACTTTATCGAAGTTAAGATCAACTGCTTTCCCACTTGAAATGTCATTTATGAAGCCCACATCCTGGGCTGCAACTGCACCAGCCTTCAACGCCTCTTCTCTTTTCTCAGGGGTTAGCGAAAGGCAAAGAATACGGGTTTCTTTCAAAGGCTTGGCGAAACGGACTGCACCCTGTAAAGGTGCAGTACCCCTCTCTCCTAAAACTTCAACCTGTATAGAGATAGCTGACTCGTTCGGTGTTCTCCCAACTTCCGCTGCTCTTAAATACCTCATTGCCGTTGGTATCTCCATAAATAAAGGTGACTGAGAAGATGGCTTCTTTGCATTTAATCTTTTTTGTGCGATTCTCCTCTCCAACTTCTTCTCTTTTGCTTTTTTCGCATCAAGTTCTCTTTTGGATTTAACTGCTGGCAAGCTTGCACTGCTGGAAACACTGAAACTTCTGTATATAGTTCTGCCACAGCTTTCAATTTCTGACTTATAACTGAGTTTAGCAAACAAACCAACCCTTCTTGCTACTATTTGTGGGAAGGCCATGATCGATTGGGTTTGATATACTTGTTTTCTTTCTGTAGCAGTGTGCGATAGGAAGGATCACTATGTTAAATTAAATAAAGAGACAGTGGTAAAAAGCAAGTAAGCACTAGTCTATGGTATTATCAGAAATGCACCAGATACTCAAAGCTTCCCACTTTTCAAACATATCTATACTTTATATCAGCTGTATCAACTTTTACTGTATTTAGTTTTTTTTTCTCTAACTTATTTTTTAAATTTTAAATTTTTATTTTCAGAGTTTTACTCTCCAGGCGGAAACAGTGTGGTATACTGGTTTATAGCTATCTAATCCATCATATCAATTGCTATATATAATTGTGAATTATCTTCAGCTAATTACAAACTTAAGTACTTTTCAGCATACTCATCGTATCTCAGACCTTGAATATTAAACTTGAGAATTTTCTCGTTCATATCGGCAAACTCCTCATCCGTTAATTTAATGAGCGTGCTATTTTCTGCAACCCGTTGAACTGATGAACCAGATGGTATAGGTATAATATGTGCGTATTTCTCCGGGAAGTCATTATGCTTACGGATCCACGCAAGTGCAATTTGTGCTGCCGTACATTTCTTCTTCTCAGCATAATCTAGCGCCAATTGGACAACCCCGAAATTGGCTTTAAGAACTTCATCACTGGACAATCTTCCGACGCTCCTCCTGAAATCACCCTTTGGAATATCCTCTAACTTACGGATGCATCCTGTAAGATATCCTCTTCCTAGAGGGGAGTACGCAATGATTGGAATTCCGTGTTTTAAACAAACCTCATTAACCCCATTTGTGAAAATCTCAGTCTGCATCATTGAAAATTCAACCTCAACACAACTTAGGGCTGGAAACACAGCCAAAGATCTCGAGATCGTGTTGCCGTTAACTTCCGAAAGTGAGAGTCCCTTAATTGTGCCGTCATCAATAAACTGCTTCAAGAATTTGACCACTTCTTCAACCGAATGGACGTTATCCATCCTGGCTGGTTCGAAAATATCGAATTTGTTGTCAGGGAAATAGCTTGCAATGTTTCTGACAGATTTTGCAAGCTCCTCAGGACCATCATTTGGTATAAATGTCTTTGGATCAACCGCTCCCTTCACGGATATGATCATCTTATCTCTATTCTCAGGATATTTTGCAAAGTACTTTTTAAGAATCTTAAGATTCAAGAACCGATCTTCAGCGTCTCCATAAAACTCACCAGCATTAAAGAACGTGATCCCCTTTTCAAGTGCTTCATTAATTGCGTCAAAACAATCCTGACTATCAAGCCTTGTAGGTCTTAAAGTAAGTGACATAAGACCATAACCAGTTGCACTTTCAATTGGTACTTTTTTGTATTCCTTAACCATTTTTAACCTTCGAAAATAGCTTTTGCAAAATAGCTAGATATAACTAATGATCGTTGATATTACCTTGAATGCTAAACGGAGAATCCGTCATCCATAGAGAAACCTTACGGGATCATAATTTAACCAACTACCTTCAGCCCTTTATATAGTGCTTCTTTCCGACTACTATGCGGTGTACAGATGCATAATACATGGATATAAGATTTATTTCCGACCGAATACGATGAAATAAGAGATTTGACCGGTACAGCCAAGTGGATATATATGCTAATGAAAAAAAGGTAAAGCTAAGCAATTCTCATATCAACAATTCATTATAAAAACTTGTATTACTGTATGGCTCTCATGATTATTGTACAATTAGTAATAAACGTTGAGAGCAGACGATTTGAAGTGTATCCACCAATAGCAGAGTATGCATCAAAAAGATAGTGACTATTGTAATGCAAGTAAAATGCGGTATCAATTTTATACAAGTTTTGCCGTTTACTGATATAAATATACCGGCAAACATGCTCATATTGGTCGGTTACAAGCTTGAAGTGTATGTCTATAATATTACATCCTGACACCAATGGCGATACTTCTCGAGCATTTTTATTTTTCGTTTTCTATTTTTTATTTTTCAGAACTCGAAGAGAAAGAAATGAAATGCGACATCAGAGAAAAGACACACACATAGAGACAGATATCAGTTATAGGAAATTTATCTTTTCGAGAAAAATCATAATTTAATACACAAGGGCACATAACTTAATTAGCACATAGAGATGTCTGGATTTACTATTGCACCACAGCAAGAGGCTGATAAGAACGAGAGCGAGCCACCTTTCTACAAATCACCAGCTTTCAAGATGTTTGCTAACGTTGTTTTATTTACAGTAAGTACAATGCTTTATTGAGTCAACATTCCACTTTATTGATGCAGCGGTTGGATATACGGGCTATATAGCACTGTGGAAAGGTTTACAGTGTGTGAATTATGCTCATGCATTAATATGGATCGAATTAAAATAAAATACCACGAGATTAGCAGAAGCATTATCAGAACAGGAAATCGTACTAACAACAGCCGAATGATATTTTAACCAGGCGGGAGTTGCTCTTATTCAGTCTCCAATAATGGATCAGATGGTTCCTCAGTTCCAGTGAGGAGATATGCTATGAATACAATCGAATCGTACCCACATATAAATGTACATATTAGCACCGAGGCGATATATTATATACATACAATAGCTTTAAATTCATGTTAATAAGACATGAGCACAATTGCTCCCTTTTTGATTACATTTATATCAGTAGATAGTTTCAAACAGGTATCCCGGAAGAGCCGGATATTGCTTACCCAAGTATTAAGTTAAGTAGGAATATAATTGCAGTAAAAATAAAAGCAGCCCTAGAGATCATATATTGAACACAGTATTATAGTTCTTGGTTTCTCTTAAGTGCATCTTGTGGAGAACGAGTGAAACCTGGTTGCAAGTTATCGGCACAAGAGAGGAAAACAAAAGAGACAGCAACTAAGAGAGCGAAGGCGAGAGCAGATGGAAAAACAAACAAACAACAAAGACCTGAAAATGACACTGGATAAAGACAAAAAACACCATTTTTAAACTGCCCCAATTGTGGAACCAAGATCTTCATTTATTCTGCTGTTGCAACGACATACAAGGCAAATATGATACCAGGGAACCAGGCAAAGATACATAAAATGATGCTCAATATGAAGGAGGCGCCCATACCCCTCTCCATAAACACTGCTAATGGTGGCAACAAAAATGCTGTATGGCAAGTTAGTATGAGGTTATCAATTTTGTTGTCAAAGAAGGCATTCGAAGAAAGCTAGCTGACAGTCTTTACCCAACTTCAATTAGTTAAGTAGGGACATGCAGTTAAAGGTTAACGTACCTAAAATGAAAGCAATAATTCTAGACGATTCCATCTTTGATAGAATAAGTCTGTTGCGTAATGTTTAATTGGTTATCTTTGGTGAAATTATACTGAAAACCGATATATAGTGGAAGAAAGATGTAAGGGAAATGTGGAAGTTTAGGTTTGTGGAGGGGAGGAAGAGAAGTGCATGTGCTTAAAAGGACGCAAAAAAAAAGCAAAAAAAGTAGAAATTAAGGGACAGAAGAAATAAAGCAAAAAAAAAATATAATAGTACTTTTTCGCAAACGGCTGAGGATCGGTCGAAAAAGAGAATAAACAATTCAAGTTAAATAAGGTAATCGGAAACTTGCTAGATTGCTTGCTAAATGGTCAAAGCTTGAGCACGAGGAACGAATCAGGGAGCATGCACTATTTTACCATATTTAGACCCCTTTTGAAACGCTATGGTCATATCTAAAGCTAAAGGACTGTTCCATCACTGTTTGAAAACCTGTCTTAAATCTTTGTCAGACAAATGGTCGTCAAAAGCTTAAAAAAGCTAAAGTAAGAGGGGGCGTGATATTGCAGAAAAAAGTAATTAAGGGGCGGGGGGTTAAAATATGCATATGGTGGATCTGAGAACTGGAGTATATACATATATATATACTAATTTTTTTCTTTTCTGAATGATTCAGCCAAGACATAAACTTGCTCAATCACAAGAAGGACCCCAACAATTTCAAAGAAGCGTAGAAAGATAACGGTTATTTTTGCTGGAACTAGGTTGAAAGCTCTGTACGACTCTTCATAATTTATATATGACTCGATTTTTCAACTTGTTGAGCTGTGATTCGTCACAAACCCGCACACAAAGCTATGATTGCTTTAACATAATTTCAGTCAGGAGAGATACCATAACGGATCCGTCGTGAAAAACCGAAAAAATCGATATTGGCAACTTTAAAATGGCCACCATCATGCCTCATGTTGAAGTAATTGAGCCTAAATTTTAGAGAACTGCTACTAATGAAGGGCGCAAATATCTACCACAATGTATATTAAATGTCCACTTTTTTTTAATTACTATGTTTATAGAGTTAGCACTTGAATGTTGCTAGAATCTTTTGTATGGAAACGGCATTTGCCCCGTCCGAATCTGCAAATGGCTTGTAGCCCTCTTCAATACGATACTTTTCGTTTGGTCCCAAAGGCTTGGCAAGGAAATCACACGAGAATCCTGCGACAATAAGCCCCGGAGGTCTATTCTCAACGGTCCGAACAACTTCAGGCAAGTCTGAAAGATGTGTCCTTATCACACGCTGGTCTGGGCATGATGCCCGCTCTATGATGGCAACAGGAAGGTCTGCAGGCCACGATCTCTCTTCCAGCAAGGCAGGGACAAGTAAAGAGACCTTTTTCACCGCCATGAGGAAAACAACGGTTCTCTTCTGGTCGAAGCTTGGCATATTGTCGGGAATCTTTCCATTCTTCGCTGTGCCGGTACAAATGAGCACCTGATCAGACACGTCTCTTTGCGTTGTTGGAATTTGGGCTACAGCCGGTGCAACCAAGGCCGAACTTAAACCTGGAACAACGACTGGTTGGAATCCGTTCTCCAGGAAAAACTGGTACTCCTCGCCTCCGCGGCCAAAAATGTATGGATCACCTTGCTTGAGCCTCACGACTCTTTTACCAGCCTTGAGGTTCTCGAGGGCCAAACGGTGTAGCTCTTGCTGGGCGTTAAAGGCATTTCCAGGGAATTTTCTGGCAATAAATAGTTCTGTCTTTTTAGGGATGCAGTCGATTATCTCCTGAGGCACAAGCTTATCAGATAAAACAATATCCGCATTGTATATGCTGTTTAGAGCACCCAAGGTGAGCATAGAAAGAGAACCTGGACCAGATCCCACAAGTGCAATTTCTCCATGGCGAGATTCCTGTTGTACAATCGTTCCATCAGCCTCAGTAATGCTCTCGAGGTACTCGTTGCTCAAATCTTCCATGGAAATACCCCCAAGCTTACTGAGAGGAAAGTAGTCGATTATCTGAGAAAGCCAAGCGGACCTTGAGTTTGGCTTAACTATTTGCGTAGAGTTGAATCCGCCCCCCTGCTGAGTACGTGCCATCAGCTGTCTTTGATGTTCACTATCACGATCTATCAAGGTCCGTCTCAAATCACCGACATGCTGAACTATCTCATCTATGTTTTGAGGAAGCTCTTTGACAATTTCTCTGCGAATACGATTTGCAAGTTTGCAACCCTGGTGATTTGTCGTAACTCCGATTTGAAGGTTGCCTTTGGTGAAGGTCGATAATAACGAAAATGTGGATCTCTCGAGGTTATTGCACACATTTATAGGAATTCTGAGCCTAGAGCACCGGTTATATATACTTTGCTCTAATGCATCACAAGTCTCCCAGTTATCACCATTATCGTTAGCCGCAAGATCAACAAAAACACGGTCAACAATACCGTCCACTTCAGAACGTCCAAATCTCTCGAGATCACTCAGTTCAAAAGACTTCTTGATAATCTCTATCTTTCTTCCATAAAAGTCATCATCGTCTTCATGGATCCTGAAAAGAATAGTCTTTGCAAAGCTATCAGGTGTAAGATGTTCACTTAAAACTATGGCTTTAGCTCCTGCACTTATTATCACCTTAATCCTCGAAAGAAGAGCCTTAGTTGGAACATCAACATTTGTCAAAAGCAAATGACGCTCTCCTGAGCACTTGCTCGATATAAGAAGGCTATTCACCATTTGTGTGTCTTCTTATTTTATATAGTGAGTAGGAACCACTCTTTCCGTAATATCAGCATATGTTACGATATAACTATCATTTTTTGTGGAACTCCAAATTTGTCTACTTATATTTATACATTTCAATTTTCTATAAACGCTGAAATTGGTATATTTTTCATGGCCGTTATCTAACAAAGAAAAAATTTATTTATTCTCCGCACGCTTATCTACCTATAGTCTTCGAACTCTTAGTCATAAGCTCGTGACTGGGTATCATTTGAGAGCCCGAAATGAGATAAGGAGGAGGGAGATATATAGTACATCCGTACATTGAAAAAGAAGAAGTCATCGGAAGAATTTGACCCTGTTTAGATCATACGTCAGAAAGGTAAAAAAAAATGGGGTGAGAGAAAAAAATTTCATCCGACAGCCAGATTGGTGCTATACGAGAGATGCTGCTTCCTGTACACAGAAACAGTCTTATTTTGCAAGTTACACATAATGTAGTTCACTTTTAAGCCACTTTACCGTCTGTACAATTAGCAGAGTATAAATAATTACAACGTATTTCACAGCTAACGATCAGAATGGGAAAAAGACAACTTGGAATTGGCCGTAACTTACGCAAGAGACAAAAGACAGAAGATGCCTCCAGTAGTGAGAAGAAGGACGCTAGTGGCTCAAAGGAGAACACAGATACAGCTCAAGAGGAATACATTACGGTTCCATTGGAAGAGGAGGCTGATCCAGAGGATCCTACATCGCAGTTATGTGCCTTATGGAAGACTTGGCTCGACTCTGACAGAGATAGTGAGCTTCTTTTGAATGGAATCATTAATGAATGCGATAGATTAGTCAGACTAGCAGATAAGGCTTCTAAGGCCAACAAGGGGAGTACTGTTGATTCTAAGCCGGAAGTCTATGCCATCTTTGGCATGTCATTGGCTGAATTGGCAAAGTTTCATACTGAGGATACCACTGCCGGAAATACTGTGAAAGATTACTTTGACAACGCAGTTGAAAGAATCGAACTAGGAGAGGCAAGGAAGCCAGAGAACGGCATCATAAGGCTTGCACATGCGAGCGTCGATTTGAGTCGTATTCCGCTTGAGTATATTTCGAAGATGGATCTTAATTCCACAGGGAAAGCCTTTCCGGACATCGAAAAGTTGCTTGATAAGGCACTTGAGGAGTATTTGAGTGGATACAAATCGATCAAGGCGGACAAAGAGCAGGGGAAGGCCTTTAAGCAAAGGTGGATTCTCGAGATCTTTGACACTTTGGATGATTTGATCGACATTGTGAGAAGCTTCGGTGAAGATCACAATGAACAAATTGACAGCGATGAAGAGGAAGAATTAGAAGAAGGTGAGGCCCGAATTCACGGCAAAAAGGCTGTTGGCAAACGGCATCCTCTCTACAAGTTAATCGTCGAAATCGAGAAAGACGATAACAAGTACGGAGCGTTCTTTGAGGAGCAATTGTCGAATTTCTTGAAGGCAACGTCTGCATCAGAGAAGGCCTCTGCAGCAGACAAAGAACTTCAGCAAGGGGCAGAGAGCAAGTTTGGATTGTGGCTTTTGGCTAAGGCAGCAAGGCCAACCAGAATTTACTCTGAGTTAGAGTTTGGAGAAGAGAAAACGGATGAGAAAGCAAAGCAGAAGGAAAAGCAGGCACGCAGTGAAGGAATTAAGATTCTTGAGGAAGCCATAGAGCATCTCAAGGTGGCCTGGAATGAGGAGATTCCAAGCACATGGGTTGATTTGGCAGAGGCTAAGATCAGTCTAGGTAATATGTATGAAGAAAGCAGTAAGGAGCAGGACAAATTGTACGAGGAGGCTGCAAAGTATTTAAGAAAGGCTAACAACGCTACCCATGGTAAGTATCAGGAAATTTTGGACTCATTAGTCGACGGCGCTGAGAGTGATTGAGGCCATTTTATTTGGGATTAACTTATCCAGTAGTGAATGACAAAATAGAGATATTATTAAACTAAAGAAACTGTTTGTGGGATGCGGAGAATATAGAAGCATTTGACTTTTGTAGCTACGATTACATGCTTGCATACATCTAGAGGATATGTGCAGATAACAACTTTGCATAAAAAATATTGTATAATGTACAGCTAAGTGGTGGAATGTATCTGAACTCGTCGTATCTTTTTATGGAAATCTTAATGAGAAAATATATATATAAAAAAGGTAGCAAGCAATTGGCATCCCGTAAAAAATAATCTTACGCAAGCAAGCTGTTCTTCTCGCATACGCTTAGTAATCAGAACGGGCCAAAATGGAGATCTAGTTCACCAAAATAATACACTGATGGATCCTTAAGAAATTCTAAAATATACTGGAAATCCAACTTAGGAGAGTCTTCCTGATTCACATAGCTTGTTTTGGCTTTATTTCATAACCATTATTATAATTACCTTAATTACTTTAATTACTTTAACTTCACCATTATCAAGGCAGTGCAAGCTGGTTTAATCTCGACCAAGCTGAAAAAGAGAGAGAAAAAAAAAGCTTCTACGATCGAAGAATGTAGACTAAAACCGCCAGATTAATTTAAATGAGCACTAGACTACAAAAACTAGCCATAGTGAATACACAATCCAAGGGAGATAAGTACAGTGATATCTCCGAGAATAAGATTTATGCCTTTATTGATAAAAGAAAGTGCAATTTCGAAAAGTTTATAGATGTCATCCATATGCTGAGCAATGAATGGTATTTTCACATGGCTTAATATTGCGAACATATTTACGTATGCTGAAGAAAAGAGATACTTGCTAGAGAAAGAAAGAAAGTAGTGAGCGAAAACAGAGAAAGAAGAAACAATGGATAGTTGTTTAGTTATGTTCGCAAAAATGAAAGAATGTAGGTTAAGAGCTGTTTGCCGGTGGTTTTTTCCATGGCAACAACTTCGGGCCGATATTAATATTCTCACCGCAGGAAAACAGACAAACAATTGCGGAGAAAAAATTTATACCAACGAGTTGAAAATTATGCGTTAGACAGTGGTCAATATCCGAGAGATGACTGGAAGATGCATTGTATTAACTACAGTGTTTTGTGTTGACAATCAGCATATATAACAATAGTGCTCGTCACAATGCATTTTAGGGAAGCAAAGCTGTATTTATGGGTGAATGCGCGTTCACTTTGAATATATATATATATTTTTTTTCAAATTCAACAAAGTAACAAACGGCATATTTGTGCAGACCCGGAACGTGAACGGCATAAACTTTACTCATATCCAATAGAAGCCTTGGATACAATGCAGAGAAGCAGTTCATGCTTGGAAATGCCCATACGAGTAGTGCTGATAAGCGAGTGGTATTCTGATTTAAGAATAAGGTAAACTAGAGAAATGAATCCAATGTTAGTAAAATGTAACCTGCACTAGGTAAATGATTGTGGTAAATAATATACTTGAAAAAAGTAGCGTAAATAAATATTGGTATAATAGAGGGAATGTCTGGAGCTGATCGAACAGGCATTATTTCCAGAGTACTAACGAAAGTAAGTAATTAAGAGAGATTAACTGCAGTAAATATAACGAGGGGAATGTGCGATAGAGCGGGGATGTAAGGGTTTGGGCATGGTAGGTTAATAAATAACTTTGCTCACTAGCAGAATAAGTGTCCAAATGTATCCGAATTTGCTGGAATATAAATGAGAGAGACACGGAAATGCAGCAAGTGAGAAAGAAACAAAATATATATATACATATATAGAAACAACGTGTTTTATAGATGGCCAGCCAAGTTATGTAGCAAGGCGGTGATAAGAATGTGGTGACACAAATTATTAACTCGGCACCAAATTCGAAGGTGTTCAACTAGGTGCTCATCGAAATGTGGGCCCCGAAGGAATTCTTTGCTTCTGGCAGATTTATTGATTTTCTGTGTTTTCGCCATAAATTGGTGCTCGCGTTTCAGAAGTTGGCCATGGCGAAATTTGAAACATGCGAAGAATGATTGAAACGTACAATACAGAGTATGGGAATAAATAAGATAGGGAAAAAATAAACATGAAAATATATGGGCCGAAATTGACGCCAAATCAGAGAACAAAAAGAAATTATCAGCAATGTCCTGTCCCCAAATTTCGCGATGAAATCGAAGAAAAAGTAAAAACCGAAACACATCAACAGTGCAATAATTGGCACGGGGAACGGGAAATGTGTAATTGTGGGTATGTAGGAAAATATCTATGAAACAATATGGAAAGGAGGTATTTTTGATAAGGATGTGGTGCAGAGCGATGGTAACCGGAGCTTACTTTGTGAAACGTAGATTGCTCTTTGAAATGAAAGAAAGTAAGGAAAAAATACTTCAGGAAATGCATAAACTTGAAAAAATGTTCTTTAGGGCCGAAAAGGGAAATATCGCGAAATCTCTGATTATGTGTTATTTGTTTACTTTTTACCCGAACTTCAAAGAAGTAATAAACTCAATACACAATACGCTTCACATATGCTGTATTGTGACCTCAGACACTTTTCCTGAACCATAACAATATTTTAACTTTTTCTATTTTTTCCGTCCCGCAGATTGATTCAGCCCTGTGCCAAATATTCTTGCCGCATGTCTGATTCAACTTTTCGCAAAGGCCTTCATTCAATTTCCCTATCTGCTGCTTTTTTTTTCTCATCCAGCCTTATTAATTGTAACGATTTCCCATATTTTCAACATTTGATTTTATCTAATTTTACATAATTTCATAAAATTTACATGTTCACTTTTTCGGCATTACAACCGCTGTGCTGAAAATTGAATTCAGGGGCTTAAACTTGGTAGAGCAACCGTCTTCGTGCCATCGTCTAATTGGACTAACACTCACTTCACTATCTGGGGTAACTAACACACACAAGGGTTGGCTATTTCTCAGTTAGCAGTTGCTAGAAAAAAAAAGGATAAAAGAAGCCTCACGAAAAAAAAAACTTCTGAGTAGCTTTTACGTGGATCATAAAGATTCTAGACAGATATTACCAGATTCATCGCCACAGGTCCCAAAATATCTGGTTACATTCTCATAACAGGAGAGAGCGCATTCATCCTTGCAGTTAATCGATTTGACTGATAAGGTGTGTTTCGAGGTTGGGAACAACTTAAATTATTTCAAACGGCAATATAGACACCCCTGCCCAAGATTCTTCGCATTCCAACACTTGGTTACGAACAATAACGGGTGTTTTTTGCGCTTTAATTAGGGTATCTTCTCATTCGTTCTCTTAAGCTTCCCTATTATTCGGATCACATCTCGGGTACATATACTATTATTCCCTCTGCTACATTCACTATAGAGTGTGTGTATTATTGCTCTTGCTTACACGGTAACCTTCGCAGACAATTGAGGACAGCAAGACCAAATAAGTGCCGAAATATTTACTTGCAAACTCCATTAGTATTTAATCATCCATAAAGAACTCTGACAGGTCAGCTCAGGTGGTTGGAATACTACAGGTAAGAAAAAGGGAAAAAAGTTAAAAGCTGTGTTAATTCTGGCGGACACAATTCAAGTCATCAATTTCTTAAGCTCAGCCCAACGGTATATTTCTGACAGATCATCAAGTAGATAAAGTGGCAATTCAAAGCTCTATATCGTCACAAAGCCAAACCAATCGGAACAAGAAGCCCTCATTTTTGGTCACTTGTTAAATTTTCTTAGCTTTGTTTGATCCTATTATATTTTTAAAATTTTTTTTTTTTCTCCTCTCGTCTCTTTCGTCATTCTTACGGAGGCCAGAAAAAAAAAAAAAAGACAGGTTGGATTTTTTAGCATCGAGCTTTAACTAAGCCTTCCCCCTTCTTGTCAGGTTGTTGCTTCGATAAGCTACATATAAATACCAACAGACATTCATTGGGAGGACTACTCTTAAGCTTCCATTCCGCAACACAATCTCCCACAGCGCAAATACAGCACAGTAGGAATGGAAGTCGATACACCAACACATCCTTACACACATTCCAGACAAGATGAAGAAGTTTCCAGTGGCATGTCGCCAATTCAGCCGACGACCACTTCGACGTTAGCTGAACTGATGGGTTCTCCGTTGTTCAACGCGTCAATGAAGCTCAGAAGAACACGGTCGGCGGTTTCTGGACAAAAAGAGAAAGACTGTGGATCCACAAGCTTAAAAAGACAGGGCTGTCGAACTTTCAGTGTGCTACCATTCTCGGATCTGGGTAGCAACAAGGAGAATACATTCTTCAGCACAGACTCCGGATACCCAAAGGGCCAAGAGGCGATATCTGGCACATCATCGCATTTGAGCTTTAGGCGGCATGTCAGAGGCCGTTCGGGCTCAGGCTTTAGGCCATCTTTCTCATACCAGCACCACCACAGCCGATCGCGGTCGAATTCAACGCTTTCTTCCAACGGTTCCATCTTCAAGATTCACTCACGGTCGACCTCTTCGTCGAGTCGTGGTCTTCAGGAGTCGCTTGGATTGATAACAGGGAATTACGCATGCCATAGCCACTCGGACAGTAGCAACAGCAACCTGAGCAACTACAGCAGCGGGCAGAGCAGTAATCACAGCAGTAGGCACGGTAGCATGCACCAGGCGAAGGGCCTTGCGCCCGGAATTCAGCTGCCCATGGACTGCTCGACCCCCAATCTTCATACGAGGTACTCCACAGAAGGGTTGAACTTCGAGGCTGCATATAGCGAGGCAATTGAAGAGGATAGTGACCACACGAGCGAGGACAGGGCTAACGTATCGTCGGAGCTGGAGTCAGAGGCCGGCGACATGATGGCAGACGATTCAAATCTTGCACAGGAATTATATGGCTCACCTCTTCAGCAGAGAAGACAGATTCGGTCCCGGCTCGAGCTGAATGGACGTATCAGGCACAATCTTCGGCGCGCCACGTCTCTCATGAACTATTCATCGTGCGAAGTTGGGGGCTCTGGGTATGCAGATATGGGTGCAGAGCTGAAAAGACACAGTCCTCAACGTATTCAACATCACAAACTACACCGGCAACCCTCGACGATCTTCCGCAGATCGCCTGGAAAATTTTCTTCTTCTCGCGTCTTGGGATCACCTACAGCACCAGGCAGCGATGCCAGGAGACACGGTTTGAGGGCCAGAGTCCCACGCTTGACACGCTCGACCACTTGTCTCAGCCCTGCAACAGGCCTCATCTCATCTCCAAGTACCATAGGGCTTGGCCACGTGAACTCGGTTCTCGCAGACTCGAACATTAAGACGTTTTTCGTGGATGATTGTCCGATCCCGCAAATTGATGTGGATCAATTTCACTCGCTTCTCGTGGATTACAGAAGCAGGGATACCGGTAGCACCGACAAAAATGGCACTGCTCGTTCTACTTCGCCAAAACTGTCCGGTCAGTTTGACGACCTTGTGGTTGTGGACTGCCGGTTTCAGTATGAGTACCAAGGTGGCCACATTGACGGTGCATTGAATATCTCCTCAAAGAGCGAGCTTGAAGATGCATTTTTTTCGTCACAAGTGGTCAAACAGAGCCCAAGAGACTTTACTTCCAGAAGTCACAAGTTGCTTGTGTTCCATTGCGAATTCTCTTCTCGCAGAGGCCCTCTAATGGCCAACAACCTGCGAAGCTGGGACAGGTGCCTTAACCGGGACAACTACCCAGAGCTCTACTATCCTGACGTGGTGATACTTGAAGGTGGATACAAGAAGTACTACGATAGGTACATCGTGGAAAACTCCCAGGATTTGTACTCGGACGGGAACCCTGATAGGAGCAAATGCTCATCCAATTGTAGCAGCTACGTGGAGATGCAGGATCCCCAGTTTAAAGATGAGTGTGAAAGGGGGCTTGACAAGTTGAGACGTGACAACAAGCTCAGCTTGAGTCGTAAAAGCTCCTATTCGTCTTCCTTGAACCTGAACTTGAGCAGGAAGAGCTCTTGTACAGCGTTTGATGGTTCCGGGTCTGTTTCTTCATTGTCAAACTCCGGTTCCAGCTCCAGTTCCAGCACGAGCTCAATCTCCAGTTCCAGCCTAAGCTCAGGCTCCAGTCTTTCACTGAAGAGAAGCTCATCCACTTCCACAACACTCACGTCAACCTCGTCTCTCGACTTTAGTAATAGTACCAAAGTTGGTATTGACGGATTGCGGAAGAAGACGTTGTACTTTGGTGACGAGGATCATCCTTTATTCACGTCAGCAACAACAAACACTACTGGCTCCGGTTTATTTGGTGGCTTTGGAAACCATAAAATAGATCTAGACAACTTATGTGAGGACTCTCCTATGAAGAGAAGCCCTCACTACTTACAAAGCAGGCCATCTTCAAGGTCTCGCCTAAGACACACCAACTCTCATTCACAACAGCGGAAAAGTGGTGATACCATACCCGAGGAGCCTGAAATGGGTCAGAGCCGTTCGAAAAGCCAGGAAGGACGGTACGGACGTTCTGAAACCATCGGCTACTTCACATATGAAATGAAAAGTATGAGGAGAACGGGCTCTAATTATGACGTAAAGGGAATGTGATGTGACGAAGCCCTGAATTTCTGCTCTACTTTAATTTTCTATCTTATGCTATTTTATCTCATGTCCTCTCTTTTTTTTAATTTGATTATATATCCACGTTTTTTTTATATAGCAGGCATCGTCCATTTTTCACTCGGCTTTTATTATTATTTATAGACTTGAATATGCAACAAATGGATTTATCGAAGATTGTTAAACTTGTTCACTCGGACTTCTTCTCTTCCACTTCAGCCAATCGGGACATCTCTGGTGGCAATTGTCGCTCTAAATATGCCTTCCTACATTCTCGTCCTCCAGTAGCGATGGATCCAAATCTTTTCCAAGGCCATATTATGTATGTGGCTTTGCCAAGCACCAAACCTGTTGACACCGGGCCATAAGTATTCGAATCGATCGAATGAAGATTATCACCCTCCACCCAGAGATGGTTCACCGGTATGAGAACACGCGATCTTGTGTCCGGATACCTCGGGACTACTAGATCTCCCTGCTTGGCCTTTATTCGCTTCACATAGATGGTTTCTGGGTTGATTGGCGATCGTAGAAAAATCACGTCGTTCAAGTGTAAGTTGTTTATATTTTTACAACCCCATTTCCAGAGTAACACGTGATCGAGCTTCGTGCCGTTCGACTCTGGATTGAGGGTTGGTTTCATCGATGATCCTTCCACTATTCCCACATACGCAACATGTTCATTGATTACGTACAAGACCGGGACCCACGAAAAGAATATGGCCGTTTGCCGTAGCGTATATTTTAGTGTAGCGAAGTTGAATACCATGTGTGCACCAATTGGCTATGTATATGAATTGGCTATGTGTATGAATTGGCTATGTGTTCTTTGAAAAAGAGCTGGTGTTTGGAAAAAACTGTTTTTCGATTATATGCAGAGACAGAATATGATTACTCAAGATGGATGTCTAAAGTGTGGAGCAGCAATGCTATCCCCAATAAGAATATGTATGTAGGTCTGCGTTTGGCAATTGTTGAGATCTGACTGAAAAGTTCAAGTTAGAGCGTGAGCACCCGAAATTAGCAGAATATTCATACACTTAAGCTATAAATAAGCACTATTTGGTGTGGGTGTGTACAATAAAAAAAAAAGGTCGTCTTTCCCATCACGTTGATTAATAAGCACTCTGTGTGAGAAAGAAGACGGGGGGAATAAAAAAGAAAAAATTGGAAATCATCATGATAGTCGCAATCTGTATAAATATCAGGCGGCTTTTCTATTGTCCCCTATACAAAAAAAGTTAAGACATGATCTTTGGCCATGAGATTACAAACACAAACATAAGCATCAATCTATTAAAGAAAATAAAGAAGCACAAAAATATACACAAATATGTCGTCTACCAAGATCGATTCATTTGAGGTAAGTCAAACATTTCCAAATTTATGAGGTCATCATTGATTGGGTTTACTAACATGTAGTGCGTTCTTTTAGACCGTTTATAACGTCCCACTCTCATGTGACTCGTGTGTGGAATCTGTGACGAAGGCAGTGAAGCAGCTGGGAGATATCGAAAGTGTGAAGGGTGACATCGAAAAGAACAGAGTCTCAGTTGTGGGATCAGTGGCACCATCCAAGATTGTGGAGGCAATCCAGTCCACGGGAAGAGATGCCATTATCAGAGGAACCGGTAAGCAAAACTCGGCGGCTGTTTCCATCTTGGAGAGTTTTGCGCCAGGAGACAAGCCAGCACCGGTCAAGGGTCTAGCAAGGTTTGTTGCCATAAGTCCTTCAAAGGCCCTTGTCGATTTAACCATGACCGGTGTTGAGAAAGGTACCTACTATCCTGGAATCAGAGCGTCCGGAAATTTGACGGATGGGGCTCTCAGCACAGGAAAAGTGCTATACAAGCTCCCTCCTATCACGATTACAGAAAAGAACACGGAGGGCTGTGAAAAGGGTTGCGATGATTGTGGCTATAAGGGAAGCTCCTTCGTGCAGCTTCCATTGAAGATAGCTGACATTGTTGGCCGTTCCTTTGTCATATCCAAAGACCCAGAGAAGACATTTATCAATTCGCTATGTGGAGTTGTTGCCAGAAGTGCCGGAGCCTGGGAGAATGACAAGTATGTGTGCAATTGCACTGGAAAGACGATCTGGCAGGAAAGAGTTGATGCTCATAACAGGGGTATCACCCATTGAATGGAAGCCGTCCTTTTTTTTTTCTGAACTAAAAATGTTTGAATTGAATTAAATTGCATGTGGGAGAAGAGGAAAAAATACATGCATGCAGGTTGTATATAGAAAATAGTAAAAAAGTTAATGGGTTGGATAGATAAGGTAGACTGCCAACAGTGCAGTACATACCAGTATGTAACCTGATTTATTTGTCTTGACGCTTCCTTAACTCTTCTTCGTCCACCTTTATCTTGTCAAGGTTCACAATTCTCTTCTTCCTTATAGCCGCCTCGCCTTTGAATGCGTTCGGCCGTTTGTTGACTTTCTGTCTCTCCTTCTCCAACTGCCTCATTTTGGCATCTAAGTTCTTTACAAGATCATCACTCTCCTCCTCATCGTTTGAACCGTCATCAGGTTCATTCCCCACAAGATCACCAATCTGTACATCATCTGCTTGTATGCCTGCATCGCCAACTCCACCTACGTCATCCGTCTCAAGCTCATAGGAAACAACTGCATCATCGGGCTTGAAGATAGGCACGATCTGAAATATCAGAAACCCTGTAAGCACAAGAAGTATGATATACCCCATTAATTTCCTTTGTGGGGTCGTGAAGAAATTCTTGCCCAATCTGTTCATCTTACGAAGATGAACTCTTCCCTTTTTGGGCTTCAGTCCGTAGGGTGCCGGCAAGTCGTATCTTTTAGCACCAAATCCTTGCATTATCGTTCAATTATTCTGCTTTGTAGTGTTCTATTCTTATACAATAGTCTTTCTTACTTATATGGCAGAAAATGTAAATACTGCAACTTTGCATGAGATAACTATCCATTTAAAAGGCTCGTATATGTCATATAAGGCGATATAAAAATGCCGAACCCTCGGAGTGTGTATGCAGCCCTGCAAAAAAAAAAAAAATAATCAAAAATAAAAAATATCTCACCAAGATCGCGTTTACGCTATAACTTTTATACCCTACAAAAAATTTTCTTTCTTCTTTTCTCTACTCTCTCCTACACACACTTTTGTTTTGGATTCCTTTAGTATACGAAAACATCTTTTCTGATAATTAGAATGTGTAGATTTCGCATTATCAGAATGTCAAGCTATCCAGGATTACGATGCGTACGTGTATTGATGGAGTGGTAGACAAGGATGTTAGGCACTTTTTCAATGTGCATACTATCGTGTCAAGGCTTAGAGCTGGAGTTATATTTCATTTGATGATGACACAAACTTTCTTAATGGGAATCTCTCTGACTACAACATGGAGAGAAAAGAATTTAGTTCTACTGAATAAAGTGAAATAAAACTCTGATGTCATGCCTTGGAAATGCTATTTATTTTATTTACGTGTAGTATATCTCTGCGGTTCCTATTTCTGCTTCTTGCTATCGCTTGTAGTGTCTTTCTGACCGTCTTTCTCGCTTGCTTCGTCGGCCTTTTTTTGGTATTCCGCGTGTATACCTTTCAATTGCTTCTTGAACGTCCTAACATCATCCTCCTTCTGTTTAAGCTCATGCTGAAGTTTTTCATACTCGATCGAGCTTGTTCCTTTCGTTGACTTGTTTGGGTTCGTTAGCTCTGCGAGTTTCTCCTTGTTTCTCACAATCGAGGATAGAAGAAGAGCGTTGAAATAAATGGCAATCATTAAGAAAAGAACTGCACCCGTAATATACAGATTTCTGTGGGCGTAGAACTTTCTCGATCTCACATCCCAAATGGACTGGCCAATTGTCTTAGTCACGGGATAGTTTTGGGCTTCAAAGGCAGAAAATGAATGATCTTCACGTGGGAAGGAAGTTTTCGCAGCGTCAAAGAACATCAATGATACGATAAGGGCAATAAAGTAGATACCCATTCTGATTTGCGCATTTTGTAGAAGGGAATAGATAGTGAGAACTAGCGACCGTTGCATTCCCTGGGGAAGTGGGAGAAGCATTATGGCAAGAAGTGTGATCTCGAACACAAGCACTGCAAATACTATAGACATCAAAAGCGACATTTTGGTTGCTGTTCGGTATTCTTAGTGATGTAATTGGAATTATGATAGAGGTTGAAAAGTAAAGCCCAGTGTGATTGCCCCAAGTTTTCCCTGAATTTTGGTAAGCCGATAAAGAAATTATGTTGAAAGGGATAAGTTAGTTCAAAAAAACGCTAGGGGGAACTGAGATAGACAAGTGGCATACAAGTACATTTCATTCTTTATTCTATCCTGATTATCGCCCCGCTTTTTTCCTAGTTCTTTAGTTCAAGGATAGTGCGAAAAAAAAAAAACCTAAAAAAGACGGAAATAGGAAAGCACAGAAAAATCCGAAAAGTTTAGGGGGCGGAAAAAAGAATAAATTGCACATTATGTATAGTGGTAAAACGCAAATAAAACTCTTTGGGTCATAGAGGACTTGAAGTTGATTAAAGGAGCAACCTGGATACCTTCAACATTCTCAATTTCTATAAAGAAAGGCCATATAAATCCCAGTTATATGGATGTAGGAGGACCAATTTGATGTGCTTAGTATTTTTCTCTAGTTTATTCTGAACATTCGTACATCTTATACAAACATACGCTGCACTCCAAAGTGATGAGAACATTAAAATAAGTAACATAAGGACACGTTTGAAACCGTGCAAAAAGTACAAATAAGTCTAGACGAGAAGTTTTGTAAGATTCAAGTAGCAGGAACAAAAGTAAAGATCCCCGAAAAAAGATGGTGTGATATAATCAATAGTTACAAATAGACCAGTCGCATTCAGGAAAACCATTTCTGAATAACAGTCTTGGCATCAGCATCGAATTTCGCGAAAAGAGCCATCGCCTGATCATGCGGAATGGATCCTAGCAAGTTCTTTGTGGAGTCGACCACTTTCTGAGCAGTTTTCCCTTGAATTGAGGCATATAAGAGGGCCTGAACAACGCTGTCCAAAACCTTTGGGATTTGTGAAAAGACAGTTTGTTGGTGTCTATCTATGAGCTCTGATAGGAGCATGTAAGCGTAAGGAGCTGCTTCATCATCCTGGGTAATTGGTAGCAGTTTCAACCAGCTATCGATGATCTGGTCAATGTTTGGGATCTGCGATCCGAACGAGTGGATAATCTTTGCAATTGCTGAACATGCATTTTCTGTGGCTCCGATGTTTTCCTCGGCTTTGGCATCTGGAATTGAAGCCATCTGAAGTATTGATGGAATACATGCCGTGCAGTAACTAATGTATTGTGGCCCTCCATGCTGAGCACAGCCACCAACTGCATAATCGGCGGCTTGTCGAATGCCAGCGTTAGAAGATGTCAACGCCTGTCCAACTGGGTTCATGAAGAAGTCCTTGAATTGGAACGAGCCTTGTCCACCAAACTCGATGAGATCAGAGGCTGCACATACTCCAGCCATCTGCAAAGACACATTGTCATCATTTATTAATGTAGCAAGTGTTGGAACGAGTGTCTGGAATGGTATAAGGAACCGCTGCTTTGAATTCTTGAATATCATGGTCAAACCCTTAGTAATCTGCTCTAGCAACTCCTCGTCAGTATAATCGTCATCCTCTTCGTCTAAAAGCTCCTCATTATACTCATCGTTTCCGCCCTCTTTGGCCTTGATTCTTTCATAACTGTCCGAAAAGCACGTATTGATGGCCTTTGCAAAAGATGAAAGTTGTTCATCGGAAAGTGCGTTCTCTCCCATCAACTCTAAACCTTTAGTGATTCCGTAGAAGTACGCCACTAGTAAATCTGGAACAGGGTCACTCGACAACTGGTGTATCAATTTGTTGGCTATCTGAGTCCAGAGCTCCACACTTTGGGCGGATTTCGCTCCACCGGTTGCTTCAATACAGCTTTGAAGAAGGGAAGGAAGAGTCACAGCACACGTTCCACGCACGCCATCGTGCAGGTAGAAATCAAATCCTGGTAAGACGATCTGCCTGGCGATGTCATTCACGTAAGGATAGAATTGACCACCTAAAACATCTGCATAGCTCTTCAATAACTCGATGGCTCCAGCCTTATCATCCAAAACGGCAGTGTGAACAGCTATGTGCTTTCCCGAGAGCTGGATCACCTCATAGTCTTCATTCTGGTTAATCTCGTCCAAATCTTCGTCCTCCACTATGGAGATATCCTGAACAGCACGGGCCTGTTCCAATAATGGAGGTAAGACAAGCGGCATGTATGGCATGAAGTCCTTGCCAACTAGACGGCAAACACGAATCCAGCCTTGCTCAAGATATGTTCTGACAGGATCATCGTCACCCTGGAGATTCTGCTGAAGATTCGTCATTATTTCTAGTATGGCTCCTGCGTTCTGGGCAAACTTCTCCTTACCAACGGCCTGTGCAACCAAAGTGGCACATTCAATTGCCTTGGCCTTGAGAAGCCTGTTTTCTGTGTTTTCACCTGATTGTAGAATTGCCAAAAGCAACGGCATTAGAGTGTCATAGAATTTGAGGAACTTTTTCTCTGCTGAATCGGCCACAATGGCAATTGTGGTAATGACCTGCTCTTGCACGTATCTCTTAGGAGCACTCTGCAAAAGCGTGAGGAGGTTCGAAAGCAACGATTCCAAGTATGGTTCAAGGATATCCTGGCTAGCCTCTTCACAAAAGTTCACAAGTGCTGCTGCTGCATGTGCCTGGACTCTTGCAGCATTTTTCGTGGTAAGCATAGAAACCAATGCTGGAACAATTCTGTTTCCAGCAGTTCGTTGGATCACATCAGCAAAATCGGTCGAGATCTGCCCCAAGGCATTGCAGCAGGCGTACCGAACTCTAGGATGCTGATCCTGAAGCGATGGCAGAACCAGGTCAAGGATCTTTGGTATCTCAGTAATCAGGACATCCCGGCATCCTTCAGTTGCTGAAGAAAGCGACATGAGTGCACCTTGTCTCTCGTGCCAATCGCTTGATTGCAGCATGGATGGGATATATTGAAAGAGTGGTTGGGCCAAAGTTTCACCTCCCAATCTTAAAGATGCCCTGTCCAATGACAATCTCGCGGCGTTATATGCCTCTTCGTCTTCGTCCTCTTCAATGTCCTCAGATTCAAGCCACTCCTGACATTCATAATCGTCTTCACAAACCTCTGTTGACAACTGTAAGCAGTCAACAACAATCGCCGGTGCATAAGTTGGCTCTGTCTTGCACATGTTAGGAGAAGATTCGCAGAAGCATGTGAGTAATTCCAAAGAGGATAATCTGGCATCTGTGTCTAAATATCTATTCTTCGCCACAGCACTACAGAATGAAATCAGAGTAGGGAACATTGGCTTGAAAATCTTCGGGGCCAAGTCCACAAGCTCTATAAGCGACTCGAGCACTGATGAAAGAGCAGATTCGTTCTTTGTCTCTAAAAGATGAGGCAAGGAGTCCAACAGACCAGGAAGAAGCTTAGCAAGAGAACCCCAGTGTGTCTTTGGCATATTTTCAAAGAACGAAACGAAAGCTGTACAAGCAGCAATTCTAACGGCATCGTTCTGATCTACGAAACCTTGCTGGAACATCTTCAACAACGATGGATCAAACTGGGATTCATTTGCTTTATTGCTTTCGGGCTGAACACCTCCCGTCATGATTTGAGGAGCATTTGTGATGATACGAAATGCGCACTCCCTGAAGTTCGGGTCGGAGTTCTGAGCAGCTTGAACAACGGTTGGCAAGATGTCGGACCAGCTGAAACTTTCATCTTTCGAGACCTCGGCAAGTGCATCCGAAAGCTTGTGACGAACACCGTTTGATTGCTGTGATGAGAATCCTTGTAAGAGCAAATTACGCACCTCCTGCTTTGCACCATCACTTAGGAAATCAATCTGACGGTCTGTAACCGAATAACCCTGCCCCACAGGTGACTTAATAGCAAATCTTCGGAACAAGACTGCTGCAAATGCCCTGGAGGTATCCCCATTCCCTTGAGCCGCCTGCTGTGCAAGAAACACGAGTAAAACATCAACATTCTCTTTTTTGGTCCAATCTTTTTGAAGACATTCTTCCGCTTGAGACCTAACTGCATTGTCTGGAGAGAGGAGCCCTGTCATGAGCTGACTCAATGTCTGTTGAACATCTGACGGGATTCCGGACATTTTTATATCTTTTTTCTGTACTTCTAATATTAAATTTTACGCAACCTTGTATGTCTGCTTTTTCTTCCACTTATTTTTTCTTACTTCTTTCTTGATCTGAGTTGATATCGCCTAAAGGCTTCAAGCAATCCAACTGTAATCACGGTTCTTGACAGAGAATATTCGGCAATAAAACTGTCTAAAAAAAGCTGGTCGAGCTTTCCACCGTATTTTCTTCTATAATTGTCTGAGTGATCGTGCTTGGTGAAAGCAAAGGCTTCTTTCTAGCCGTTATGTGTGAAATGTTTACAATTTTCGCCTTTTCTATAATTTTGCAGTGAAAAAATAAAAATAAAAATAAAATAAAAAAAACTTGTTGTTCCTCTTATTGTTACCACTGAAAAATTCTTTCACTGTAAAGAATACAGCAAATGAAGCATACTTCAATCACATCCCTACATTGGGTCGCTTAAGGTTAACATATGACCAGTAACATACAAAACTTTGATGTGAGAACTAACCTCGACCTATGCTGATGTGTGGATTTTGTTATAAGCTAGATTGCTATTCAATCTTTGTTTGATGCTTAAGGTTTTTGAAAATATATTACTCTGCTTTTAGCTCTAAACTCGACGAAAGATCAACTTCTTATCTTGAAATCTTCGCACAATTTCTTAGCACTGCCCGAAATTTCAAAAAAAAAAATTTTCTTTCGACCGTTAAACAGAAACCAGATCTTCACCTAAAGCTAGTTCTATCTAAGAATCTTTGAAAGAGATTAAAACATATAGATATAGGTTTCAAGTATACAAGAATAAAAATAATGGGATTAGCAGCAGCAAGAACTAAGCAAAATTTTGGATTGGATCCAAGAAACACGAACTGGTTTCGTGATACAGAAAGATTTGGACATCGACACCTCGTGGATATGGGATGGGAACCAGGTCATGGATTGGGTAAAGTGAACAATGCGATAACGTCCCATATCAGAGTCAAGATAAAGAGAGATAACATGGGATTGGGTGCTGATCTCGGCAGAAAGAAAAGTGTTAATGGAAATGATATAAATGCGGATGGAAATACTTATCTTGATAACTTTCAGAAGTTGTTGGGACGTTTAAATGGCCATGAAGACGAGACTAATGAAGCCGTGGAAAAGAAAAGGCAAGAAAGAATAATTAGCGGTAGATGGGGAATTGACTTTGTTAGAGGTGAGACTGTCAACAGCACCTGGGATAAGGTGCAAAAGAAATTTGTAGACCAAGAAACAGAACCTTCTCATAAGAGAAAATCATCTAGCAAGGAAAAAGCATCTAAAAGGCAAAAGCTCGAAAATATGGAAGCAGCTGATGGAGATTTCGAAAATGAAAAAAAATCACATCATAAGCACCATCATCATAAGTCAAAGAAAAGTGGATCAGACGGTAAAACTAGTCATAAAAAGCATCACAAGCACAACCGCTTGGCAAATAATGAAGGCAAGCATCATCACCACCACCACCACCACCACCACCATCATAATGATAATGAGCACGATAAAGGATCATCGTCAGAGAGTGACAATGGGGAAGAGCATTCAGGCAAAAAGAGTAAAGAACACACGTCAACTGATTCAAATATCCATGGGTCGCAGAAAGTGTCAGCTGTTCTACAAAGTAAAATGGCCCTTCGTTCCAAATGGATTAGGCAAAAGCGTGCGGCCGTGATGGACAAGAAGGCTCTACAAGAGATATTTATGGTGAGGTAAAGCCAGAGGATACTTGTGTACTAAATAGCGCTTAGTACTAATTTAATAATCCGAGTGAATAACATACAGAATATTAAGGGGATTAGTTTTAGTTGTGTGCGTAGTTAGACATTTACTCTGGGACATGTATGTTCTTTTATATGACTGTAGTATAAAGCATTAAAACACCAATCGTAGAGCATATTAGAGATAAGTAAATGACGTTGATGTGGTCGGAAAGCAGAGATGCTGAGAGATTTGCGTATCCCTTATCAGACTCTTTACCTTCGGAAGTTTTGGTGGCCGACTTGAGCATCTCTGAACAAGTTTTCGACTGGTCGTGGACTCTTGTAAGAGTTGCAGCCCCTCTGAAATCACACGCTGAACCTTCTTCACCTTGGCCTTTGTAGTATTTATTCATCACAAAGGAAAGCTTCTGTCTTGCAGAACAAAACGAGAATGGACCCGAAAAGCTACTGTTAAAAATAATTTCAGAACAGTCTACCATTCCACATACTGTTGCAAATAGAATACCATAATCTTTATCTTTTAGTTTATGTGACACAACACAGGAAAAAGTCCCCTCTAAGCATTGACAAAGCTCATCGCTTGGTGTGGGAGGAAGATTTATATTAGTTTTCCAGTCCTTATTGCTTGTGGGACAAGAAGCAGAAGATTTAGTCACACTTTCAGTAAACCATACGGCCGTGGTTGGATGGACAGCTTCCATCTGTGTTTTCAAATTGTTGAAATCATCTAGTTTTGAAACTTTCCCGTCGCTGATAGAAATAAGACCATACTTGTTATTCTCCTCAAAATACATGTAGACGATACCACCTGCCCATACGTCGGTCATTTGATCCGAGAATAAGGCAGAGACTTCAGAAAACTTGCGAGGTCGCACACTATTACATCCATACTCAGAAAAGAATACTGGTATGTTCAAGTTGGAAAACTCCCTGGTTCTTTCTTCATATCCAGATGTTTTAAATGAAGAATATCCACACCATTCATACATATTGATTCCATAAAAGTCGGCCCTTTCATTTTCCTCTCCACATGCAAAGTATTTTGCTGACTGTTCTCTCGTGATGGCATCGTCGTTTGCAGAGTATCCAACCGGTATTTTTCTGTAGCCTTGATCTTTAATGTAGCTTTTCATATCACGTATTGCTGCCTTGACGTATGAAGCAGCACCAGTATTTGTTCTATTGGTTATTACCTCATTTCCAGCAAAAAATCCAAGAACATTATCATATTTTTGTAAAGAATCTATGACAGAAGTATATCTCTTGTAAACATTGGTGTTCCATACAGGGTTTGTGGTGATAATTGATTTGTCGGGTGATGATAAATCAGCTAGAACGTATATTCCAGCATCTGAAAGCATATCCAGACATGCTTCATGGGATTTCAAGCCATCAATTGCATAAACTCGAATTAAGTTGGTCTGAAGCTCTTGTAAGTATGGAATATCACGCTTGCATGCTTCTTTATTTGCCAATGGATCAATATATGTTTCACCGGATATGATCTCTGAAGTATCTTTTTGATATGCAACACCTTTAATATAAAACTGGGTCCCATTACTGTAAAAGAATTTGTTACCGTGGACCTCAATAGTAGGAATTGCATTGATCAAAAGTGGCAATTGAAAAAGAACCAAAACACCGGATCTCATCAGTTTCAATAAAAAGATGAACTATGTTCCAAGGTAGGGAATTTTAGGGAATAAGAGAAGTTTGATGTATGCAATTCGACAACTTTAAATACTTTTGAGCCGTTTCTTATGTTTTACAATTAAGTCAGAAATAGTGTAAAGTCCAATGATATATACATATATGCACTATATATTCACTTTCTTGTCTACTGAGCATACCTTCTTCTTCAAATAACAAAAATCCTGTTGTTAGCGCTAATTGCTCGATTAGGAAATATTATTATATCTGAGGAAAATGATAACGTCCAACAGAGTTGAGGTACAAAATAAGCAGAAGCCAATAGCGAAAACAGTATCAATTAATATTGAAGACAAAATGAACGTATATGTAGATATTAACGGGCAAAGAAAAAAAGAAGTTAAAAAATGATAGATCGGAGGCAGTAAAAGAAAGGTGGAGCCGGTACATAATAAGATGTAAATGGATATATTTTCCTTACTGCTCCAAAATGGTAATGACCATTAGAACAAGGAGAAAGACAAAATGAGATATCATTTTTTTTTGCGAAAATTAAAACCACAAGTGACATAGAGAAAAGGAAGTGCCCGTCATGCCAAATGATCAAATTTAAAAAAGAACAATCCCAAATACAACATTCTCGCACAAATATACGTCTATATACCAGATGGAGAAGGAAATAACGTAGAATAGGGATGGAAATTGCCGCACCAACTCTTCCTCTCACATCTATAAAAGCATATCTACCCTTACAAGAATAGGAAGGACAAAAGAGCACCCAAACTCATAGTAATGGAGAATCCATAAGCACTTGGGGCAACAGTGTTAGCACCAGCCTTGGAAGAAGCGGATGCTGTGGATGTTGAACTATCAGAACTTGCAGCACTTGAATCTGCTGAGGAGTCGTCAGTAGAAGCTGCGGACTTACTGTTAGCAGCAACTGATCCAGTAACAGTACCGAGACCACTTGAACCAGCCTGAGACAAAATGCTAGTACAAGAGGAAGCAGTACTACCAGTTCTGAGACTAGCAGAACCAGAAAAGTCACAGGCAGAACTCTCCTTACTCTGGGCCTCGTAGTACAAGTTCAAGACAAAGTCAAGCTTGTCCTTGTCATCGCAGAAGGAATATGAACCGTACTTACCGGTGTTTCCATCAGCGTCAATACCGCTGCAGTCAACAAGACCACAGACAACGGAGTACAAATCAGCGTAGTCTTCAGAGGAGACGCTACTGTCAACAACACAAGAGTTAGCTTCAGCCATACAGTTGCAGATAGCCTCCTTTGGAGTTGGTGGAAGACTTGGATTAGCACTCCAGTTAGCGTTTCTAGCTGGACATGACATAGTCTTGGAGCTGGCAGAAGCAGCACTCTCAGAGATAGAGGTTGGAGAAACTTTGTTGATCTCGGAGGAATAGTAATTGAAGTCGGAAAGAGTGGAGACTGTGTTTCCATCAACAGAAACCAAACCATAGTCGTTGGCTTCCTGGTAGTACATGTAGACAATACCACCGGACCAGACACCAGTCATCTCACTTGAAAAGATAGTTGCGACCTCAGTGAACTTTCTTGGCTGGATAGTGTTACAACCGTACTCAGAGAAAAACACAGGAATGGTCAAGTTCGAAAACTCTTCGGTTCTTGACTCGTAACCAGAAGATGCAAACGAGGATGAGCCACACCACTCGTACATGTTAATACCGTAGAAGTCAGCACGAACGTCTGAATCACCGCAGGCAAAGTAATCAGCAGAGGCAACACGAGTCTTGGAGTCATCATTGGCAGAGTAACCAACTGGGATAGCTCTGTAGCCTTGGTCCTTCATGTAGGCTCTCATATCTCTGATAGCAGCCTTAACGAATGCAGCAGAGTCACTGTTGGTCTTGTTGGTCACAACCTCGTTACCAGCAAAGAAACCCAAGACATTATCATACTGTTGAAACTCATCAATGACAGAAGTGTACCTGTCGTATAATTCCAAATTCCATTCTGGATCATTACTGTCAATAGAAAGAGTTGGCTCAGCCAAGTCAGCAATGACATAAATGTCATTCTCCTTGAGCAAGTTCAGGCAGCCACTGTGGTCCTTCTTGGCGTTCAAAGCGTAAACACGAATAACATTAGTGTTTAACTTTGCAAGATATGGAACATCTCTCTCACAAGTACTCTCATCGGCCAAAGGATCAACAAAACTGTCGTTTTCCTGGCCAGAAACATCCGCCTGATATGCAACACCCCTAATGAAAAACTCAGAACCGTTGTTCGAGTAGAAGAAGTGGTTACCAACGACATCAATGGTTGGGAAACTGCTGTCAGCGAGTGCGGTTGCAGACAATCCGAGCAACACTGAAGCAGCTTGAGCGAGTGCACTGTAAATCATCTTTCTCTTTCAATTGTAAATAATCACTGTCAGACAACGAGCAATGATTTATTGGTAGAAACGAAAGAAGTTAGCAGACAAAGAAGAATGCTAAAAGATCTAATGAGATGAAGAGAAGAAGCAAAAGAGCAAACAAATGTTTGAAAAAAAAGAAAGAAAGAGAAAGAGTAGGAAACGGTGGTAAGATACGTTAAATGCATTTCAAACAGCTAGAGGCATTTGACGAAGTAACGTAATATATATACTTTTTTGTCAATGCACTTTGTATTTACTTATTTATTTTCTCGAGTACAATGCAAAGACACGCAGCCCGAGACGACGTGCCCCAGCACAAATTCGTAAGCCGACAAAAAAAAAAATTACAATATTTTAACAGAGAATTTATTTTCTTTGGGAAAATCTTCTGCCCACACTAGGAAATTTTGAAAGATAAACATAGCCAGCAACTATCACTGGGCAGAAAAAAAAAAAAAACCGGAGAAAATTGATTGGAATCAAAGCATAAGCCTCGTTCCAAGCACTATTTTACTATACTATTCTCACCACGCTCATCATCAAATCATCAAATCCTTGATACTCTGATATATCAGT
Organism: Brettanomyces anomalus; assembly: GCA_001754015.1. NCBI lineage: Eukaryota > Fungi > Ascomycota > Pichiomycetes > Pichiales > Pichiaceae > Brettanomyces > Brettanomyces anomalus. The sequence goes on along the minus strand of MDSB01000007.1, from coordinate 672,641 downwards.
AGTAAATAGTGCAGTCTTGACAGTGTCATTTGGGGTGTATTGTAATTTTCAAGGCCTCTATTTAAATTTCTCTATACTACATTCCCCCACATTTATCACCTTAGATAGAATTAGGAAAAATATATGAACTTTCGTCATAGCTGTAAAACAATCTCTTACGATCCTTGAAAAGTCCGCCTCAACTACTTTCTTCATACTTACATCATACTTGCTTTCACCATGCAATCTTATATGCCCGTTCCTAATTGCCTTACCGGTGGTGATGAGCAAGGGGAGGGGGGTAGGGAAAAAATTATATTTTCCTAATGGATTTTAAACTGTAAAACACGCTCCAATTTCTCTTTCTCACATTCTAGACAATTTGCCGTTTTTTCAATATGACTTCTATATTTAGAAGTAACACGTCTTTTTCCCTTTAAATATTACATTACTAGATAGTGCGTAATATGAATTTTTTTTCTCTTTTCCCACATTCCCCTGTCCCAAATCTCATGCTCTTAATCAATCAATCCATCAGCCTCATTTTTTTTTTAGTACATTTAACTTTCTTTAGCTTGTTCTTTTTGACTGCCGATTTGGTTGAAATTTTCCTTATTCCCCTCCACACCATTTTTCACGAACGCGTTCTCCTATATTTTTCATTTGCTTGCCAAGACATTTTTTAAAGCATGAAATTTCCTCTTTCAGTTTAATTACTACATTTCACTACAATGCAAAGTCTATACTATAATTTCGTTCTGTCTCAAAAGAATTTCCTAGGTTCTCTACTTTGTTACACTTCAAGTTATTTCATGTTGTTACCTTGTCAATTATTAACTGATCATTCCTTTCTGCCGGCGTTTTATCCTGCATGTTAATTCTTCTTTCCGTATTTTTAGTTTCTCTACTTGAAAGGAACCAGCTTTTATTCATACTCGGTGTCTTTCCATTGATCTGACATTCAAAATAAATGTCTCATTTTGTGAAATACACCTTACATGCATAACAAATCCTTTATCTCTCATCTGAATGATTCAGACATACCAGTTTCGTTTGAAACAATACTATCTTTTGCGTATGCATCAAAAATGAACTACACCTAGAGCCATTTTATCACATTCTCAATTATGCTTTTATTTGCATGGAATATATAGTTATCACAAGGTACCGACTCTACATAGCAACAGTATTACGGCTTCTAGATCCAATATTTTGAGAATGGTGGCACGGTTGGTTTTGCTCTTGGAATTGTGAGTGGTGCTTCTTCGCCAGTGTCATTATTATTTTGATGATTTGGCTGAACGAGCCCAAAATTTGATTTCGGAATGAAGGCACTAATAGACTTTTCGAAATATTTCTCAACAATTACAGGTACGATTATAATACCTAGAAGAAGAGTCAGTACCAAAAAATATAGGAGTGCGTACTTTCCTGCCCTTCCTCTGCGAATTCTGGTTTGACTGGTTGTATATATTGGCCCCTCTAACTTTTTGGAAGGACTAATCCACATCAAAATACATGAATGCCAATGGTCAATGTAAGGAATGAATAGAACCGGCGTGAGACAGAGAAGAAGGATATGACCGAGAATAAAGTCTGCGGCAAATAAGCTCATCTCTGCAATCTTTACGAAAAGCTCTCTAATTGGCTGTGAAAATAAGTATCTCATACCAATACCCTTAGCGATCCATTTTCCAGACCACCACGCCTCATTTCCGTAGTCCGTTCTCATTTCACGACTTAATAGGATGACATTACCTGAATTGATCAGTAATCTTTGCAAAAATATGGTTGTGGTAAAGCAGCACAAAGCTCTACCGGCATTCCATTCTTCAAGTACCCAAATGAGCACAAAATTAAAAACATATGTGAATATTCCGAAGCAATGAGCAATTGCAGCTAACGTTGGTGCTACTTTATGACAACACAAGCTCAAAGCTGGACCTAACATACAGGACAACGGAAATATGCAAAGTAGAATGACAAGGTTCATGACAAATGGCAACACAGTAACGACACCGAGCCTTATTAATGAATTAATTGGTGCGGGATTTTTAACACCACTTTGAGCATTTATGAACATATAAGCTAAAATGAAGATGATTGATTCAAACGATGGAACTAATACCTCAGAGAAAAGCACATTCAGAAAGGGTGGTTTGGAAAAGTTCGCAGTAGCTAACTGCTTTTCAATATGTATGCTTTTCAATTTCTTAAACCCAGTAATCTTTGACCTATTACCTTTCACATAGCTTATCCATGAACTTTCAGCTTTGTTAGACTTAGTTCTTGTAAGCCACCTGATATATTGTCTGTAATCAAGAAAAAACTCTGTCCAAGTGAATTGATGGGGATTAAACATGAAAGGAGAGAAGCAGAGTGATATGAATGTAATCCAAAACCATAAAATTGCGGGCTGCCACATGGTCACGACAGCAAATAACAAGACGAGGAAAAGTCTCATACCTGGATAGATGCCAGATATCGCGTACGATATATAAAGCTTAACAAATGGTATTCTTGATATCGAAAACCCTCTTCCAGTGGAAATATATTGTGCACCACCAAAAATGATATCATTCTTAAGAGAGCTAGCATATATTTGACAAACAAACACCTCGAAAAACGGGGAGAAAGAGAAGAAATGCATAAAAAGCCTTGTACAGGCTTTCCAGGGTCCATGCTCAGATATCTCATGCAATATAAGGGGGAGAAAGGATATGAAGAAACAGATAAAGATGGAAAGCACATACCTTGTGACCCAGTCAAGAACTGGCTGGAGGTTTTGGCAACCCAATGGAATTTGAAGATCTGTGATTGGAACATTCTTATCATAGAGACATGGTATAAGCTCATGGTTCAGTGAGCCAAGACTAAATGCAACTAAAACAAACATCTCCAACGATAGCATGATAAAAAGATTGTTAAGATGAAAACCAGGGTGCGCATAATAGAAGGATAAGAATCGGTCAAGTGACATCTGAGTTCCAATATAGAAATATTCTCTGGAAAGCATCTGTTCTCCCATGCCTCCTCCAATTTTGGTGGTAAAATTGAGAATTGATCCAAAGCCAAGATCCCGACCTTTACCACACTGGAAATAATCACAGTGCTTGATTCGCCCTCCTCTACAAATAGCATTCATTCCGGCATAAATATCTTCATTTAAGTGGAGACCTTTCTGAGCTTTAGAAATGCCTCCTCTTGTTGTCATGAATATGGCATTAATAAAATCAGGATGGCCGTAGTGAAGTTTTGCACCTATTTCAGCTAGAGTCCTTGCAAACATTGTGCCGAATGTTTGTTCTTTTGAAGCGGCAACATCTCCAAGTACTCCACTATGCTGGGAAAAAATATATTCCCTGGCACCAAGAAATGCGACCGGACTAGTAGTATCATGCTTTGAAGGATGGACATAAGGACTGACTTCATCAACATCGAGACTTTCAAACTCTGCAAGTACCGATCGTATCTTCAAACATTCTTCAAGGTAGTTATCCTGATTGGCATCAATGACCTCAATGTATTCTCCTCGGTAAAAAATTATCGAGTTGTTCTGATTATCTGATTTACCATCCCCCAAGATCGGATTGCCAGAAAGACGAATTCTGTACGACTGGTTTAACTTATTCCCATTCAAATCATCTGTTACAGAATAAAGAACAGAAAAATACATTTTCTTACCAGTCACTGCATCTATATCCTCTTCCAAACTAGCTACTTTGATTTCAGGAAATGATCTCAACAAGACCCTTAAATCCTCATTTTCAGTTTCAGAAAACTTTTGAAGTCTTTGCATGGATACAACAAGCTTAAACTTTCTACCAGCCACAAGATTGAGGTACTTTTCAGCACTTTCTTTTCCTCCGAAATACTCAATCAGCTCAGGGTTTTCAACTCTATGCAATAACTTGATAGCCCGTCTGTAATTCATAAAGCCAGATATTGTACGATAAAGTGTCTGAGTCCTTAAAGAGGCCCATATTCTTGTTCTTAACTTGTATGCTGGAGCAGCAGCTTTGAATCCAATGCAATAGTATGGCAAGTCATTTATCTTATTCTCAAGATATTCTGACTCGGATTCAAATTTTGGCTCTATTCCAAGCGGTCCTTTACAGGAAAGGATCTTCGTGTCTCGAACAAAAAAGTTCCATTCATGTGGATACATCTGCTTTAAATATTCTAGAAGAGACATCTTGGAATGGGGATCCTCCTTAATGATTTCCTTTAATCCCAAGAGGATTTTCTCGCCGTAATGAGGAATGAATACAGTGAATGTTGGCATTGCTTCAACAGGTATTGGCTCAGGTATTGCTGTAGAGAGAGACTGTGCAAAGAATGAGATTCTTCTTTCCGCCTCTGAATTTCTTACGAAGAAGTCAGACATGTTCTGGCTGCTATCATCTTGAAGTAAGAAAAATGCAGGTGTCCGTAATGCTAAGCGTCCATCTTCTTCGTCTGGAAGTTTGTCATAAATCAAACGATGAACATGGTCGGCACTCAAAAGGTGCTCTCGATAAAGAGAAATGACAATGGCATTCCATATTTGTGAAATCAATAAATCTGGTTTGTATTTAACTTCCATCTCACCTGTACAAAGGAGCTTTGAGTATATTCTTTGAGGAAGTCTTGTAAAGACATTTCTCCAAGGTGAAAGTATTGAAATACCACTTGAGAATGAAAGTGAAAGGGAAATCACACAATTCCAAATAATATACCAAAGATAAGTATCAAGGAAGAACAAGACAATATCTGCAAGGTACATGAGTCCAAGTACAACAAATGCTTCATTGCTGCATAGAAAGTTGCCAAATGGATTCTCTCCGTAACATCTAGATAGGTCCATATGATGCAAGTTTCTGATGGGATCTCTTAAGGAAAGTGTTAAAAAAAAGTAGGATTCAATAAATTTAGCAGAGAAAACCAATAACCATAAGAGTATGGACAATATACGGTTTGTTTGGGCCAGTTTTGGATATGAACCAGTAAACACTTTTACAGGATCATAGACTGCAGTGTCAGAAAATTTGAACCAGTCGAACAAGGATGCAAGGGGTTGGAAGGAAAACCATATTGTAGTGCAGATGGAGATGCAAAATTGTGCTATTGCCAAGCCAAGAGCAAGGTCTGATTTGGCATCTAATGGAACGATGCCAAGAATGAATATAGAGGGGCCCGCATTAAAAACTGTAATAATTAGAAGAAAGAAGAAACGAATAAGCAAGGCTTTTCTTCCAGGCCAGGAAAATGGAACAAAAATGCTTTCTCCAATTGTGGCCAATAATTGAAGAATACAACCGACCGTACTTCCGAGGGCTGTAACAGAAAGTGTAGCTTCTAATTTTGGCTTGTTGTTAATCATGTACTCATAGTGTGCAGTGTATAATGTTGGAGAATTGAAACTAGAGTAGTACCAGAAGACACTAAGATGAATAATCCACACTCTTGAAAAGTTCGTCAACAGATGAAGCCAGGTTCTTTTTTCCTTGTATGTCTTATAGAAAGCACTCTTCCAATCAACATTTTGCAATTTAAGATACCGTTCTTCTTTAGGAAAAAGCAGAAGCTTCTCTTTGGTATCCAATTTGATTCTTTCCAAACCTTTCCGGTACCAGAAAAGTTGGTTGATGTCATCATAGCCAATGATGGACTGATGATCCTTTTCTTTTCTTACGTACTTACCATCAATCTCTTTAAGCTGCTGGTTCATATAAAACTGATACAATGGATTGATAACATTTTCCAAATAGGCGTACCCTTTTAGCGAAGGAAGCTTTTCAGCATTTTGAAGAGCATACAGCAAGTGATCAAGTGCACACTGGTATATGAAACAAAGACATTCAGGTGCAAACCGAATATTGTTAGCCTCACCCCATATCAGTAAATAAAGAGCAAGCTGTCTAATCATATCAGGTGGTGTAAGCATTCTCATTCTTTGCCTCCATCTAAACTCTACCATTTCTATTCTTCTTTTTGGGTAGAAGTCTATTGGTACAGCACTTCCGATCTTCTTAAGTCGTCTTTTGATCTCTTTAACATCAATATTATCAAAAAGTTCAGGATCATCTTTTTTCATACAACAAAAATACCAGCGCCTATAGTTAGCATTTTCACCTCCAATATAATCAGCATGAAGAGTTAGTAGAGCCATATTTGCTGACATCCTGCTGGCCCTAGAATCCAACTGGACCATCAAATGATCATACATATTTTCTTCGGAACTCTTTTGAAAGCCAAAAATCATTTGAAGTTCCTGAAAAATTTGCTTAATCTGGTCTTTTGAAACAGGGCTTGCTTCATCATTTGTCCATGAATAATAGGGATCTGGATCTAATGGGGCAGGCGGTTTCATTTCATAAGGGTCGAAAGCAGACATTCCCTCATAGGGAACATATTGAAATTGGTAAGGAGTCTGATAGTTTTGACTAGACATTTCGCCTGTACTGGGCATCATAGGAGCTGACATTTGTGGTTGTTCTGAATATGCTTGTGACATATCAGGTGGATATGGAAGTTCTCCTGTTGCCGGTTCTTGGGCATCAAAAATCTCCCCATTGTTGCGATTTGTCTGGGAAGAAAATCTATCATAAAGCATATAATCATTCATATTGATGTTGATCCTTTAATAAATAATTAAATTTAAAGAACGGGGGTTCCATGGAAAGAGTCATGTTCATTCAAGGGAAAACAAAAAGGGATTCTTTCAACACTTCTAATCTGAGAGATCAATACATCCATACTTTTTTTACTGGAAACAAAGAAATACTAACTAACTCTGGCTTTCGGGAATTTTTTTTTAGATCCTTTTTCAGCCTTCAGTAAAAATTTGTCCAGACCGTAAAAACTTTGAAATTATATTGAATCAACCAATAATCAATGACTTTTGGCTCACTGTCACGTTTGATACGAAGAATGCCTCCAAATTTGCTGAAGAATTTAGCTCCTCCAGTTTGCAGGGGATCGAAAGTCCTTGATAAATCAGCGTTCACCATCAAATTCAATGTGTGGGCCGTTCTTTTCACAGATCCAAAACACATAGGACAATTTTTGAAATCTTACCACAAAGAAGCCATAAGTATACCTCGGATTCCATTTATAGATTGTTTAGACAGGGAATCCCCAGAAGGCAAAGAGCTTTTGTTATTAGACATAAAAAATAGAGCACTAAAGGTCATTATTTTGAACGATAAGCTTAAGGTCACAAAGAAAGACGAGGAGAAAGAACCGAAGAATATCAAATACATTCCAGAAAATTTAACAGATTCCATATCAAAAGAGTGTATTAACTTCATAAATGATGCTGATGGCATATACCGTATACATGAGCTTACATTTGGGTATGATTTTTGGAAAGCAGAGGAAATTTTAAAAGCTATCTTACCAGAGGATCTTCTGGATGATATTCCAACTTCTTTCACTAAAGCGGGTCATTTGGCACATTTAAATCTACGGGACGAGTACAAGCCATATGATTCTGTTATAGGGCAGGTAATCTTGGATAAAAATCCAACTATTACCACTGTTGTGGACAAAGTTGATACCGTTGGAAATAAGTTTCGCACATTTAAGATGAAGGTGATTGCAGGGGAGCCTGACTTCATGGTTACGCAACGTGAAAGTGGCTGTGACTTTACGTTTGACTTTAGCAAAGTGTATTGGAATTCACGGCTTTCGACCGAACATGGTCGTTTAATTAAGGGCTTCAAGTCTGGGTCTGCTATTTGCGATGTGATGGCAGGTGTTGGTCCATTTGCTATTCCCGCCGGCAAGAAAGGGTGCTTTGTCTTTGCAAATGACTTGAATCCAGAGAGTTACAAATATTTGAAACAAAATATCGAGTCCAATAAGGCTACAAGGACAGTTCTTCCTTTCAATTTGGACGGTGCCCAACTGATAAAAGATTCACCCAAAATGCTAATGGATTACGTGAAGGAGCACCCAACGGTGAAGATAATATCACATCCGAACGGACATGCAAAAAGAAGAAAAGTCAGTGAACTGAAAGTGCCACACTTCTTCTCTGAATATGCGATGAATCTTCCAGGATCAGCAATCACATTTGTTCCAGCGTATGTTGGTCTTTTTTCGCGTGCATTTCCAGATTTGTCTAAGGAAGAGATACAAAAGCTTCCAGACTATAAGCTTCCGTTGATCCATGTCTATCACTTTGAGAAATTTTCACCAATGGAAAAGCCAGAACCGTCAGAAGATGATCTATTCAGACGGATGCACAAAAAGATCTCAAATTATCTCAACTACAATATACCTTTTGAGAAATTGTCTTTCCATTTGGTTAGAAAGGTCGCCCCAACCAAACCGATGTATTGCATTACATTCGAGCTTCCAGAGGAAGTTGCCTTTAGTAAATGAATAATGCTTTTTGTTTACCCTGAAATATATGTGTTAAATGTATTATAATCTCCGAGTTTATAAAAGAACAAAATTAAAAGAAGATGAGCGCGTCACATGCGTTTGTGTATCAAAGTACGTATGAATGTCAGTGTTGAAATATGTCAGTATCAGGCGGAAGTGTAAGCACGATTACTTCAACTGAAGCGAAGAACAAAATAAATGTCAGCGATAAAGAAAAAAAAAAGGATTAAAAGAGAAGAAAACGAAAGATCACCTATGTCTATCAATATTATCCATTAGCATTAAGTCAAGAACTCATAAGATCGAGGGCTTTGGATCTCCATCTAAGGGAGCTCCAAAAAGAGCCATAACTCCATGTTAAGTCCTCAGCCCCTTCTAAATAGCCACTATATTTGTTGAATTGTTCGCTCATATGACCTTCAGCATCCACATGCTTCTTAATGACGGCCAAAAATGTGTCGGCGTAATCAACCAGAGACTTGGTAACGACCTTAAATGCCTGCGACTTGTAGGGAATGTAAATTGGCGTTTCTGACGTGGAAAGAGATGTGATATAAGCGAACAATCGGGACTGTTCAGGCTGGACTTCAAGATCTTTTTGAAGTTTGTAGAGGTTGTACACTAGCTTATAGATTAATTCTGATGCAGTAGCCGTGGATATAAACCATGGATTACCTTCACTGATTCCATAGCCATCATATATATCTTCAGGGTATCTTCCGAGAGCAAATCCGGAAGATATCCCGAGTAGTTCGTGATTAATTGGATATCTGTACTTCATATCATCCATTAGTGCAATTAAAGTGTTCATAACAGCGGCATCAGTTATTGGGAAAGGAATAGAGACAGCATCTTCAGAGTCATCTATATCATGCGCTCTTAATGAAGCCAAAATCGAGGCTATATCGAGGCCAGATCTTCGCCCTTGAAGGACTAAGCTTGGAGTCTCAAGTAGGTACGAAATCCTTGAAGTTTTGAATCCAGAATCGACAGAAATAAAGAAACGAAGACTATTAAAGGCGATGACCAACTTCTTATGTAATTCAAAATCCCCAAACCTGTCAGCCAAGCCCAAGCCAATTTTTAAAGCTTTAAGTTGGGTTAAGCTGGTGAAGAGATGAATGGAGTCGACCTCCTCCCAAAGATCGAACCCTGTACTGCTCCAATATTTAATGATGTAACTAAGATCGGGTTTAATAATGTTTTCAAAAATGTACTGCAAGCCTCCTGAAAACAACTCTGGCGTTGTGAAGTTCTTCTGATATTTATCAAGAAGACTGATATAGTTGGCAATCGTTATCACTCTGAGACCGGGTCCATCTCTTTGGGGTCTTCCCCAGTGTTCGTTGAATGGCGTAGAGTCAACCATAAACTTTGGTTCACCGAGACCTGCAAGTGTTTTAAAATCCCCAGAAGGGTTTGTAAGTCTTTGGAGCTTGTAGGAGTTGATGATGTATGCTTCAATAGTATTCTGCAAGTTATATAGCATTGGATCTTCAAAATGATGGTCATCTAAATACTCCACCAAGGAGTTAACCGTAATTGCAGCATCTCTCACCCACTGATAGAAATAATTTGGCCGTTTTTTAGAAGGAGATGCAAGGACAGCACCAGATGCCACATCTGTATCTTGGCATCTGGCTCCTCCAATATTATCTAAAATCCTTTCAAAAGCTCTATCTTTCTGCTCTTCAAGCCACAGTTCAAACTTAGAACTGCTGGATTCTATCTTGGTTCTGACTCCTTCAGTTATGACCTGCTCATCAGAGCTCTGCTGGAAAACTGAGCCAAACCAACTGTCATTTCTGTCATGTGACAAAAGTTTACCAAGCTGGAATGGAGACAGCTTGCCTAAAAGTGCCAGAAATGGTCTTTCGGCATCATCCAGAGATGCCGAAGACTGAGGCACTTCTGCAAGAATGGCCGATTTCTGAAGGTAGTTTAAAGGTAAAGCAGAAACATTTTGAATCAAAAGAGAAATTGTCAAAGAGACATAAAACGGTGAAATATGCATTCTTCTGTATTTTGCGTGTTAATCGGAATTAAAGAGATAAGATGTGTGTTGATTAGAATGTAAACTCACTAATAGCGGCGATCAACTGAAATTTCAGTACGTGAAGGATTTATACCAACTAGAAGGCAATCTTTCTTGTTATATATTGCTTCTAAAACAAAGGAATTCCCAAAAAACGTTGAAGCAAATAACGGGGTTTTAAGATTTTTTTCTTCCATAAGACAATTTAGATCACTCGAAAACGGGCGCCTAAATCTCGTCTTTAGCAAGCAAGCCGATAAGACACCCTAAAAAAAAATGTTTGCGGGGAAAATCAAAAAAATGATCCGGATAGGGAAAGGTGGGTACAACAACGAGCTAACGGCGCATAAAGCTGGTTCGAGACCGAACATAAATAATTATCTTATTCCGTTAGAATTGAACCGGAAGAAAGAGAAAAATAGGATAGAACCAACGCATAATTGCATAAAAATATTTCTACTAAGCCAATATGAACAAAAATCTTGAATCATATCTCAATTGATTTCAAATATCCCGACTCGCCCCTTATATTGTGAATTATCAGAAACTCTATTGTAGCCGTATCTAGGCATACCCACCATTAAGTACCTACTATTTTCATACCTTGCTAAAGCCAGCGATTTCCCAAATTCAGTGTATCCAACTCCAGAAGGACCTATAGCGATAATATTGTCTGTAACAAATACTTCTTGATTTTTAATTGAGCCATCCCGACTAACCCACGCATCGAGTAATTGACCTATCGAAATTTCCCACACTGCACCCTTAAAACCGTCATATCCAGATCCGGAAATGATGACAGTAGATGTTGAAACATCCGATATTATAGCTCTAGTCCCAAACATTGTATAAGAAAAAAAGCCAATTTCACCTGGAACTATTTTAACGACAAACTTTAATCCGAAGCCACGTGTAATGTATAAGTAAGCCGCGCCACACATAATACAATCTCCTACAGTTTCACCCGAAGCAGAGACCAAGGCCCATTCTAGACTGTTATGCTTACCTGTTAGGATAAAGTTATAACCGAATAGTCCAGACTCTCTCGAGATAACACGTGTGTTTGGAGAAATAGTCAATGGACTAATCGAACTTAAATATCGGGCTGTGTGCCTATCAAAAACAACGACAGACGAAATGGATGTCAGGCTGATGAGCGCAAAGTTCCTCGTAAAGGCTACTCCATTGCCAAACAGTTCACTGCTTCCATCCAAAGCAAGTCTATCCGGCAATCGGTAAACTTTCTTTACCACACTAGAGAAATCTATAATGGCAGATTGGCCGAAAAGCCATGCAAATCGAATTTTACGATGAACAGAACGACCGCTTATCACATAAACAACCCCTTGCTGAGGCTTTCCATTGATATCAGCATTCGGTGAAGTCAGTATAAGATCCTCCACACCATCACCATCCTCATCATACGTGTAGAAGCGTAATCCAAGCTGCTTAAGCCCACTACTACCCAAGGAAGTTGCAGCATCTTTAACAACGATACTGGCAACAACGTCACCTTTACGGGTAATATGAATTCTGGAGCTTCCGGGTTCTGAAATGGCCAAATATTCATCATTCCTAGACAATTTCCATGTAATGAGCTCAAAACCAAATTTAGGTAAGTATCTTAAACCGGATTCAGATGGGATAACATCTTGGAATAGACTAATTTGTTTTGCCCCAACAGAACTGGGCTTCTTAATAATTTCAGAAACTGGAATTTCATATATAGAACCATCACCTCCTTCCAAAGGAGACCCCACTACTAGGATACCATCCGAAAGTGTTGTAACTGAATAACCGAAGAGTGAATCTGGAAGTCCGGACTCAAGAGTGATAAGGTTGGAATCTATATGTGAGGTTTGCAAGTCTGTGTTCTCGGTATGGAAGTCATCATATATAAAAGCTTTTCTCGAGCCATTAAAAATGGAGCAGACTAGCCAAGAATCTTTGTCCAAATCGCCATTAAACCATCGATTGAGATTTAGCATGCAAGATTTTGATGTGAGTATCATTTCATCTATTCCTCCATAGAAGTAATCATCTAGTATTTCAGTGAGAAGAGGTGAATGCTCCCAATAATAACCTAAATTCTTCATAGAAACGGCTGTTTTAACTGTAGAAGCTTCCCCTTGAAGAGCAGCATATCCTCTCAAGACACAAAACTGCACCTCCGATTTAAACAGCGACGAGAAACCCAGCCGATTGTATATCTCTATTATATCATCAATAGGAATAGTCCAGGAGGTCTTATAATATTCCTCGAGCCTGTCCTGATCGGCACTTTCTAGATTGGAAAACATTTTAGGTAGGAGAATGAAATCTCCAGCAGTATCTAAAAATGTATGTGCATCTGATACACTACCATTAAACTCTGCTGTTGCAAGAAACTGGAGCAATCCTTGATGTGATCCACGAAGTGAGTGCCAAGACACATCAGCGACTTGGTGTGTAAAAACACCATAAACGAAGGCCTTAAACTTCATTAATTGGTCAAAGTCCTGCTCAAGTTTGGCAGAAGCAGTATTATCGCCTACAAGTTGACTTTTCTTCTGTATATATTGCTTCAGCTTCTCGTGGTAAAGCTCAGTGGCCTTTGCCAAAAACGGTGGCCAATGAGCTGCCTCAGCATAATCAGACTTTCCCATACACCCATAGAAAGCATCTGGATAGAATGCGCCAGCTAAATACGATGAATATTGAAAGCGAACATCCATAGGCAGAAATGGGTGGAGGCGTGAAGCAATTGTTAGATGAACCGATATTCCTGCAGCAAGGCAACGGATCGAGAATAGTAGATATATCACTAGAAATGGTAGAGTTTGGAGCATTCTAATGTTAGCCGAGATTCACAATATAATGGCATCATCTCCAGAGAAGAAACGCCATGTATGAATGAAAGGAGAAACAAATTGGGCCAAAACTTGGCGTATATCTGGGCGAAATTTACAAGTTGATCTAAAATGGCTTTAATGCCGAGTAAATAATTCCATTGAATGATTTCACCTTTCCGCCTTTTAGCACCATTACATTTTTTTTTTTTTTTTGATTCGCTAGTCTATTTATTTACCTATTCATGTACGGCACTGAGATGAAAGAACCCACTCCAGATGAAAAGCACTTAATACCACTATCAAAGGTTTACAACCAACAAGAGCAAAGGACATATTTATAGTGAAACACTAGTTATGAAGGAAATACCGACGATTCTTTTGGAATTGTGCGGGGCTTCATGCTCGACTTCTCTAGTCATATCCACATTTGCCATCTATCTTCAATTGGCTAATTACAGAAAGCCATTCGAACAAAGGCTTATAGTCCGAATCCTTCTCGTTGTGCCAATATTTGCCGTGTCATGCTTTATTTCGCTTGTCAACTATCAGGTGGGCAAGTTTGTCGAACCTATTCGAGAAATGTATGAGGCATTTGTGATATATACATTTTACAAGTTACTAATATTCATGCTTGATGGTGAGAGGGCAATCATACAGAATGCACAGGGAAGAGAGCCTACGAGGCATTTTTTCCCTGCAAATCTGGTCCTAGGGCCAATGGAAATATCGGATCCCAAACAATTCCTAAAAATAAAGAGGATGATTCTTCAATACGTTTGGGTGAAGCCTCTCCTCTATATTGCCATATGGACAAGCACTTTACTCGGAAAATACAATACAAATGACATATCATTGACCAGCTCATACTTTTGGCTTGGAATAATATACAATATGAGTGTCACAATCTCGTTGTACTATCTTGCGCTTTTTTGGAAATGCCTTTATTCGGATTTAATGCGATTCCATCCTTGGCCAAAGTTCCTTTGCGTGAAAATAATAGTTTTCGCATCTTATTGGCAAGGCATCTTTGTTGGCACTTTGAACTACTTTGGTGCTTTTCACGATGCATTACTCGAAGAGAATTCAGAATCCTTGAATACAGGAATCGTCATTCAGAATGCTCTTCTATGCCTTGAGATGGTTTTCTTCTCTTGGCTTCATTGGACTTCGTTTCCATACTCCGATTTCAATAGTAAGAGCTTGCCAGATTCCGCGCGCGTGGTAACCTGGACCGCTTTTAAAGATTGTATTAACATTAGTGATCTTATCTACGATTTGAAGATCACAACAATGTACGGTGATAGTTATAACTTCCGAAAGTTTGACTCGGTAAACGATTTGAGCGTCTACAAGAAATCGAGAGCCTTCAATAAGAAGATATACCAAGGATTGAGAGTGTCTCATGACGGATCAAAACATTGGGTTTCGGGCGTAAGTGGCAATATTGATTCAAAAACACCTCTAATGAATGAATATCTTCCTAATGTCGTGAAATACGTAGAAGGCAACAATGTTGGAAGTCCACATGCTCAGAGTGGTCTGGGCGATGATTATTTATCTGTCTCGAGTGACGAAAATGGTGAAACAGAAATAGAAGAACCAATCATAGATTTGGATCAAGACGACGATTTCTCCAAAGATGAAAAGCTCTATCGCTACGTCAAGAAACATTACATTACAGCTAAAGAGATAAACTACCCGATAGTGTATGACTACAGAGAGATTATTTATTCACAGAAGATCACCAGAATGAGACATGAAATGAGAACTCATGATACGACTGGGGGTACATAACTGTAGTCTTTTCTTTCTAATTCGATATTTGAACAATGCATAACTTTAACCATACACAGATCTGACGGCAGCAGTAACATTCTTCCTTTCCGCAAGTGAGGAAAGGTGGTTTGCTCAGTATACATATTTTTTTCAAGTATGATGGATTGACACTAGGTGTTTTGCTTCTTGAGATACCAGATATAGCAACCAAAAAAAAACGCAAAAATTTATTTTACTTCTTTTTATTTTTTTTATCGATCTTTCCTCGGAACGGAGTTCTCGACTATTGCACTGATTCCTATCGGTGAAGAAATCATCATATTACAGCCACACTTTCAACTGTGTATATCAAATAAATCATTATATTCGTTGCAGGTTAAAATAACGTTTAATGAGACAAAAATCAAATGTAATAAAATACAATCCAGGTAATGTGAGGGAATTTAGGCAATATTAGGGAATATTCTCTTAAATCATTCCTCTGCATTAACCGGGACCAGCAAAGTCCGTTTCTTCTGATAAGTAAGGAAAAAAAAAGTTGAGCGTGGAAACGAAATGTTGCCCCAAAAAAAAAAAAAAGCTGCTATTGTTATCAAATTTTCACCTCAGAGAATTGATGTTCCTGGTTAGTGCTTAAAAAAAATAACGTGCGGCTGAAGATAGGCGGGGTGAGTCGGTAATACTCAAATACGTAAGCAAGTACTTTAGACTATGACGTTACTAATTAGAGCCATGATTGCAAAATTTTTATTATCAGCTAAAGTAAGAAACCCGATCAAAAATTTTAATCTTGTGCTTGCTGTATTACAATTCAAAGCAGCACGAGCCAACTTATTTGGAATTAATTAATTTGTTGTTGTACACCAACTGATACATTATAAATATATAAATCAACAGATATCTCTTCACAAAATCTCTCTCAGGCCTTATAATATTTTAAGGAAGACTCGGTGGGCAGTTTTTTTCCAAGCGGTAAGTTTTGCCAAGTAGCCCATACATAATAACTAAAACACAGCACTATAAGTACGTGTTCACAAAATAAGCTAAAGAGGAAGCCAGATTAAGCAAGGATTTGACAAGTTTACGTCAACATTCGGTACCAAGAGACTAAATTGTTGGACACAAGTGTAACCGTCATTTTTTTTTTCTTGTCGTATACTGAACTCCATCGTGGCTTAGGGACAATTCATTGAGGTCCGCGATTTGAATGGGGGAACGAGATAAGAAATTTTATTTAAACGGGGAGAGAATTTCACTTTTAGACACAGCTTCCATTGGATCAAAACATAAGTTGGAGAAAATTAAAGGTTTTACACTATTGTGCTTTCTTTAACATTCAACTCATATACCATTTAGTTATCTGCACCTAAACTATATATCAGCTAGCAAGAAACAAGTTCAGTCGTTCAGATCTTAAACATGGAAGTTCATAGTTCGGAACTTCTTGAAGTTCCACGTGGTCAAGATTATAATAGAGGTAGTAGAAGAAATTCGAAAAGAAAATCCTTTAATGAGGCAATGGAACCAAACTTCGTTCTTAGCCATAGACCATTTGGACAATCAAGCTATGGCAACGTTCCATTGTCACCTAGGACATCAATAGACTTCCAAAATGAAAATGTGTTGGACAGTATGGAGAAAGAACAGGAGGGAATAGTTATGAGGATGATGAGGGAAATAGATCTGTTGAGGGAGGAGAATAGACACTTGCGATTACAACTATCAAAACAAGCAGCAGTAGTGAGTTCTTCAGGATTAGTGGTCGCTTCTTCAAAGTCTTCTATATCATCCCAGGCGCCATACAGAATACATTCTTTAAGCAGCTCTACATCATCCATCTCCTCACAGGCGCCATACAGAATGCATTCTTTAAGCAGTTCTACATCATCCATATCCTCACAATCTTCAAACCGCGCTCACAACGGTATCAGAAGCTCTTCGAAATGTGATACATTGACGAATAGAAAACGGCTGCCAAGTACTTCAGGCCAGTCTCCAATTTCTCCGACCACTTCAAGGTACCCAAATGGCCTAGATATTTCTCCTCCAAACAGGGCCCAAAATTTTAAAAAATGCAGAAACATGGATAGGGAGCTTCGCACAAAGTTAAGCGATCCAGACGAAATGTTTATGGATCCATTTAATAAGAGTACAGCCAAGCATAGACAAAATTCCAGTATTTCCGCAAGTTCCCCAACTAAAAGGTGATTCAAAATGTCCCAATCTGGTTCTTCTTCTCATTAAGGACTTCTTTGTTACTAGGATCAAAACTCTATTTTTTTTTATTTTTTATTTTTTTTCTTCTCTGCCTTCAACAAACTTCTATTCATTAATTGGTTCATTATTTTATACATTGCTTTCTTTTCTAATCAATATATACCCGGCTTTCTTTTACGTAATAGTTTTGTTTCTGAAGTACATGGGATTCTTTCCCAAAGGGGAAGTAATATTTCAAAAAACAGATATACATTCAAAAAAAAATTCATGGATCTGGCGCTTAATTTAGTGTGTTAAACTATTTAAACCCATCATTTTCCTTCCCCGCTTTTTCCTGTTTAGGATTCAGTTCTTATTTAATTACAAGTAACTGTCAGCGTTACACTAGTTTGTCAAACAAGGATTGGATATAATCCCTAAAGAAACAGAGCATAAGGATATTCTATTTGAACTTTGTAAGGTTTACAACCCTTTTTTAAACATTGTTCTATTGAATAGTTAAACAAGCAGATCAGAAGCAGAGAAGAATGTTTAAATATTTAGCTTCTTTGTTGGCATTTACAAGTCTAATTACTGCAATCCCTATGGGAAATACTTCGGACGAGATCATAAAGCCAACCGAGTATAATGTTAACATGAGTGCGATCACCCCATTACCAGATTGGTTGATGGACTTTACTGGTTTATCGTCCTGGCCGGGACCTGACCCACCATACATTCCTTTGGCATTTATTGATTTTAGCAAAGTGCCTAACTTCCCACAGCGGGAAATGGATAAATGCCCACCAACCAGAGATAGCTGTTCTTTTGACTGCTATAAGTGTATTAGCTATGATGATGCCTATACGTGTCCAAAGCTCTCGCAAACATTTGACGATGGTCCATCAGCTTTCACACCAAACTTATTGGACAGCTTGGATCACAAAGTAACATTTTTCACCTTAGGAATGAATGTTGTGAGATATCCGGAGGTTTACAGGAGAGCAGCCAGCGAGGGTCACTTGATGGCCTCACATACCTGGTCGCATCCATTCCTTCCTTCACTCACAAATGAGAAGATTGTAGCCCAGTTTGAATGGTCTATTTGGGCAATGAATGCCACGGGCCGCCACCTTCCTAAGTGGTACAGACCACCTTATGGAGCTATTGATGACAGAGTGAGAGCTATTGCCAGAATGTTTGGAATGCAGGCCGTTGTCTGGGATCACGATCTCTTTGACTGGGGTATGGAGACAAAGCCTCCTATTAGGACAAGAGAAAGAATCATTTCTGATGCTCACAAATTCAAATCTGAAAATAAAGGTGGTCTTGTTCTTGAGCATGACGCTTATGAATCCACCGTAAATGCAGCAATAGAAGTTAGTAAGATATTTGGACCAGATCAGCTAACAGTGGCCCAATGCGTTGATAGCTTCAACTATATTAAAGAGTACTGATAACACAGTAAATGCTATGTCTATATGGAAGATAAACATATCACAAATTTGAACTTAATGACTAACCTCTTAAAGCACACATTTATTACATGACTATATAGCGGATAACAACATCCCTGATTGTATGAGAACAAAAAAACTAAAAAACTCTAAATTAATCCTAAGTACTTATATATCATTTATAGAGTTACCACACACTTATTTATTACTCCAATTCAAGTTGAATCTCCCATTTGGAGCTTTGTAGCTGTTTAATTTCTCAATCACTTCTATTGGTGAGGTGGCAATGGATACGATATTACCGTTCTCTTCGGAGATGAAACCTTTTTTGATACATCCTCTAACGAATTCTATGAATTCGTCATAGAAATGGTTAATATTCAGTAAAACGATCGGCTTTGCGTGGATACCCAACTGTGACCATGTTGTAATCTCCATGAGCTCCTCAAGTGTTCCAAAGCCGCCGGGCAATGCGACGAAACAGTCTGCTTCCTGAGCCATCAGTTCTTTTCTAGTATGCATGTCTGTAACTACAGTTGTGACACCATAGCTGTCATCCAAAGGGGTTGTACCATCATGATTATCAACAGAGTTTTTGAGTTGTTTGTTGATCTTTTCAATATCCCCCGGTTTCTTTCTCTCCTTCGACACCAATGCTTCCGGTATTATTCCATGAACATATTGGCCAGCATCAGCCACGGCTTTCGCCACACATCCCATAAGACCTGTTGTTCCTCCTCCATAGACCAATCCGTTATTTTCTTTTGCTAATAAAGCTCCAAGTTCAGAGGCATCCTTGGCAAAGCTGGGATCGTCACCAAACGAGGACCCACAGAAGACGCAAACCTTTCTCACAGGTGATTGTTGCGTCATTTTTCTTACGTTTGATATATGCTTTAATAATAGGTATCAGGATAAATCGCCCTTCAGGTTGTCAATGTCAGGTGCCAGCAAAAAACAAGTGAAATTGTATTCGTGAAATTGTTTGCAGTTAATCAAAAAGTTGTCCGTATTCTCAAATATAAAATAACCACAGTCTAGAATTACTCTTTATCCTTTGACTGATTGTTTTAACATGTGCGTCAAGATTACGGTGTGCCGAAAAATAATTTCCGGAGATGTCAGATTTATCCGTGATCCTGAAAACGGCAAACGTTTTCCACTACCGCGGAGAGGGCGGAAACGTGCAGGCCTAATAAATTCTGAGACCAGCTAAGTAAAGAAATTTATACACTTAAGAGATGATCACTTAACCAGTCCTTTGAGAGTACTAAATACAACTACTAATAAACTCGAAAGTAATAAGTAAACTAGGATGCCACAAGAAAAACGAGGAGATGCATATGTACTGTTGGTTTTGAATCGACGGGCAGTCTCAACATCACTTCTGAGACTATAGTATTCGTCCTCGTCCAGTCGATCGACTTACATACATACAGTCTGATGGTAGCTAGCTGTAGCTATTTGAGATAGTCGTAGATGGATAAATTATGAAAGAAGCACAGTTGAACAATTATGAGCTATTATAAACAAATAATATATATAAGAACTAACAATTTTGTTGAAACTTATGATTTAAAACACTCATCCCAAAAATCATACTCCTGTTGGCAACCTTCAATGAAAATCTTTTGGAGATGTTCATAGCTCGTTCTACCTTTAGCAACTTCTTCATTGAATGTCATATTGTAGATTGACTGCAACTTTTTGGATATACTATCTTCTGTGACATCAGTTGCAGCTTGAAGCCAACATTCATAGTCTGATTTGCAAGGTTCAAAGTCTGAAATCTCACTGGTAATCACTCCACCTGTTGAAAAATCGTAGGCAGCTGTTGGCTTATAGAATCTGGCAACGGCTGGATTGAATCCAAATTGACATGGAATCAAAGCTGTCTCAAGATCCAAGAAACTGTCTCCATTTTTATACTTCTCCATATAGTTGACGTAATTGGTCAATGCTGGTGATGGTTCGATTCCTTCAGGATTATTTATTCCGAACTTTGTCTTGAGAAGATTGACATGACCACACAAACCTGTCTCAATAGCCTGAGTCATATTTTCTGCCACTTCAATTGAGTCAGGGGTCTCTGCAAGATCACGTAGACGCCTATGACATCCAGCAAATGATTTGAGGTACTTGTAATCCTGAAGGAGGAAATGGCGAAGAGCTGAATCTCTCATAGTACCGTTATTGATAGATTGAAAGAAATTGGAGTGTGTAAACGAGATCCACACTGGATTCGCTTCTTTGTCATTGATCAAATTGTTCATTAAATTAAGTTTCGGCGAGAATGGTGAGAAGTCTTTCAATACTTCAGACTCTGCAATTACCTCTGCAAGCTGAACATCATTCTCACCTCTCCACAAATGATTAACGGGACCATTACGTTTTGGAATTGAATGTCTAATTGCTTCATTAAGGAATTCAATTGATTTTCTTATAGATTCCTTTAGTTGAAGCCCAGCAGCCAAACCTGATGCTATAAATGATGACATCGTGCAACCTGTTCCTTGAGTGTTCTCGGAATCAATGTAATGACTCTTGAATATGGTTGTTGCTTTTTCATCCTTGTCGTAGAGAATATTATAGACAATTCTTGGATGGGCTTTATCAATTTTAGAGCCATCAGCATTGAATGGAATGTGGCCACCCTTAAGTAAAACACTGGAATGGATTTTCTTTCCAATAGTTTCAGCAGCATCGCACAATGATTCCACGGTGGTCACATCGATATGCTTCACATCATGACGGCCATCCAAATATGACAGGATTATTTCTGCCTCGGCAAAGTTTGGAGTGATGAGGCGGCAATATTTGAATGCATTAATTAGTCGAGGAACCAAAGACGTTCCAAAGCTGTCGCCACTGTTCGCAACCATAACAGGATCTAAAACAACTGTTTTTAGACCAATCTGAGAGCATTCTCGTAGAAATTTTGCCACAGGATCAAAGCAGGTTTCCGGAAGAAGACCAACTTTAACTGCCTTGAGGTTCAACATGTCATCTTTCAAGGCCTCAAGGACATTCTTAACTGCTTTGGCTGATGTTGGATAAACAGCTCGTACACCCTTTGAGTTTTGTGCAGTAATGGCAGTAATACATGACATTGCAAAACATTTGCAAAGAGTAATCGTTTTAATATCTGCTTCTAATCCAGCTCCACCAGAGCAATCTGAACCAGCAATCGTTAGAACACCAGGTGTCCTGATTGCTATTGGCGCAAGTTCGGCTTTCAAATAAGTCGTGAGATTTGCGGTACTTGCTTTTGCTGCTGTCATGATAGGATGAGATTGTTTGTAATGTTATCTTTTATTTATTTTGGCAAGCTTCTTTTAATGTTGTACAGGCAACCCATATATATCCATGTCTATCCATCTGACGGAAAGCGATACTTTTTCTTAAATATACTGAAGATTTGGTCTGGTATAGTTACTCTAGGTTTGTTCCGCCCCGGGCTAGCGTGGGATCACTTGTCAATCATTGTACTATTAATTCCAATCCACTTAACAAGTTCTTCAAACTTGAAAATATACGCAGTTTTCCTATCCGGCTTGGATTTATTTGTTGAAATTATTGCCCTGGACAATTTAAGAAAGATCTCGATACAGGGCATTGAAGCACATCCCAATTCTCTATTGTTCTTTAAGATCCATAATAGCTACAGCCGTGGATTTGAAGATATTACATTATTTTGTTTAACATGCTTTTTCCGTATTATTACCACTACTATTTTCTCTAATCATCCCACGTATATAATTTTTTTATCCCCATGAAAAAAAAAGAGTGCGTGAGTCATTATGATCCATTCAATCAGTCATTAGCTATTTTTGGATAGACTGTACAGATTTACCCATAAATCATCTGTTGTCATTCGCATAAACTAGAATTGAAAATTTGGGCAGCAGGAAACTGAAATTGCTGTACCAGATTGTCCATTTTTGGTAGCTGTTGTGTACAAATAACATTAGAATTCTTTATTCATCTACATTACATGCCCGTGGGATGTTTATAGATTGTCGCTATACTAACTTGGCTTATCAAATGCGCCCCAAATGCGGGATTTCAACAATCTGATAACCAGACTTCTATTGCATCTGCAAAATAGACGGAAACCTAATGGGATTTGAAACTCGGGTAACTCAATTAAGTACCAAGTTCTCAAATCCATCATAATATTACAGAAGCTCAAGTAAATATTACCTCATGTACAATACTCAATACAAATGTGCTTTGACGGCATAAATTTCAGTATTCTAAGATCAACTTCTCTGTCAGCATAAAAATTTCAACTACAGAATCAATAAAGCCAAGGAGGATTATATCAATGTACATTTTGAATGCTTTCTAGCCTTGAAATAAATCTTCCGTCTCTATTACAATTTCCAGGCATTAATTTTCCTTCTTCTCCTCCTTCTCAAATAATTGTTGGTCTTTCTTCACTGCAGCCTTGAATGCCTCCTTGTCATCAGCATAATTTAAAAGAAACTCGAGTTCTAAATCGTGAACCTGATGGCCCAACATGACAACTGAGTGCAATGGTTTACCAGCATCATATTCGGACAATTGCTTTAGAGTAGCAGCCTTAAATGATTGTTCAGAGCTTCCTAGACGTGAAATAGCGACGCATGGAGTATCTGGAGTGTATGCACCTTCCTGTTTCTTCTCTTCAACTTCCAAAAGTTCCTGGCAACACTGTGCAACCGACATATATCTAGGAGGCTCGTACGTTAAATGACCCTTCATGAGCTCCTTAAAGTCTGGTTCCCTCACCTTAATGTCTAAAAGAAGAAGTGTGTGCAGTCCAATACGTCTGTTTTCCATAATCTTTTCATAAAAAGAGTCTGGTCTCCATGAATCCGTAAAGAAAACTATGGAAACGGCCTGGCCAAACTTGTATAGCTGCAATCCACATGCTCCAACTGCATTCATAACCGATGCATTATGAATACATTCGACCTGAATACCTTTCTCTCTGGCTCTAATCACCAGATCTGTATGCGTAGTGGCTCCAAACACATCACCGACCACTAAAAATGCAACATTATCCTCTTTGGCATCGGCAAGAATTTCATCTGATTGTGACTCCACCATCTCTCTGTAAGCAATGGTAATTTTCCGTCCATAAAATTTCTCCAAAGACTCCTTGTTAGCATCCATCAGAATAGATGTGTATCCTTCGAGGAAAACTCTCTTACATTTCTTAACAGCTTCTAATCCTCTCACTGTTATATCTTCTGGGTATGCAAGACCCAAACCAATCATGTAAAGCATTTTTATAAAAGTCTTGTGTGTTAGTGAAATGCCTTTGTAATATTTGCTGCTGGTCTGAGAACCAATGTCTTACTCTTGGAGTTTTTCAAAGATGATAAGAACCTTTTGATGAAAACTCATGGTGAAAATTTTTGGATTTTTTTTTTTTTTTTTTTTTATCTTCCGCAATCAGATATTGTTATTGTTCAAGGCACCCTTATTCATATTCAATCTGCTTGCTACCTTAAATTCTTAGGTAATGCAAAGAAACTAGCAGAGCTGCCGTATTACTTTCTCATTTTACAAGCATCGTATCTCCTATTCATACAGAATTCATTATAAATACTCAAGTAAGGATGCCGGTCGGTAATAATGATGAAACGTTGCCCCTTATTGGGAATTTGAACCAGAGTGGCAACTATACCAGTTCAAGTTTTGGTTATTGTCAAAGAACAAATCGTGCCATCAAGAGGTACCGTCTCGATGTTTGGATTCCGATAATCATTCTTACTTCAATACTTGTCAGCATTGGGGTGATATTTTTTCATTCTGTTATACCAGATATAGGAGAATATGCTGTTGAAGGTACAAACTTTGAGGCGGAGAACATTAACTTACTGGGTCTTTCGCCCTCTGGTGGAATAAATCTTGAGGTGACGGGAATAACACATAATAATTTTACAAACATACAAGATAAGACAGCGAGACTGTATTTCAGGTATGGAGGATTCGTTCTGAGAAGGTTGAACATGCAGATAGATGATATCGATTTACTTGTTTATGATTCCAAGCTTGATAATTACGATCACCTTGGTTCTGTTCACGTGGCCCCATTTTCCGTTAGCACAGTGGACAATTTAAACACTGAAATGGATTTATATTTAACTCTCAATCCTGATTCTAAGGGGGTCTTTGGTACAATAAAGAAGCTTTTGAAGAATCCGAATACACAACTTAAATTGCAAGGCGATGCCAACGTGAAAATACTTTTCATGAATGGTTATGTGACCTTAACACACGTCAAGATTCCTGTTGATGTGGACATACCGAAAAATCTACTGATATTACCCTCTGAAGATGAAATGAGCATAGAGTCTCTAAGTTGCAGTAAGAATAAGGAAGCATCCACAACTTCTTGTGCTTTTGCACTATCCTTTGCAAATAATACACTAGAAAAACTGATAAATATGGCTAGGTTAAAGGTCTTAACGATACCGGAATCTATATGGAGCCTATTTGCAGGAGGATGCAACAAGAATGATAAAAGTCAGACGGGAAGCTTAAAAGTCAATTCGTTCTCGTTATCCAGACTGAACTCAACAGTTACCATCTCTTGTATTCTTGATATAGACGACTCTGATATTCGGAGGTTTTCATCTAAGTGTAAGAACGAGAAATTTTCGGCATTGGATAAATTCGTTGAAGATCTTAGAAACAATGACAGGATTGTGCTTGATCTCTGTGGCAAGAGTCTTTCAGGCTTACCGGATAGAATATCACAAGCTTTCAAGAAAGTCAACATTCCAATTGATATTCCACTGAATCTTACTGAAAAAACTGCCAGTCTTGTAGAAAATGTGACTATGACAGATTTGCAATTCAGATTGCAGGATTTGCAAACACCGATTATTAGTGGTGTTTTGAAAGTTTGGGTTAACATGAAAGGGCTGGACCTAGATGATTTAGGGGTAAATGCAATGAGAGGTGATGCAGACCTAAAATATCAGGGCGACAAGTTTGGCCAGATTATGATCAGCAGCTGGCGAAATGCAACAACTACGATTATCCACTCTGAAACAGGAAGCAACTTTGCTCTTATATCCTCGGAGCTCAAAGATATGGTGGTTGATATCACAGATTCTTCCGTTTTCAACTCAATGATCGTGCAAGCCATGCAGGATGGGCAGAGCGAAATATTTATTGACGCCCTCGCAGACTTAAAGATGCAATCGCCGGTTGGCGAGTTTGTAATCAGGTCTATTCCTGGGTCTGGAGATGCACACTTCAACATTTAGTGCTATAATATGATTGGAATTATGCTTTTTTTTTGGTTCTTTTAGATTTAGGGTTGATGCTGTACGACGTTTTTTTTTTTCAGTTATCAGACATTTATGCTTTCAATTATATTCATTTTAAGAAACGGCTACGGATTGTCTAAAGTGAATACGAAGATTTATTCTTACATGGTTAGAAACCTCTGTAATTGTGTAATAATAGCGGTAAAGCTCAAAAGTTCTTAGTATAAGAATGACGCTACTAAATTTAGGGCACGATGTTCACCAACCACAACACTAAGAAGAAATTTTAAACAAATACACTTAATCATGACAAAAAAAAAAGTAAGATCTACCACACAAAACTCTACTTGCATAAAGCGCCTGGTATTCAACTTGGAGGCATCTGTGTAGAATCAACAACATCTGCGGCATCCTTACTTGGGTCAGTTCCCTTATCGACAGTACCCTCAACAGGAGTTCTTGGGAGAGCCATCATACCGGAACGGGCAAGTTCTAAGATTCCGAACGGACGCAGTAAGCCGATGAAGGCACTAATACGGGATGGTTTAGCGGACATTTCGACAATACAGTTTCTGTCAGAAATGTCGACAACCTTTCCACCGAACTCTTTGGTAAGTCTTGTGATAGCATCCAAATGCTCATATTTCTGTCTAAGAGCTTGCGAAGGTGGGAGATTTTTTGGGTGATACTTCTCCTGTCTGATCCTTCCTTCAACCTCTTTACCTTCGTGATTATGGTGAGCAATCAACTCACGGAAGTATTCCTGTCCCAAGAGTGAAACCCTAAGTAAGAGCAGCTCCCTCTTTATGATCTGTGAGTGTGTGTAATCGAGAACAGCGTAAACTGGAACCAAATCCTCGATCTGTCTTCTGGCCTGCTCAATAACACCATCCTGCCCATCTAGTACAATTGTCATTCTAGAAAGATCTTTGACCTCGGTGTTGCAGACAACCAACGAGTCAATGTTGAATCCTCGAGCGGCCAGCGTACCGGAAACCAACGAAAGAACACCTGGTTCATTTTGCACCAAGCAATTTAAAACGTGCTGAGTCTTTGGGAGATTTGATGGTATTGGAGTTTCGTAAAGAATCGAGGAAACAGCCGAGTCAGCATTCCAAGCTGGCGTGTCAACTGTGGGCAGAGATGGAATTCGTCTGTTCCTGTGCAAGGTTTTGTATGCAAGAGCAGAAGTGGACGATGATGAACTTCTAATAATCATGCTTTTGGTACATATTGATGTTGATGCCATTCCCCTCAAGGAAACACCCCGGATGGCAGTTTTCAATCCAGTAAGTCTAAACATTATTGCTGGGTATGTTCACTGATGTACAATAAAAGTGCAGTAGCAGAGTGAGATAATAGGTATCAGAAATGACAAGAAACTATAACAATACTTAGTTTTGTGACAGTTGACTGAAAAGTTGAGGTTGGCATCTTACCTATCTTTCAAATTTTTTTTTTAAGTGGGTCCGGATGACTTTTTTTTTGAGGCCGTGTATATATTTTTTTCTCTTAGTATACCGATTAGTGCGCCCTGTAAATTTTCTGTACCAATTGTACCCAGTTCTGACTCAATTGGTAGAGCAGAGAGAGAGAGATTCAAATCCACTATGAAATATTTCTAGTGTGACCTCATTACAGGATAAAGAGTTATGCGGAGGAACGGGTCATATTAGAACAATAGGTACTGTGTATCTTATATGACTCTATTTTAATCTATTTTTTTCACTTTATTTTTTTTTTCCTATTTTCCAGCTCGTGGATATGAATCTGTAAAAGAATAATTAATTCCCATGCTTGAGCTACATCTGATTATATTTAAAACGCAAAATGTCAAATTAAAGCACAATAATGTACAATTTTGAAAAACAAACAATCCTAAAAACAAATTTATCTAAGTGTACTTCACTTAGGCAGAAACTCCATCCATCTTCCACTGGAGCAATTCTTTTTCCAACAGTAAAGCCTTTTCTTTAGATTCATCGGCCTCTCTTTTGGCGCGCTTAAGATTCAACACATTCTTCGCATCTTTTCTCTGGAGCTCTGATAGCTTCGAATCCATCCGATCAACTGTCTTTTGCAAGTAGTCGACCTGGTCGGTATACCTTTTAATGGATGTATCTTGCATTGAGCTATGCTGTTCAAGATCTTTGATCGTCCTCTGAAGATTGAACACCTTTTGCTCATCATCTCTTTTTGTTGCATTACTCAAGTATAGTTTATCCTCAAGCTCTTGAACCCTCTTCTTCCAATGCTGGTTTTGAGTTTGTAGTTGTTCGTTATACTTACTCTCAGTGTCCTCCAGCTTCGTCCTCAAGTTAACGTTATACTTGGTAAGCGCCTTGTTCTCTTCAATGATCATCAATGCCTCTTCCTTCATCTTTTTGGCACTATCTGTAGCACTATGTGCTTTCTGTTGATAATCAGAAAGCCTCTGACTCAAGCTTGAAATCTTATCTCTGGACTCTTTCAACTCATCTCTGAGTTGAACCACACTGACAGCGTTAGTTGCATCTTTCTTGGCTTTCTCGAGATGCTTTTCAAACTCAGCTGATATTTCTTCCACCTTATTCTCAAGCATCTTCTTAGACCTTAAAAGATCGTCCCTTTCGTTCGACAAGTTCTCGTTTGCAGCTTTCAATGCTTTTGTTTGAGATGTTAAATCAGTCACTTTCATGGAATACTCTTTGCTCTCTGCTGCAAACGTATCCCTCTTTACTATGCATTCCTTCAACTGCTTCGATAGACCATCTTTCTCCTTAGAAAGCTCCACGTTGGTAAATTTAAGTGATTGGGTCTCCTTCTTTGCCACCTCCATCTGAATAGTAATGCTCTTAACCTGCTTCCGGAGCTCAGTTTCTTTATTCATGGTACCAATCAAACTTTTGTTGAGCATATTCAGCTCCTTATCCCGCGATTCATTCTGCAGAGACGATGTCGAGGTTCTTAGCTCTTCACTATTCTCGTATCTCTCCTTTAAAGCTTCGTACGTTTCTCTAAGCTTCTTCAACTCAAATGTTCTATCTGAAAGATCTTGTTCAATATCTCTCATTTTTGCTGCAAGCTGTGCAGCATTGGCATCTGACTCCTTGAAATCCTTTCTTGCAACCTCAAGTTGTTGCTTCGTATGCTCATGTTCTTCTTCCGCCATCATCTGTGCTCTCTTTGCACTTTGAACTGCCACCTCAGCGGCTTCAATCTTATTGTAATAGTTTTCAGCACGCGTCTTATAGAAGTCTATCGACTCTTGTAATGACTTGTTCTTACCATCTATGATGACTACTTTAGACTTGAGCTTAGCCAATTCCTCTTGTTGAATGAATGACGAGTTGTTCGTGACTTGCAATCTCTTTAATTTTGTTTGTGCCTCATTTAAGCGTGCACTCAAACGCAAGTTCTCCTGTCTCATTAGAAGAGACTGTTTGCTGGATTTATCCAATGTGGATCCATTCAATATGTTCTCATTGTTTGTCTCCTCCTTTTCAACATTCTGTAATGGTAGTGATGCAGAAACCATTGAAATCCTTTGGCTCTGCTTTAATCGATCTTCCAAATTCTTGATCTTCAACTCTGCCATCTGATACTTCACCTTATAGTCATCAGTTAATGGCTCCAGACCTTCAGACTTCCGAATGTTGTTTTTGTTGAGTAAGAGCTGTCTTTGAAGCTCCACGTTCATTTTTTCAAGACGCTTATTGGCAGTACGTTCCAAGAGCAATTCCTTCGATGGTGTAGTCTCAATAGCAGATTTTACAGAAGAATATGGGGTTGCTAAGCTTATTGAAGATCTAGCAGATGAAGGGGATGATGACGCTTTTCTTAACTTCGCTCTCAATTGTCTATTTTCATATGATTCAGCTGCCAACCTTGTTTGAAGCATTTCAATCTCATCCTGAACTTGCTCAGAGTCCTCATCAAGTGAGGGCACACTCGTCGTAGGCCTTATTCTCTGTTTATGGGAAAGTTTGAAACTATATTTAGCCAACTTGACATCATATTTCTTCTTTTCCGACAGTAAACTTTCATTATGTGACTTCTGTTCAGCCAATTCTTCTCGTAGCTCGCCCGTTAGCTTTTTTTCAAGTGCAAGTTCCTGCTTTAAAGCATTTAGATGTTCCCTTAGATCGGATATCTCCTTATCATATTTTTGTTTTCCTTTATCAAAGTCAACCTCCTCTTTGACCTTACTGTCTAGCAAGTTCTTAGTCTCCATAAAGTCGTGATTAAGCTGTTTATAGCTTATTTTAAGATCGCTTAACTCTTTCACAACCTTTCCTTGCGCAGGCCGTGCCTTCATCTTTTCATAATCTGCCTTGAATTTAATCAGCTCAGAATCTTTCCTTTGGACGCGATCCTTGTACTCTTTGATCGAAGAATCTTTCTTACCCACAAGATTCTTGAGCTTTGAGTTCTCCTCTGATAGTGTTGAAAGACGTGCCTTCTATTCATAAAAATGAAATGTGGATAATTGTTAGTAAAAGGACAAATTTGAGGATGATAATATATAGCATTTCAAAATAGTAACTTACCGTTTCTTTAAGTGATTTGTCAAGATCAATCCTGTTTTCGTTTAGCTTCTTCTTCGTTTCTGAAATTGCTTTCTCCTTCTCCTTGACTTGGCTTCTTAAGGTTATCAACTCCTCTTTCACTTTTCGAGAGTCCTCTTGCAAAGATTTATATTTATTCTTAAGAGTTGAAACTTCCGTTTCCAAATGCTTCTTCTCCTGCTCAATATCGCCGGTAAGCTTCTGATTTTGCAACAATTCCTCTAGATTTTCTCTTTTTGCCTGAATATCCTTTTCGAGCTGAACAATTTTTTTCTGATTTTCAGCTAGTTTCTTATCCTTATCTTTCAAAAGACCTCTATCTCCTGAAACAGTTGTATTCAAAGAGTCAAACTTCTTTTGAAGATCTCCTTTGAATCTCAATTCTTTTTCGACTTGAGACGTGAGCTCTGCGATCTTTAATTCAAGGGACTGTATCTTTTCAAGGTAGTGCGATTCTGCAGCACCAGAATCTAGCAATGCTGGCTTTAATTGCATTACAAGCTTAAACCATGGATCCCGAGAAATGCTATTATATGCTTTGAAGTTCTGTAATATAACCTTTGAAGCTCGATATTCAGCAATCTTTTTCCTAAGACTTCTTCTAGATATAATTCCCCGAGCAATTGCTTCAACATCTGTCATATACTGATTGAGTTTCTCCTGCTTTGCCTTCTCAATTGAAGCCAGAACTCCATTTCTGAAAAAAAGCTTTGTGATACCAACCTTATAAACTTCTTCATCTAGATTCATGTCTTTAAGAATAAGTTCACAGATATTCTTGAAGTTTGATTTCTTGTCTACTGTTCTCTTGGCTAATATGGCGTAATGTTTTGCAAACTTTTCAAAGGAAACTCTGTTCGGATAACCGGATCTGGCAATTCTTATACCTTCCAACACACCATTGCATCTTAGTTGATCTAGAACCAATTTGTTGTTAAATTCGCCAGGTTTCTTGTCGCTGTTTGGTAGAATGCAGCGAACGAAATGTGGATGTGTAGAGGAAAGCTGATTCATTAGGTCACTTAACTGTTCTTTATGTCTCTGAGCAACAGTTCTGAATCTAGCAGACTTTCTCTTCCTTCCACCTCTGACAGGAGAGTTCGAAAGATTAGATTGTATTGCTTCAGGAGATTCAAAAAGATCTGACACAAATACGTTCTTGGAATGGGCCATTAAATCAACAACAGTGCTGCTTAAAGGATCCTTATTTTTGTTCAGCCAGCCATCAACAAAGTATGAAACCTCACCAGCATAATGCTTGACAATAAATCCATCTCTGACCTTGTTGGGCTTGAAACTGAGCTTCTTCTTATCTATTTTCCTGTCTCTGGTCTCCAATTCATGAAAAAGTTTTTCTAAAAACGAATCATCTGTACCCTTAGGAACAATACACTCTTCATCCAATATCGAAAATATACTGCATTTCTTGGTCTTTGATCCCTCAATAAGTTCAATAGTTGGCTTCAATTGCTGGCCAAAGTCGATATACTGCCAACTTATTCCTTCTTTCAAATATTCGCTTTGCTCTAATATAAACATATGATGATTGAAGAACTGCTGAAGCTTCTCATTGGTATAATTAATACAGAGTTGTTCAAAAGAATTCTTCTTGAAAATCTCAAATCCCGCTATATCCAAAATGCCCACATAGTTCGACTTCTCAATGGTGAAAATCCGGTTACTATCAAATGTCTCATTGATCTTGCTAACTAGGAACTGAAACAATCTTTCATACAATCCTTTGGAAAGAGCGTCGATGGCAAATTTTGCCTGGCTGGCAGTTCTATTTTGCACGATTATCTCTCTTCCAGCTTTTGCTCTAGATTTGAGAAATGCCGCTTTAAGATCAGGACCAGAAACCGAAAGAAGTTCAGCAATCTTGGTAACCAAAGGATCTGAGCTGTCAGCCATGATTGCCTGCCTATTATCATTCGGAGGATTTCTGAACGAGACATTGCCAAGATGAAGGATGACAGAAAGAATATTATAAACATTGAATTTCTCAGTCTCGCTAAAGTTCATCGTATCAAATGCATTCTCTAAGTTCTTGAACTCTTGTTTATCGTCTATACTAGGCAATTTTTCGTTGCTGAGATAACTGTACTTACCGGTTGACCGTAAGAGGTCTAGCTTCTCCAAGATGGAATTGGAAGCACCAGAGAGAAGTTCGTAAAAGGCATGATAATTCCGTTCTCCAGGTTCCTGCATCACAACACGGGACTTTTCCAAAAGATACCAATCGATGTGAGATCCACTAATCTCCTTTGATGTGGATAGAATGTTGACCTTGACAAATTTTCCAAATCTGGAGGAGTTCAAGTTTCTGACAGTGGTGGCATTGCCAAAACTTTCAAGAATCGGGTTTGCTTGCATAATCTGCGCTTCGAGCTTCATGGCTTTCTCTCTATTACCATCACTTACAGAGACTCCAAGAATATACTGTATCACTTTTTTTGTGTTTTCAGTCTTACCGGCACCAGATTCTCCAGTGACAAGAATACTTTGATCCTGGCTATCATTAAGCAAATTCTCATATGCCTCCTCTGCAACGGAGAATATATGAGGCTTCATTGAGCTCCTCACAGTATTAGTTTCATAGCACAGTTCACTTTCGGAAGTTGAAACTTTCTTCCCAGAGTTGCGGTACAGCTTTATAAAGTCTTTGTTGTATATATTCAGCGTCTTGTATGGATTAACAGCCACTAAGAAAAGACCCGAGTATGTGTATATGTTATCATCATTGTATCTTAGCTTCAAGTTGTGCAAAATTGATGGTTCATTCAAATATGTCAAGGAAGCCATATCGTCACACTTTTCAAATGCTGGAGGATTACATTTCTTCACTTTATTGCTTTCATAAACGTTCGCGTCTGAAGAGCCATTTAATTTCACCTTGTACTTCTTTCCATCTTCGAGGGATTCAATGATTTTTCCTTTCTTAAATGTGTTCTCTTTATCCGGAACCCAGACTTCTCCTTGGAAATCTGAGGTAGATCTTGTCATTTTGGTTTTCGTAGAGGACTTTCTCGACTTAAGCGGTTGTAGAGCCCTGTATAAAACCTTTACACTTCGTTGTAGACAATTTGATCTTCTTACTATTAAAGTATGAGTTTATAATTGCAATTTTCATAAACTTGGCTTGTAGATGGTTGTAAGCGAGATGTGTTTTTTTGGCGGACTTTTAAATTTGTTTGTCTGTGTTTACTATCAGGCTATCTGATTTTCTTTTTTTTCGAAGCCTGTGTTTATATTTACTGCTTTCCCGATTTGTAGTTTATCAGGAGTTGTTTCTCGCTCCTGTAAAAAAAATAAAAAAAAATAAAAAAAAAATTAGAAAAAAATTAGTTTATGAGCCACAAGATATCAGAAGCTTTAAATTCAGCGATGGCTATGTAAGTTTTTTGCCGATGAAAGAATAAGCAAAAAAATATTAAAAAAAATAAAAAAGAAAAAAAAAAAAAAAAGACTTATTTAGTTCTCACAGTCCTCCCACCCACTCTAAAACGATAAAAATACTCTCTTCTGATTGGATATCCCCGCGTCTTGATGCAGTGAAAATGGGAATAGGAAAAGCTAACGCAAATATAAGTTACCAATAGTAAGAAATGATATTCGAAACATAGAATAGTCAAATAAGATTGTGGATAAGTAAAAATATGAAGTAGAATGTAAGTTGCTAATAAGAAAAAAAAAAGAATAAAACATGACGATAAGAAAACTGGCCGAGAAGCAAAGAAAAAAGAATTATTATGAGAGATCAATAACAAGTCATTAACGTGAAAAGCTAATGGCCATCCATCGACGGTAAGAGAACTGAACAACAGATGGAATAAATAAAGGAAAATGGTACTGATAACACATCAGCTTTTCTCAGCTTTTCTTGTTTGTCGTTCTTCCTCTTTCTCTCTTTGCCCAGATTTGTTATCTTATCTCCAAAATTGGGTCAGCAGTTCAGTCACCGACCAATTTAATGGCATAAATGAAATGAGTTCTTCTTTCTCCAAAGTAACAACCCCCGAAGTATGTCAGTGTATTCAAATTAATATGATGTTGTTAATTTCATAAAGCACACACAGAGGCCAGTCTTATGCCTGCCCTGGGAACATCTCCTCCTTGAGATCAACGCCAAGCTCTTCACGCACATCCTTAAGCTCATCTAGATATGCCTTGTATTGCTGTGGATTCTCAACCTTGTGCTTCAACCCTTCAAAGACTCTGACTGCAGTAGCATAGTCATTCACTCTTCTGCAAGCCCTCAATGCTTTTTCAATAACGGCAGGCGATGGAACCAAGTCATATGAAAAGCAGTTGTTTAAAACTCGCTGTATACATATATGAGTGTGTTAGTAAATGAACCCATTTCGTTGTCGTTTTCTAAGCAGTTATGAACAAATGTCATAGTTCAAAACAATGATGCGGAACTTACCTGAACCTCGAATAAATCGTAAGCTTCATCGAACTCCTTCTCGTATCTAGCCGAAAACTCTTCAAATGTCTCATCCTCCTTGTCTGAATAATGTCTGACAGAGGTAAATCTGGTAGCATTGAAAGCTGGAGCAATAACAGCTCTTCTAACTGGGACTGCAAAGAGTCTGGCGTTCTGTTTGACGGCAGATTTTAAAGCGTGAGAGAACATCTTTAAGGATAGATTAGCAAGCTTAGTAAATAAATAATTCTGAGTGTTTATGATAAGGAGAGAGTTATGGCAAGAAGTACTGTCCCACAACTGAAGCTCTAAAAAAAAAATAGAATGGGGAGATATTTGAAAGATGAGACCGAAATTTAAACTTTTGCAGGGGAAATAATTAGAGTATAAAATGTCTAATAAAACAAAGCTCTATTCTGTAGTACAAAAAAAAATGCTCAGCATTTGTGAACCCACTGGATAACGGAACGATGTCAAGTGGTATTTTTATTATTATGGGAATAGCGTAAACCTCGTGTGTGAGTAGACACAAATCATGATTATCAAGAAGGCCATGTGTAAATGGCGTCCGTTTACTTGCCTTACTACTATATAAATGAATTGTTAAATCTGATATACTTCTTTCTTAGCAGCAGAGTTATATATGTGATTTATCATCTGATAATCTTTTTAGACCATCGCGAAAATTAGAGATAAATATGTAAGGCCACTTTGAAAGTATTTATTTTCACTCTTCAGGCATTTATTTGTTCCTCTATGTTTCCGGATATTTATATTTGCATAGTATAGTTGGGTGTGTGATATGGCAGGGTTAAGGGTAATCGGGGTAATATATCGCTCAACACGGTAGTTTCTTTTCACCGTAAAGTATTTTACACTTCATACGAGATTTTCTGTGAGATTCATGGAGTCTTTGGTTAGCTATGCCACTTAAAAACGACTAATTGTTGAGCTACAGGTTGAAACATGAAGTCCCGGGATTTTTTTTACGGCTGATTTTACACAACCAATCACCTTATTCACAATTCTGGCTAGTACTATCTCAGGCAAGAATCGCATGCTTTTTTGGAGTTTTTTTGTCTGTTAAAAAACACGTCCATGTAGTAGGTCGATCGACGCAATACTTTTCTTCCCGATCTGGGTGTACCTGGAACGGGATTTGGCAGAGAACTAGAAAATAAATGAAATACCAGTTTAAGATTCATCTTATTCTATTTTTAAGTCAGAACTACTTCTTTATGCAGTTTAGAAAGCAGGCTAAGATAATCTGATTATCAATTTGGCTTGGTACTTATGCAAATCTTGATGGCATACACTACAACAAATTCAGGTGTTGTGTGGGATTGCAGGCATATAAGCAGCTAGAATGTATAAACTATCACTAAAACTATAAACGGTAACAGTAATTGATGAGTATAGTTGATAAATATAGTTACTGAACATCTTCCATAAATATAATTTTAGTTTGACAATTTTTAGCATATGGTTTTGTAGGAAAATGTCCATTCTTTGATGAGGATTTATCCTTTTAATCCTCATTTTTTCTCTCAATCGAGGATTAAATTTAAAATTAATTTGGCATTAGATTAATTATTTGTAGCAAATATTTAAGCAGACAATCATAGCAAAGCATGCTTGTTATCATTCTAGACCTCACTCAACTTCTTCATTATTACACTAAAAGCTGCTCTCGTAGTTTCATCGCACTGGTATTTGTCCATCATACCTAAAACAAGCACATCCACTTTCTTTTGAAGGTTGTGAATAACCGTTAGCGAGTGGTCCAAGCCACCTACCCGTTCCATTATCTCAACACAGTGAGTCTTTAGCTCGGCATCTTTTGTTCTGAGCCGAAGTATATCAATCAACTCTTGGGCCTCATTTTGGAAATTAGAGCTCTCTCTGCATTTTTTAACAGAGTAGACGACTGGAAAAGAAAACTTGCCCTCAGTGATATCTTCACAAAACCCCTTTTTACTTCTGTATTCAGAGCTCTTTAGATTGAGATAGTCATCCTTAACTTGATATAAAACCCCAAGGAGATTGCTCAATTCTACAAGCTCAGGAACACTTTTCTCAGAGGCAAGCTCCATTAGCCTCGTTGAAAGCCGAAATAAGCCACCTGTTTTGTTCGAGACCATCATCGCATACTCCTGCTCGGTTGGACAAACAAAGTTGTCCCTCCAATATAGGTCCAAACCTTGGCCATAATGCAAGTTAAGAAGTTCCTCTGTGAAAATATTGACGGCCTTGTCTTTTTTCTCACTGTCATAACCAAAGAGGTCGTAAACAAGCTCTAACGCCTTAAAATACATAAAGCCCGAACAATTCACTGCTGAGGCAGCCCCGAATATCTTATGTGCACAAGGCTTTCCTCTTCTCAGATCTGAGCTGTCCTCAACATCATCAATCAGTAATGATGACAAGTGTAAAACATTAACGAGCTCTTCAAGCTTATCAAGACGAACTCTGGGAACTTCCAATAACAGATTGTACGTCTCCATCAGCTTTTTTCGCATACTTTTGCCCGTGGTATTGCCCTTAATGTATGTAAATGGGGCTCTTACGAGGTCTTCGTATTTTTGGGCTCTCTCATATGAAATCTTGTCAAAGTCTAGTGTCTCTATGTTCATGATTATCCTCAGTAGCAGGTAAAGTGTTTCCAATATCGACGTCTACCACTGAAACCAAACGTGCTGCTGTGAATGGTAAGGGATAAAAACGATGGATAACTGAAAAATGTAGATATGTGCTGATCTGTCATCTGAATTTCTCGTTTAGTTAAGAATGCTTCGCGCCGCATTGATTTACGTAATCTACATATTTTTTCCCCTCCTCCCTACTAAGGCGTGTGTCCACTAAGCCAACGCTCTTTTTCACCAACTACACCGTACATCGAATATACACATTAGCATCATACAAGTGGTACCTTTTAGGGGAGCAAATAAACAATTCTCATATCAGGAGTAAGAGAAATAAGTCATAACCAAAAATGGAACGGATCCCAGTCGACTGGATTATGGAAGTTCCCCCTATCACCAGAGCTTATCTTTTAGGAGTTGTAGGCTTTTCACTGATGGCTTACACTGGAATAGTAACAAGGTCAGATTGTTACTACACATCGGAGTTAGTTTTTAAGAAACACGAATATTACCGACTAGTATCATCGTTCTTTTACTATGGGAAGATTTCTTTAGACTTACTTCTCACTTTATTCATGATCTCGCGGTATTTCAAGGCGTTAGAACAAACTTATGCACGCCCAATTGATTTCATTTGGTGCGTCTGTCTTTTGGCGTCGGCACTAGTGCTGTATTCAACATTTGTGGAGAACTTGTACCAGCTTGGGCCATACTTGAACGAGACAATGCTCTATATATGGGCTAGAAGAAATCCAGAGGTAGAAATGACAGTTTTGGGACTCATCAACTTTAGGGCAGTTTATCTACCATTAATTTCGATTGTTGCTACAAGAATTGCCGCAGACGGGCTACAATTTAAATGGAAAGCGGAATTTGCTGCAATAGGTGTGGGTCACTTGTTCTTCTACTTCAATGACATTTTCCCTCGTGTCCATAGCTGTGAATCTCCTCTAAGACCAATATGGCGATGGTACGAACATGCAGGAAATAACCAGGGCACTGTAGATGGAAATATAGATGCAGCTGCCAATGAGATACCACAGAATAATGATGCAAATGATGCAAATAATGATGTAAACAACAATGAAAATAATAATGCAAATATTAATGCAGACATTGTGAACAATCTGCAAGACGGAGATATTGCTGGAGCAGATGAAACAAACAGAGCCGCTTTGGTTGGAGCTGCTAACGAAAACATAGCAAATGGTGCAGAGGTGATTGATCCAAATGGAATTAGACCTAGAAGACCATTCTGAGATACATTACCTTCAGCTATATTATTTCATTACATTCATTAAATTTATATGTATATAACTCAGACTCTCTTTAGGTGGCGGAACTTTCGGATTTGTGTGAAGTCTGATAATTTCAACCCTTTAAAAATATCCTCATCATTTGTGTCAGCCTCTTGCAGGCTATCAATATGTTGTTGCTGCATTTTACAAAGGTTGAATTTTGCGGCTTCAACCTCAATGTTCTTCATATGATACTTTGTGGTCGAAGACTCTTTAATAGAGGCTGCTATATTTAAATATTGCAAGTCGAGCTCGTTCTGGGTGTATGCGGAATTTCCGGCTGCATACTCTTCGGGGATTCTGGAGTCTTTTGGTTCTGTGAGCTTTGACTTGGTGCTTTGCAAAGCAATCTTCAGAATGCGATCTTTAATCACTTTCGGTGGTAGCAATGGCTTCATCAAATTAACTTTCCGCCGTCTTTCATCTATAGCGCTCTTAGCCTTATCGGATGTTTTGGAATCCATGTAGAGCTTTATCACGTTGCTATATCCGGCCAGCGGATCTATATGATACTTGGTATTCGCACCTAATCGAATTCGCATTGCATTGGCTTTCCCATTATCAATTTTCTTATATGCCTTTGGTCGCAGGTTCGAGGACAAATCTTTCAGTTTCTTTAATCGTTGCTGCTTTT
Source organism: Brettanomyces anomalus (assembly GCA_001754015.1). NCBI lineage: Eukaryota > Fungi > Ascomycota > Pichiomycetes > Pichiales > Pichiaceae > Brettanomyces > Brettanomyces anomalus. Next base: position 633,176 of record MDSB01000007.1, on the reverse strand, counting down.
TGGCTTTATACGTGGTAAGACATCTCTTCTTACCATTCTGATGTGCATGTGTTGGCTTTTTTCTTCCACCGCTTTTTTTCCTGCCCATACTTAGTTTCTTTTCACACCCAATATTCTAACTGTATAATAATAGCGTTTAACTGTGGATGGATGAATTTTTGTACGTTTCAATAAAAATTCAGAGACCATTATGCCAGAGTTTTATCTGTAAGTCTTCTTTAGAGCCTGAAAAATTTGCAGGCCATCTCCTTTCGCAGAAGATGCTACTACTAATATTGTCATCAGCTATATTTTATCTTGATTTTTTTTTTTTTTTTCTCTTGGCGCTTAGAGATTTGCTGGGCGATGTGTCCGTTATGATACATATGGTATTTACATTTTCGATATCCAACAAAGAAGCACTAGACTAATGTATACGACGAAAACTATGGACGGACTAAATAAACCAAAGCACACGTGGAACATACCTAGAAATTGAAACGAAGGAATCCGTTAAACGTCAATTGTTGGTATATAGATCAAGATGCCACGCAGAAGAAAATGAATTGTAATAAAGCAAAATAATAAATGGCTTCTATATTCTGGCTAACACAATATACTTATCTTACATTGTATCTAATTTACTCATTCCTCTTTCAGTATATTCCCAACTATTTTACAAGTTCTTATAAAATGTAAAATAAAGCTGAAAAATATAAATATTTAAAAGCCAGGTATCATTCCAAGAAAGATACAGCAGCTAAACTAGATTAAAATAAAATAGATAAATGCAATTAGAAGTAATTGCGCTCTAGAAAAATGATCTAGAAAATAGTCTACGGTGAGAAGCGAACAATCAGTGTCATAACACTTTTCCATTTACTACCGGAAACGCCCTAGACGAAGAGCACAGAAACTTTATAAAAAATTCATTATTATTGTTCCCCAGAATAGGGAAAACGTGTGTGCTCCAACATATTTTCCATTTCACAGACAGGGTCTTTGCTTTGCAGCCAACTAAGACTAATTAAGATCGCGCATGTGAAGAACTTAATATATCTAGAAATTTACGTACGCCAAATCAATTTATTTCTAAGATTCTAACTCCACACATGCATTTGATTTCTTTTCTTTTATTAATATCCACACTTAGTTTCATACGCTTAGTCTATTGGATTACTTTTCGTACGCATAATTCCTCGCTTATCTTTGTGCCCGCTTTACGTTGAAATATCCCGCAGTTCTTGTCAACATTACTGAGTAGTACCAACAAAATAATACAACAAAAAATATCCAGCGTATATACCTGTCTTCAATCAGACTGTGTTGATCTTTGCATTTTTTTCCCCTGCATTTAGAGTTCACAGAACAACGTCAAATTCAAAAGGCAGGCATTGCCGATTAACAACTATAAGAAATGATACACTACAGCGTTAGCGTACCTGAAAATGCAGACCACAACATGGATACATCATCGGTTGCGAGTGAGAAGAACAAAGATACAACCGATAGAAGCTATTCAGGATCAATTTATTCGGAATCGGTTTCATCAGCAGCATCTAGTGTTCAGGATACGCCGGATCTGGCACCAAGTTCAACGGCTTCAACACCAAAGTTCCCACCAGGAAGATCCAATAGTAGCTTGGAAAGTATTCCGTTATTGGAGCTTCTTAATCCATCGAATGTGAGCATTGAGCTCAACAAACACAAGACGTACAAGTGGATGAAGAACTACGGCAGAAAGCTCAATGACAAGCGGAAGAAGAAGTTTCACATCTCAAAAGAGGACCGTATTAAGTGGGTGAAGCTGCTCAATGACAAATTCGACAGAGCGTATGTTCGAATTGACAAAACGACTAAGGCATCGCAGACAGAAAAGATTTCATTTGCGGCAGTCACATACATCATTTTCCTTTCAGGACTGGTTATAGGGAAACACCCAGAATGTTTCCACATCCTTTACACAGCTTTGTTTGCAATTCTCATGCCAATCAGATTTATCACATACTATAAGATCGGCTATGGATTTTACTTAGCTGATCTCTGCTACTATGTGAATATACTTCTTTTGATTTACATCTGGGTATTACCTAGCTCCAAGATGCTCTTCATCTCATGCGCAAGCTTTTCCTGGGGAACACTATCATTTGCAGTCATAACATGGAGAAACAAATTGGTCCCACATTCAATTGATAAGAGCACATCCACATTTATCCATGTCCTTCCGGGTGTCGTGATGTATGTAATAACGCATCAGCTACCTCACGAGTTTAAAAAGAAGCGGTTTCCAGGATCGCTTAAGCTCGAACACTGGGAGATAATGCATGGAATATTGTACACGTCATTTCTATACTTCATTTGGCAGCTGTCGTACCATTACTTTATAACGATAAGAAGGGCTGATCAGATTAAAAATGGCCAGATGACATCTTTTGAATATCTTCGGAAGGCTTTTGCAAAAAAACTGATTGGCAAACTAGTCAATTCTCTGCCAGAACCATTCCCTATTGTCGCGTTTACTCTAATCCAGTACGGCTATCAATTGACCACAATGAGTCTCTGCCCGATATTTTTCCAGTACAAGTATGCTGCCTCTGCCTTCGTTTCGTTTATTTTCTTGACTTCATGCTATAACGGTGCAACATACTATGTCGACTTCTACGGAAAGAAGTTCCAGAAGGAGGTGCTAAGGTTGCAGGATGAGTTGAATAAAGCAGAGTCCAGACTGGCTGATGCTCATAAGTCCACTGATGATCTAACTGCCAAGCAAAATCCTGAAGTTACTAGTACATCTGTAACTAGCGCCCCTAAACTGCAACCAGCCAACTCATCCGTTAGTATCGTTTCAAATTAAAAGAGGCAAAGAAAAAAACATGATGTTGCAATCAGATATTGTATGAGTTTCACATAATAGTTAATTTTCAATCATTTCCATGTCAGTAGATGTAACGATAAATAATGAAAATTAACACTTTCTCTCTTTTTTAGTAAGCTATATGTTTGTATGTTTGCAGATCGAGCATTTTTCAACCAGAAAAAAAAAAAAATTAGAACGAAGTGAAAAATAGAGATTCATATATGAGCTTTTATCAGTATTTCATTATTGCTCATTCCTTCTATCCTTCTTGTCATTAGTATCACGAGTGGGCAAAAACTTGACCTCGTAATGTTTGCCACAAGATTTGACCCATTAGAGGGGAAAATCCCGGAGAAAAGATCAAATAAGGATGATTCCGATTCCAATAAAGAGGGACGCAAGAAACCCAGAAAGGAGAAACATAAAAAGACCAAAAAGGGTACCCACAAACAAAAGAAGATAAATAGCGAAGGTAAACTGGGTAGGTTGGAAAACGGGGACACAAAAAACAAGGAGAATGCCTCAGAAGAAGATCAAATTAAGATAGAAATTGAACAGAAGAAGGAAGAACCTGAAACTTATAAGGAAGATAACGACGGGGATACAATAATGAGCTCTGAGGAAGAAGCTACGGAAGAGAAATCGATTAAACAAACGAAAAACAAGGCACGGAGTGCAGTTTTGAAGCGTTATAAGCGAGCATTAGAAATGCAGGACAAACTAGCAGATGAGTTAAAGGTGCCTGTTGAAAATACAACGCCAGTTAATGAATTGGGTGAAATAAAAGATGTTGCTCCAATGCCACAACCTGCGTTGCCACGAGATCGTAATCTTTCTTCTCAAGCAGCAAAAAATAAGAATTTGAAATGGTTAGCGGAGCCAGACTACCATGCCACAGATATCAAGCAACGATTTGACTCTTTTGAGCCCAAGTTAGATGAGAAGCTTGTCTCAAACTTGAAAACGGAGTTTGGCATTGAGGAGGCATTTTCTGTGCAGGTGAGCGTTATACAGAGTATAATGAGTGCCGTTAGAAAGAACAGATTAGACCCCAGACCATATGGTGACTATCTAGTTAATGCTGCAACAGGTTCGGGTAAAACGTTGGCATACTTAATACCTGTTGTGGAAGCTTTGAAAGATAGAGTAGTTCCTAGACTCCGAAGCATAATTCTTGCACCAACAAGGCCACTTGTGAATCAAGCTTATTCAACATTGCTTAAGCTTACAAAAGGGTTTGACCTTAATGTTATAGCGCTTAGAAGCGGTGAAAGTCTCCGTACTGAGCACGACAGATTTTTGAATAATCACCCTGACATAGTCATTGCCACTCCTGGAAGACTAGTGGATCATATACTAAAATACAATCTCGATTTGAGCCAGCTAAGATTTTTGGTAGTCGATGAAGCAGATCGACTTTTAAATCAGTCATTCCAGAATTGGTGTGACGTTCTAGTGGGGAAGATCACATCTGAGCAAGAGGATGATTCGGATTCAAACAGCTTTTACAACAGATTCAGACTTCGGTGTATTAAAGTTGTTCTTAGTGCAACGTTAACGACAAACTCAGAGAAACTCTCGCATCTCAAGCTTTTCAAGCCGAATCTTGTTGTCATCAACAATTCGGAAAAATTGGTTCACGAATTATACCAATTACCACCACATTTGCAAGAGTACTATATCAATATACCAGAGGCGCTTTCTTTTTACAAGCCATTTATTTTCTTGCGCTTTCTTTTCGATAAACCTGAACTTAAGGATCATAGCTTGATCTTCATTAAGTCAAACGAGACTGCAGTGAGGCTTTCACGTTTGCTTCAATTACTTCTATCGTACAGCAGCCAAAAGATATCCGTGCTTTGCATAAACTCTGCAATCAAGAGTAGCCAGAAACAGAAGATTTTGAAGCAATTCGACACTGACGGAGGTATTCTTATTGCTACCGATTTGGTGAGTAGAGGTCTTAATTTTGATTCGATCAAATCTGTGCTTAATTATGATCTCCCACTTTCTACAAAGGAGTACATTCACAGAGTTGGAAGGACTGCCCGTGCCAATAAGCACGGATGTGCATTTTCTTTCTGCTTTGGTGAAGGTGACTTTCGCTGGTTTAAGAAGTTGGTCTTCTCAGGTGGTGTTATCAACAGGAATGGCAAGGATGTAACACCAATCAGATTTACCAGGAAGGATGAATTAACGGGTGAAGGTGTGGAGTTTGCGTTAGATTTGAGTGATGAGGATAAGCAACTGTACGAAAGTTGTCTTGTAAAGTTGAAGGAGGAAGTTGTTGGTTAAAGCTTGCGTGTGCACTTAATCTATAGACGAGGTTTACGTAGAAAAAAGCAAAGTAAGCAATTGTACAAAAAAATACAGCCAGGGACAGCATTATCTGAATGCGGAAGCAACATATGAAGAGCAAATTTAATTAGTAGCCACTCTCAGTAATATCTATAAGAGACTAGCTTATATTTGTATATGTGGATAAATGTTTCAGCACGCATGCAAACTTATATACAGGGAAGGTTTATGACACACAGAAAAAGCTTACTCCTTCTTCTGAGGCCTCTTGACACCATACTTGGACCTTGATGTGACTCTATTAGCAACACCTGCCAAATCCATCGCTCCTCTTATCAAGTGGTACTTCACACCGGGCAAATCTTGTGATCTTCCGCCTCGAACATAAACCACAGAGTGCTCTTGTGCATTATGGCCAATACCTGGGATGTATGCAGAGACAACTTCACCATTGGATAGTCTGACTCTTGCAGCTTTACGCTGAGCCGAATTAGGCTTCTTTGGTTTCAATATCATAACTCTGATGATCACACCCTTCTTGATAGGACATGCTTTAAGATGTGGTGATTTTGTGGTGTGTGTCTTCTTCTTATTATATCCTTTTCCTCTTCGGGTCTGGTTGAGAGTCGCATTCCTTTGCTGGTTTATCTGAAATAAAGAGGCCCCAAATGGCTTCAGTATCTGGGATCCATTCGTGAAATTATTTGGTTGTGTTATATTAATGAACTTATTGTTCATCACCATCTTTGACTTTAGTACTGAAGAGGACGCATTGGCCATAGAACCAAAAAACGACCCTCCCCGACTGAGAACACCTCTAAACATTGACGATTATATGGAGTAGGGTTCAAATTTTTATTTAAATACGGTGTATTATACTTCGAAGAAAAAAGGGCATTTGGTTAAGTCTGTGTTCAGGTTGTTTCGTTCTTCTGCTAACTTTTTTCTCAACATGGAGCTTTATTACCCGGATTTTTACTTGACGAGACCACACACCCGTGCAATATTTAGTAGAGGGGGAAAAAAGAGCTGGAGACGAAATGGCTGAGCGTACTAATAAGTATTTTCATTGAAGCTTACTTTATGGGGTTAGAGAAAAAATTAAAAAAATATAAATAAAAAGCAGGAAAATAAATATCGTGCACTCTTTCAACCTGCAATCGGTTAAATATATAGGGCTATTAAACTTTCCCATAAAAAGACGTATAAACGCAAACACAGATTATAGGGGGTGATTCTATAGTAAAGAGTTGAACATACCTTACACGTGATTTTCAGCACACAATGTTCAGAACAACAACGCTTAGAGCCTCGAGAGTGATGGGAAATATTGCCAGGCAGGCTATTTCCGGACAAGTCACCAGATCATTGACACTTCTTGCTGGAAATTCTATTTACAGGGGTAATATTTGTACACAATTAGCCAAGCAAGTTGCAATTTACCGAAAGCAGCAGGTGAAATTCTATAGTGATGCTCCTCCTCTTACCAGAGAAATCATAAAAGGCAGAATTATAGATTTGTTGGAGACGTATGGCAAGACAAAGAAAGAGATTGAAATCACGGAGAAATCATCATTGTCAAAGGATCTAGGTTTGGATTCTTTTGATGTTGTTGAAGTGATCATGGAGATTGAATACGAATTCTCTATTATAATACCAGACGATGATGCGGACGAGATCAAAACGGTTGGACAGGCAATTGATTACATTGCTAAGCAGCCAGATGCCTTTTGACTGTGATATCCCATGCTGTACATAATACTGAAACTGGGGAACGACAACAGGCCTTCTTAGGCGTATCTAGCTTCTTCTGCAATTTAAATGACACGTCTGTGTCAATATATTATAGAGCAGACTTAGAGACAGCAGGTGAATAGTCGCTTGAGAAACGTTGTGTGTGACAGTACGATATTTTGTTGTGCTTCAATGCTGACCCTCCTCTCATATTTCAATTAAGAACTTTGCAATTCATTTCAAAACGTTCTGTGGTTTGCTTTCTAAGCTTTCACTGAACAACCAAAAAAAAAGCACTTATAAAAGCTCTACTATTCCCTACATCCAATTATTTATTTGTTAACTTGTCCATGAATTATTCCTTTATATTCTTCCTTTATGAAACTAAGAATGTAGTGCTATTAATTAGCAAAGTTGCAGACGTATACTTTAAAAAGCAACGATGACCAATGAATAGCTACACGTGTAGCTTTTTCTCTGCGTCTACTTTATTCTCCTTGATACTTTCTTGTTGAATGTTTAGCTCATCCTCAGGGTCGATTTGTACATTTCTTTCAGATGAAGTCTTGGGTCCTAATAATCTGAAACGACAAAACCAGACGAAATGACTCGCAAAAATTCCAATCTCCATAGATGCACAAATGCAATAGATGACACATCCCATGATATCGAAGTTCGATGTGTCCACAGCTAAAGATGCAAGGGAAAAAATGGCTCCACACAAGTCAGTGCCCAAGAAAATAGGATTAATACCAATGACTCTCCCCTTTCGCTTTGCCAATTCAAAATAAGGAGGAATTAATCCCAATGCCAAAAGCACCGAGGCAGATATGCCGTAGATTAGAAGAGGCCAATGAACCCCATGCTTCATATACAAATTCCGAAGTGGAATTACTGATGCTACTTCTAATGCGATCCAGAATGAGAGGAAAAGACACACCCTTGTTATTATCTGCCTCTTTGGCCTTGATACTGGAGGATAATACATCACCTGTATGTACATGATCAGGCATAGCGTTCCGAAAAGATGGGGTTGCAAAATAATCGGAATTGTCGAATCCTCCGAGAGAACGTAAACTGCGAAAAATGGTGCACATAGACACCACAATATTGCCATACTCTCAGGCATTCCCTTAGTATTCTTCTTCCTATAGTTTGCGATGATTTGAGGGATTAGCTGGACACACCAGCAGCACGTTCCAATAGTTGCCAAAACATTGGCAGTAGTTGAACTCATGAGGCTGGATCTATGATAGTTATTGAATGAAATGCGGTTATGTTGTACTTGGATTTTTGAAGTGAAGAAATATGAAGTAGAGAGCTGTAAGCAAAATATGCTATAAAGAGACCAAAGGGATTGAAAGAGCTAAAATAAAAAACATACTATTGCAGAACTATACACACATTTCAAGTAGTACTGGTGCACTTGCAAAATAGGGTCTAAAATTGTTGCTAGGGTATATGCTCAATTATTTATATGGTGTTATAATACAGAAACATGTGAGTACAATAATGCACTGGACACTGAAATAGGAGGGGTCCAGGAATTGATTTCCTATCTAGGACACGGAAAAGAAGAAAAAAAATTTTCAAGCCTATCTATACTTTCGGAATTCCCATTAATTCCGAAAAAATAAGGAGCTACTAAAACTCGTTTCACGGCAATTGCATGAATAATAATACAAGTATATAATATAGTTTAGAGTCATCAGGAGTTACACACTTTTTTTTGACTGGGACTGTTAAGAAAGTTGTGGAAAGAATATTTAACAAGAAAGTAATAGCTGCGATAAGCTCGCGGACCAAAGGACGGAAAATTTGTCCCAAACGATAGCTGAAAAGCTTTTTATAATTGTGTGGAAGACTGCTAAACAGTAGGATGGCCAACGTTATGTTAATAACAATAATCTGAATTTGTGATGAAAGGTCATCTCGCTTTTTAGTGCAACTTTTTAGTACAACATAAAGGAATATGACGGTTCTATTCATTTCTTTTTCACTTAGCTTAAGAATGCTTTAGAATAAAGGGTGCAGATATTTTTTAGTGTCGATCGACTCACTACAAATTGTATTAATGCGTCGGTCCAAGGGAAAAGCGGGACTCTGACTTTATCGGGACAAGTGCGATATCGGATATTTCAGCCTCAAGACCTGCATGAACACATCTCCTATATATAGAGACAGTAAAATCTTGTTGAAGTTGTGAGCAGTGAATTAGAAAAAAAAAAAAAAAAGCTGCCAAGTTCTCTTCAGGCAGAAAGTATACTATTTGAAGCAGCATGCCGCTAGAAGCTAGCAGAGTCATTTCAATTCTACGAAGATTCACCACCTGCGATCTATCAGATGGAATAGTGAAGTTTGGGGATAAAAATGGAGGATACTTCCCAAACCTAGCGAGGTATTCTTCAAATAAAAATCACAGGCCGATGGTTGGTCAGGCATATACAGTTTTATTTGCACCTAAGGATGACCCGAGGCCCGCAATTAAAGGCGGATACATTGACAACTTACCCAAGGACTCGGTTCTAGTTATTGCTACTACAGAAAGCCTACAGAAGCTAGATGCACCATTCACGAAGCTCGGCAGTGCATTATACGGTGGCCTAATGTCAACAAGAGCTGAACATTTGAATAGTAGCGGTACGATCGTGTTTGGCCGGATCAGAGACATAACGGAGCACCGTGCTTTATCAAGGGATGTATTTGCATATGGACAGGGTAGTTCACCACACGGGCCAGTTGTGAAATTGGTTGGTATAAACGTCCCACTTCAAGTTAAAATCGATGATTACCCGGAACCACGTACCGAGAGCATACACCCGGGTGATTATATTATGGGCGATGACAATGGGATAGTCAAGTTGGATAATAACGAGGATGTTGCAGGAATCCTAGAGTACATTCCAAAGAGAGTGGAGGCCGATACTCTGGTGATGCAGGATATTCGACAGGGAAAGAAATGCAACCCATCACAGAAGGTAAGGCGGGCTGGATTGTAAATATGACAAGAGGCCAACGGATACGACAGCCCTGCATCAGACTATAGAATATCAATTGATGTGATAAAAAGATGTGTTATAACTTGGGTGGCTCGCATCATGTGTCAGTAACATTTGTGAGACGATATCCCATACGTATATCTGGAAAGAGAGAAAAAAAAAAATAGCGGGCATGTGATTTAGAATGATTTTTATTTTGCCATTGATAGGCAATGACGATAGTAATGATTTTATTCCCCCTTTTTTATTTCTTCTCCCTGCTTTATAATTTTTGATAGAACGATCAGATAAGAATTAAAAGTTATTTTCAGGGAGTAAGTAACCGTAAGAAAAGAATATAATTATCACTAAAAGAATAAAAGGAATAAAGAAATGAAAGAGAAAAAAAAAAGAGTAAGAAAGTAAAAAATATAAAAACATTGAAATATAAAAATAAAAAAAAAATAAAAACTAAAGGAAGGGTTCAAATAGCGTATTTTATACATCTGTCATCCCTAATACACAGAGATAGAACTCTTTAGAATATATTAGAAGACCGAATTACCGCAAGCTTACGACTTCATACATTGCAATGGTTGTGGATAAAACATACTATGAGCGGTTGGAGGTTTCAGCAAGCGCCTCAAAGCTTCAAATCAAGAAATCATACCGAAAGCTAGCAATAAAGTACCATCCAGACAAGAATCCTGGAAATACGGAGGCACTAGAGAAGTTTAAAGAGATCAGTGAGGCATATAAAGTGCTTAGCGATGATCAATTGCGTGCCAAATATGACAAGTACGGGTTGCAAGAAGGACAGGAAGTGACTGATCCACAGAAATTCTTTGACCAAATATTTGGTGGCGAGGCATTCTTAGATTATATTGGAGAGCTCACGCTCATGAAAAACTTGTCGAAGGAATATGAAATGCAAAAAAAGGAGGGGAACTTGGATGGCGACCATGATGATAACGACGATAACCATGAGAAATCAGAGTCTGAAGACAAAGCTGGGCCTACAATGAGCACCTTCAAGACAGACTCACAGACATTGATGCTAGATAACGGTGAGCTGAGTGGTTTGACGGAGGAAGAACGTCAAAAGAGGCTCAAAAAGGTAGAAGAGGAGAAGCAAAAGCAGGAAAGAGAGAAGATGGAGGAGGAAAGTAGACTTTACAAAGAGCAGATTATTGAAGAGCTTACGAAGAAGTTGATGGACAGATTATCGCTATATACGGAATCTACACGGGATACCAATGTGGCTAAAGCATACAAGGAGAAGTTCAGGCTAGAGGCTGAGAACATGAAGATGGAGTCGTTCGGACTAGAGATACTTCATACTATCGGCGAAGTTTACACCACCAAAGCTAGCATATTTTTAAGATCGCAGCGATCATTTCTTGGACTTGGAGGATGGCTTGGATCGATAAAGGAAAAGGGCGGAATTATAAGGGATACATACAGAACCATTAGCACAGCTCTCGATGCACAGAGGACAATGCAAGATCTTGCCGATATGAATGATAAGAGAGAGAAGTTTTTGAAGAGCGAAGAGGATAAGAATACTGTTGAGAGCAAGAGCAGGGATCAGGATGGAGACACAGAAATTGATAATAACGAAGCCAAAAAGAGAAGGGAAGACGAGGACTTGAAGACTAATGGGAAAGAGAACGAGATGAAATTACCAGATCTTAAGAAAAGGGAAGTGATTGCAACTGATGTGAAGGAGGAGCACATACCGACAGATGTGGAGGTTGCGGAGATGGAAAAGATGCTTATGGGGAAAATTATTGCAGCAGCGTGGAAGGGATCGCATATGGAAATATCGTCAACGCTTAGAGACACGGTGGATAACGTACTCTATGATGCTTCGGCCAGTGTATCAAAGAGAATAGAGAGAGCAGAAGCACTTAAGATGATAGGAGAGGTATTCAATGCGGCACAGAGATCGAAGTATGAGGCTGAAGAGGCAAGGATGTTTGAGGAACTTATGGCAGAAGCTACGCAAAAGAGGGGCAAGAAGTGATGGAAATGAGTGAGAAGGGTGTGCTTTGCTTGTAATTAATAAGGGGAACAATGCCTAATGCACCTGTACAATAAATACCCATGCTCTTTTTATTTTTCTTTTTTCACCTTTTTTATTTCTCTCTCTTCCGTGTTAAATACATTGCTAATAATATTATCTATATGACGATACGATATGTACAGTAAGCAAGGATCCAGTTCGTCAATTTCCTGAATAGTAGGCCTGTCTCAAACTCACAAGCTTCTTTCCCCTTTCTCTTTCCACCTGCTCTGTAGATTTCTGACTTAGGAATGCCTGCATAGTGCACTTGACAACGTTCATCCTATTTCTAGAGCGGTAAACCTTGGCACTCAAATCCTTAATCCCAGCACACTGTGCCAACTCAAAAATCATCGGATTACATCTAAGTCCCGAACCGGATGGTGATGACCTTAACTGGACTATTGTAGCACCGTACTTGAACTCACAACTTCCATATATGGTTCTCTTTTCAAATCTAGGCACGGCAACCAAATTCTTCACTGCCTGCCAGTGAGCTTTCAAAATAGCCATATTCGGCTCTTCTGGATCCTTTCCCTCTCCAATTCCAAGCATGCCATTCCTGTCTCCGGCACAAACAAGCGCATAAAACGAGTTTATCTTACCCTTTGAGGTCTGGTTCCTCACTGTTTTGAGAATAAGCGTCTTCGAACTCAACTTCTGAATATATCCGGCGTCAAGCTGCGTCGATAAAGACAACTGTCTGGCAAGCTCCTGCATCTCAGAAGTCTCTTCTGTATTAGTTGCACCTGCTTTGCCCTGAGTACCAGCGTTGACCTTCAGCTTCGGAAGCTTTATGAAGTCATCCGAGTCATTTGCAAGAGATGAAACTGCTCCATCATTGTGTATCAAGTCGTCTAGATAGTGAGGAGCAAAGTTTGTTGGATCGAACTTTCTGTTTTCGTACTCTGAGGGCTTCACAACAGACTCTGCACGCATAATCTGCTCAGTAACTCTGGGAGAATAAAAATCAGAGAGATACTGGAAATGTGAAAGAACTTTGAGGTCCAATTGTTGAGCCGATGAGCTGTCTGCTTTTGCACCTTGTGTATCTGTTGGTTTTACATTTTCCTCTAGCTTCTTACTGGGAAAGCATGCAGCTTTGGAAGTGCAAAAGCACCTACAGGATAAACCCGCTGTATATGCACATTTGGATATGTTATGAATCACGTCCCGACAAATCATGGTGCACTCTGAGAACCTATATATACATGAAATAAGGTCAATCAAAAGGTGCAATAAAGAATACTGGCACTGTCTTTGTAACACTTCTAAGTCCTCTAAGCTTTGAAAAATAACTTATCCACCAAGAATTAAGAAGAAAAAAAAAATATAAAAAGAATGAGAATAGATTGAGAAAGATGCACGCTAACAAGAATATCAAATTAAACTTTCTCAGCTAGCTAAGCTCAGTAGTTTTTTTTTGACAAACCTCTGTCAGCAGCTATGCATCCGTACACAGAAATAGAAGCATCACAAAATGTTGATGTACATTCCACACCATACTTCCCATCTCTATAATCCATATACCTAAATCTACTGAGCTTAATGAAACATTATCTTTATAAAATACAGAGAGCGAGAAATGAAACCTAAGATCAAGAGCCAATGAGTTTTTTTTTGCCCCCCACTATGAAGAAGCCTTATTTTATCGTTCTATCGTTGGAGCTGCCGGTTGCACTTTTATGAACAGATTCTCCATCCTTAATGCTAGGTTTAGTATTAATGGCAGCACTCCTTCTTTTATATACAGAGTCTGAAATTTCCTCTGGTTCGATAACCGAACGCGAAACGCCTGAGTAGTCGCTTTGGGCCTCACTTTCAGACTCTGAACCTGAACGTGAGCCTAAGCCTGAACCTGAAGTGCTGTAACTGCTCACACTTCTACTCATCGAGGAACCAGTGCCTGGTGAAGATAATTTCTCACCTTGATGGGCCCGAGAAAATCGGTTGCTCCTCAAAGAAAAGTTGCCAGTCGGTCCAACTTTATTGTGACTATTTTCATCCGCATCAACACCTTCATCTTCATAATCTTCCTCGTCAGCATTATCTTGATTCAGTTCCTGGTCATTGTCAGTGCCATAAAATGAATTTTCTATGGTCTCGGTAGGGTATCTTTTATGATTAACTTCCTGCCCCGGACCCATCAGCATTCCTTTAATGGCATTCTTCGTTAGCTTGCCAACACCCAGCAATGCTCTCTTCCAATGTGAGCGTGGAACTTCCTCACCTTGATCTCCAGACTCGATATCAGCACTAGAAGCATTGCTACTCATAGAGTTACGTGTGGCAGCTCTAGATGCCATAGTCTGAGTTCTGCGGAGAGTACGATAAGCCTGCAAATCATCTCTCTCCTTCATGTTGTTGGTATTAAGAATAACAGCACGGTCAATGGAGTAAGGCAAACCTCTATGCCTTCCACGGATCATCATTGCTATAATGACAAGCTTGGAAAGAGTAGTCAATTTGCCGGAAAACGATGGATCATAGTTTGGATAGCCCATACTCAAGCCGACGGTACCATATGCAGAAACAATTTCAAAGAGAATCTCGAAAACCTGAAAGTTGTAGTCGCCAGATTGAAGACGGCTGTTTTCACAGATGCATATGATGAACAAACCAAGAAAGATAAACCACAAATCAAACGAAAGCTGCCTTCTTAAATGCATCGAGATATATGAGCCGGGGCCTTTGCTTGAGTTTGACTTCTGTGATGCCTCCTCCTCATCATCATCCAGATAAATTCCCAAAGATTGCTCTTCATAAACGTTCGTACGACGAATAGATATGGCCAACGGTAAGACCGAAATATACATCATAATCATATAACTGACCTGAATAGCAGAGTGCAAGTCTCCAATATTGACAGCCGAAAGTCCAGCTGTTCTCGTTGTAAATGCCTGAAAGAGACCATCCAAGACTCTGTAACCCTTCGGAATGTCCTGAAGACTCTGGTTTGAGAAGTCCAATATCAAGAATAATATCCAATCTGTCGCATTCATCGCCACCAAAACGGCAAAAAGCCACCATGTTGGTGCTGAGGGGAATAACAAGGTGAAGCATCTTCTAGGATGCTGCAACAAAAATGCTAATGACTCGTGATACATGGTCAAGGGCTTGGAAAATTTGTACAAAATCCATATGATGAATCGCAAGAAGATCGGGAAACCAGTATTTCCGATCACTATAAAGAAACTGCTCAATATGAGAATGTACGCATTCTCCTTGAACTGCATCATGGAATCGGAAGTTAACGTGTATCCCAAGTCGTTGAACACCGTCTGAGCAGTGAAAAAGGCCCACCAAGTAGGAGATATACCGTCTGCATTGATATCGGCACGGTAATTCTTCTTTTCGAATATAAACGGTAGGAAGAAAACAAGCGCAAGCAAGTGGAAACCGATGTAATAGACGACTAAGATTTTAGACAACAATTTAAGTGAACGGTACTCAACACCACCCAATTCCTGACGTTGCGATTCGGTAAGAGCAACAAAAGTGGAGTTACGGCCAACTGTTGGATGCCAGGAAAGATAGTTAGCCTTGTGCAGAGCACCGGATCTCGAGTACAGGCTGATAAGCTCGTCGTCAGTCATTTCAGCAGGATTCATGTTAGTTGGAGACCGAAACGATCTCTGTGTGAATGTCTTGGTTAACCTCTTATTTAACCTCGGCAAGATTCCCATCTCCATACTTCCTCCTCTTTCCATCGTTGGTGAGGTAGAAAATCTGCGTTTTGCAGCCGATAGAAACTTTTGCCTTTTGTTTCTCAGTGTGTCTAAATTCTCGTTGTCTTTTCGAGCACGAGAGCCAGGAACATCGCTATCTCCATCACTGATTGCATTTTCCGATTCCTCGTTTTCAGAAGCACCCTCCTGAATGTTTTTCAATGGTCTGTCATTCTCCTTCACGGGTGAACTGGATAAATGGCCACGTGACCAGTGACGCCTCCACATTGCAACCGGGACTCGAAACGGTAAACTGTTGAAAGAGTCCCTGTAAGTCTCCTGATCGCTTGCATCGGAGTCGGCCCCTTTTTTCCCACCTTCTTCCTTCTCCATCTCATGGAGCTCGTCTCGAGCAAGGAAGTCTCTCTGTGCCTGCTGACGTAATAGTCTCAACCTCTGGTGTCTTCTCTGCCGATGATACTTTCTATGTCTGTGGTGATGGCCTGGAAGCCTTAATCTTTCCCTTTCTGCAGGTCCATTAATGTGTAGCGCGGGTCCAGATTCCACATCGGCATTGTTCTGCTGGCTTCTGTGCTGCATCATGGAAATTGACATGTACAAGTCTCGGGGATCGATATCCTTGTTCCTCCTTCTACTGCCTTTGTTCTTGTCAGGCCTTGGGAGTTCTGCGAACTGAATATCCTGCTTTTTAGGTGATGATCTCGTCTTTATTTGCCGTATCGGTAGCTTTTCATCTTCTTCCTCTTCCTCCTCCTGTTGCTTACGTTTGCCATGTGGACTGCCTACAGACTTTTCAGTGATCGTATTATGATTATTACCCTGTTGATTAACAGCAATCTGTCTCTTGCCTTGCTCATCCTCCTCATCCTCCTCCTCATCGCTCGGTTCGCTGTGGTGCTCAACACCGTTGTAAATTGCCAGTTCGTCAGGCTCATGTGAAACATGATCAGGTGAAAGAGCTGATGTAGATTGCGTAGCTGCTTTGGCCGAACTCATACTTTTCAGTTCAATACCTTCACTATTAACAGGAATATCCTCTGTGCTTGCTGCTTTGGCGTTCTTAGGATCAAAGCCCCTCAAACTATGGTTGAACTTCTCCAGTCTGGTGTCCAACTCTTCCTGTGCATTATGCGTATCGTATTGTGACTCGTCCCGTGTCTTGCTGGGCACAAGGCTGTTATTGCGGTTATTGTCCATTGTCATCGTCCTGATAGCAGCCAACGTCGCACTCCGACGCATCCGGAAATTCTTTGCAGACTTCTCCTTAATGTCATCCATGCTTTTCTGGAACCAGTATAGTCGAATGAAAACAACCATCGAATGTATAAATATAGGAGTGCTGATCATGCAGATGAAGTATATCGACAATTGCTGGAACAAGGTGAGTTCGTTCATGTTGACCGTGTTAAGTCCAGCCTGTGTAGCTGCTCCCGTTCCAAAGAATAGTGCGTCCACGTATGAAATATTGTGCTGTGGGTATATCAATATGGAGCCAAGGATGGCCAGGAATACGATGTAGGCGTAATGTGCAGCTATGAAACTTGGTATCAGCTTCTTTACCAAAGGCCCAACAGTCTCATCAATGGCATATATCACCTTCCGAATACGATATCCAAGCGATTTCTTGATACGTACACCAACTACTGTCGGATATCTCGTGAAAGACTTATGCAGACGGGGAAGCTTGCGGTGAACAAAGAAAAACCACCTTTTCTTGCCTCTTTGAAACCTGGTACCTCCTTCTTGAGTTTTTGAGGCTCTGTACCCTCGATCTGTAGAAGTGCTCGAGGAAATAGAAGCGGACCGGCTCATTTCCGCACTGGTGCTTTTTTCAGCAATATAGCTTGAGCGTTTATAGTCCGACAACTTTAGAAGCAAAACGAATAGGCAATAGACGTTGACGGAATTGTGTGGTTGACGCTAGAAAGCAGAGCAGGAAAGTCTACAATGATAAAGGAATAAATACGGAGTAAAAATTAAAGTTTGCTAAACACCAGAATTTTTGTACCACCACAGCGCAGTAGTAAACACTTTAAAATAATTGTTGGAGTCTCTCTTTCCTCTCAGATCTATGCGAAGCGGGATGGTGCCTAGGGGGAAATTTTATGCAGAGACGCTAGATCACACAACACGACGCTACATGCCTTGTGGTGGAATTGAATAAATAAATTACCTCATAATAGCATGAATGCTCATTTTACCGGAGCTGGAAGAAGCAGAATAAGTTTCTTTCCTATTCAAAATATGAATAGCATTTTTCTTTATTTCAATTGTGGAAAACAAAGCCTTGTTCTTCTTAGAAAATTATGCGCCTGAAAAACAAAGCATTCAACAATAAAACGGTGTAAACAGGGTAGCCAGATTTCCCGGAGTCACGCATTCACAAGGTTAAATGTGCCGACTTGTGAGATGTGTTAGGAAATGCCATGAAAAAAGTAGTAACTTATGTATTTAGCGCCAAGGCCAACCGGAATCCAAGATATTAAGAGCCTGGAAAAAATGTATAAACACGGTCGAATACCAAATATCGACCAGTAAGAAATAAGTTACAAAAAAGACAAATAGTAAGAGAAAAAGTAAAAGGAAAATGAAAAGGAAAAGACACAGATTGTCTGATACTAGAAAAGGTGGCAGTAATGTATAGATGCAACAGTGTGACTACTTGCCATAATAGGTCCAGTATGTCATATTTGAGGATCAGATAAATAGTACGGGATGAAGGATAAGGTATCCACGGACTGTTTTGACGCAGAATTGACATCATGTTGAAGATCATGTTGAAGATCGTGTTCCTGATTAGAGCCGGAAGAGCTACCATTAGAGTCATTGTTCTCATCTGTATTATCCACTTTGTTCTCCAAGTCGAGATCTTGAGAGGAATGCAACCTCATATCCCGCACCTCGTTCGGGGCTGGTGCACTGATGTGAATGTCAGACCCATCGTAATGACTTGTTTCCGCTCCTACTGAGTGGAGAAGTGCCTTATTACCCACTGTTGACGAACCCAATGACTGCTGGGACTGGCCCTGATGAATTCTGCCGTCATGTTTTTGCGAAGGTTCGTTCACCAATGCGTCCACATCTACAACCTCCGTCATCTGTGTGTCTAAATGGTCGTAAGCGGAATTTGGTCCATCCGATGTCCGGTACAAATCCACGAATGGAGTCGGCCTTACAAACGGTAAGGCAGATGGAAACGGAGAAGGTGTTGTATCAGTGTCTGGAATAGTACTCGCTGAACTTGTGGTGGTAGTAACGGAAACAGAGCGGCCTGTTACCATCTTTGGGTGGCTACTTTTCGTGTTGATGTTGTCCTTACGTCTTCTAAACCTCACGGTGGCAACCTGAGAGCGCACAAGCGAAGACTTTGCGGGATCGCTACATTGTGGACAATGCTTGATAACAGCAGTGACAGTTTCCTTCACTTTCGGCCAGTGATACCGTTCACATATCTTGGAAGTGGTCTTATTAATACCCAAGTGTGATCTGGAATGGATCGCCTTTGTAATTCGTAGCTGCTCCGCCACGTCCGAAATCACTTCTTTGCCCTTGAGGTAGAGCTTCCCGTCCTTAACGCTGTAATGATAAGCAAGTGCCCTGAGTCTGGATTTCTCTTGTCTATTAAAGTTTGGCGGGTATTGGCCAGACCTTAGGTACATCTTGATATCATCTGTTTTCGACGTGATGTCATCTTCGTGCTCCAACTCGAGATCCCGCCCATAAATAAGAGCATCTATCAGAGATTCTTTTGTGCTTTTCAACAGCCCGCAGCCTTTAACACGGCCTATTTTCTTAAATTTGAGGTGCTCAAGCATCTGCTTTGCTGCTATGTTGGTCTCAAATATCAGATCAATCATACAGTAGCTGTATCCAAGCCGTGGAGCCCACGTCAAGAAGCATTCAGTGAGTGTAGTTCCTATTCCTCTTCTCCTGATACCTGCATTCACCAATATATTGCTGGTACAGACATGGGCCGATCTTCCTGGATAGCACGACTTGATAAAAACTGTACCCAAGCACTTTGTAGCCCACTGCTTTACGCTCACGGATTCGTCTAGAATTGCATCATCACCTAACACCATCACTGCCGCAAATTGCCCAAACCAGTAATCCCTAAACTCGTCCACTGTCAAAGGATCGAAGAAAGGCTGTGTGTCACCTCTGGAAATCTCATCGTTGTACTCCTGTGTGAGAAATAGAAGCAAGTTGTCGGGAAGGCCTTCCAAGTAGAAAATCGGGTATATTGTCGCAGTTGTTTCTTTATCCTTGAGTAGAACTGTCACACGTTCAATCTTGTAAGGTGCGGAGTAATGGGGCAGATAATGGTTTCGTGAGAAAACAACATTATTGAAGCCTGCCATATTTCTGACAACTTATTATATGGTTGGCGGTTAATAATTACTTTGTGAAGGTCTAAAGAAAAAAAACGGCTAGGTTCCGGTAAGAGATCTGTAGTTCCGTCCTTTCTATAAGAAGTACGCGAGGAAAAATATATATTTATAATATGCGAGTCTAGGTAAATAGATTATGGGAGGAAGGAAAAAAAGCCTGGTACGTTGTTTTAGCAGTGTGAGAAGTGAATTTATGAATGTGAATGCTTAGTATTTTGAAAACAATAATACTTTGGACGGTCTAGATGAAAGGATCAAAAAGCATCAAAAGCACAAAAAACACACAAAAAATAGCCTCCCAAACGTCAGTAAATTATTAAATACCCATAGCCAAACTTGAAGATAAGCATAAAGCCCTAAGATAAACGGCAACCCAAATTGAGAACTCAACCGTGCAAATGAATAGTGGAGCAAATAATATCATTGAAAACAACAAAGACGAAAGTTATAAGCAGCAAAAAAGCAAGTTAAAGAAAGGAAAAAAGAAATCTGATTATGGAAGTAAGTACAAACAAAGCAGCAAGGTACACTCCCAATAGGATTAGGGGATTAGCTAGCATACAACATGCATGCACAATACCAAGATAACGCACAAAAAAAGCAGAACAAAGAAGAAGAAAATGGTAAGAAAGAGATGTGAAGAAGACCTGTAAACCCCAATAGTAAAGACATAAAAGCTAGAGATCATGGAAGATTTGGAAGGCTGGATGGAAAACCCGTAGATGAAAAAATGAAAAAAATGAAAAAGAAAAAAATAATCGAAGCAAACAAATCGACGGTGAAAAAAAAAAGAATAAAAATAAGAGAGTAAATGCATTCATTCATTAATATCTATCACTTTTTTTTTTTTCAACAGATGGAAAGTTACTAGGAAGGGACTCTAAATCAAGTTGGATTTCGGTTGTTTCCACATGTTCTGTATCTACACCAGCACCAGTGATAAAATCGAGACATAAAGGCAACAAAAAGCATGCATTTAATGTCCCCTCATCCTGTTAATAGTACTGCAAGAATGAACTCTCACAAGAATCCCAGCTAGTCGTATCTTTCCCCACTGAGTTTACGTTCAACTTTCTTTCTCCCCGTACCATCTTAGTTATTGAAAGGCCTGGCAGTCTTGTTGGCCTTACCCCAGCCACACTTCAAAGGTCTTCCGTTGACGTTGAAACCATTCAACTGAACAATCGCAAGAGCAGCTCTTTCATGAGAGTCGTAGGTCACGAAAGCGCAGCCCTTCTCAGGAAGCAACTTGAAGTTGACTATGTAGCCGAAGTTCTGTAGCAAAGGAATGAGGTCGCTCTGTTGAGTGTAGTGAGCCAAGTTGCCTAGGTAAACGGCACACAACCAGCTTGGCGTTTGTCTTAGAACCATCTCGTATGACTGAGGACCCAGAATAGGTCCTCTTGGATTCACGGCATTGCCTGGAATTCCGCCTGCCATCATATCCATTCCGTTACCGGCCATGGCGTTAGGAGGAGGAGGAGCACCGGCACCAGTTGGAGCACCCATCATTCTTCCCATGTTGCCCATACCGTTGTTCATGCTTCTTCCATTTCCTCTGGTCATTCCTCTAAAGTTCTGGTTCTGTCTGCGAACCGCCCAGTTCAGCCTAATCGAACGTCCTCCCAGAGACATTCCGTTCATGGTCTGGAGCACAGTCTCTGCGTCCTGGCTGTTCTGGAATGACACAAAGCCGTAGCCTCTCGATCTGCCGGTCTTCATGTCCCACATCACGTTTGCCTGAACAAAAGATGGGAACTTGGCAAAAGTAGCGGCCAAAGAATCGTCGTCGATCTCCGGCGAAAGATCACCAACGAACAACGTGAAGTTGTCTGCACTTCTGCTCTGCTGAGTCCTGTAGGCCCAGGTAATCTTTAATGGGTAGTTGGCAAGAACGGTGCCGTTTAGAGCCTGCATGGCATTGTCTGCCTTGGCGTGGTCCTCATATTCAATGAACGCGTAGTTGAAACCACGCTTGTTCTTATCGTAGAGGATCTTTATACTCTGAATCTGTGCGCCCAACGATCCGAAAAGGTCTCTGAGCATGTCCTCCGAGACCGAATTGTCGATGTTTCCCACGTACAACGTGGTTTTCGACAACTCCCGTCCACCGTGAGCTGCAGAGGCCGGGTTAATTTCCGGCTGCTGCTGTTGCTGTTGCTCACTGGGGACATTTTGTGCCTGCTCTTCAGCGTTCGGCTGTTGTCCCTCAGCTGTTTCTGGCGCTGCTGATGTTGCTGCCTGTTCCTCCTGTGTGGTACCTTCGGCAACCGGCTCAGATGCTGGCTCTGGTTCTAAAGCTGTTGTTGCAGCAGTGCTTGCAGTAGCAGCAGTTTCAGGCACAACTGGCTGTTTTGGTGCTTCAACTGATTGCTCTGGTGCAGCTTCTGGCTGTGCGTTGCTCTGTGTTGCAACCGCTGGAGCTTGCTGAGCTGCCTGCTCTGGAGCCTGTGTGGCTTCTGGTTGACTTTCAGACATTCTGTTCTGTATATGTGCGAGATTAATAAAACAAACTAAGCTGTTGACTTAGATGAATGATGGAGTTTGATTGATGCGATGATTCACAAGAAATTAGATGCTCAATGTCTTTGTCTTTTTTTTTTTGCTTGAAGTTCAACAAGAAAGAGAAAAAAACGAAAGAAAACAAAACCGTTGTCAGGAAATTGTACAACAAAGAACAATAAAAATAAAGATGTGAAATATCACAAGCTGTAACTGAAACCAAAATTAAAATCCCAAGGGTGGAATAAAGAAAGATGATCAATTGCCTTTGTGTTGCTAAGAAAGATACAAACAAAAAAGCAAAGGTTACTTGAAACTCTTGAAGGATACGAAAGAGAAAGCAAAAGTACGAAATAAATGTAGTTAGGGTTGCGAGAAAATTGTTCACTTGGTGAGTGGGTAACTTGCCAACCTTCTGGAAATTGATCAAGGGGGGAAAAAAAAATCCGAAACTATTTATGGTGAAAAAAAAAGTACTAACAATATGAAGGAGAAAAGTATAGCAAGAGAGAAGAGCTCTCAGAAGACCTCTCACACACAGAGGAAAGAAAAAATTGGGCAGAACTCGAATAATAGGGATGGCTGGAATATTTGAAACGGATATAAATAATGGGGTAGCTGGAGAAGGATTAAATAAATACGGTACGTATGACAAATTCGACATAAATCCACTATATTCCGAACGAAATAAATGGGAGACGTCAGCTAAATGGGATGAATCGAATTGGTGAATTAAGTTGTGAGATGAAAATAGAACAACAAATACCATAAATAATAATAGATAGCAGCGAGAGCATTTCTGGATAATCTATTTTTTTCAAATAATTCGAAAAAAAAATTTCGACTTACTGTATGTATAGTCAGTCTGCCAAGACAACTGGAAAGCTGCACTTACGAAAACTTGCTAAGGAAATAAATATTAAAATGTAAACCGGGCTATGTGCCAAGCCTTGGGAGTTTTGCTAGGATGTATTGTGTATGGCTTAATCATACAAGCAACTCTTGTATATACTGAGATCCATCATCTTTTTGCTACCGGCATTTGGGCAATCTATGTCACATCATAACGACAAAAATGCGGACATACAAACAGTCCAGGCCTTAGTGAATACAGTATACAAAATCGACAGATTTGGTCCTGCCACTTTTTACAGCATCCCGCTACCCTCACAGCCTTATGACCTCATTTTTATTTCCGGTGCAACTAAAAATAATATTTTCAATTGTCAAGTGACACTGGAGACATCAGCATTTACAATGTGGTCGTCGGAGTGTAATAAGAATTTTATAGTTGGTATTACAGTTGTGTAGCTAAAATGAAGCAACAAAAATGGTGTAGCCAAAATGGTGCAACTGTGGAGCAACAAAAATGGCGTAGCTAAAATACTGCAATTAAGCATCCGGCGACACCTCTTGAAATATGTCAATTGTGTCCGAAGATAGAGATACATACATGTACTGACTAATACAGACATGTTGAACGCTGATAGGTGTATTTTAAAAGTAAAAGCAAATTGAATATATTCAGAGTAAAGCATTTTATTGTGCTGATTGCAGCTATTTCAACTTTTCAGTTATCTCACAGAGCTTACATCGGAGCACCCTGTCGCCTATTGTCGAAAAAAAATCGATTAATGCTCATAGCCAGAATACAATATGGTGTAAGGTATGCTGGCATGATTCCATCAGCCATAAATTGTCTGCCACTTTACTTTCACTCAATCCGGGAGAGTCTTGAATCTGCTACCGTATTGCCAATGATTGTAGGGTTGACTTTTCAGAAAAGTGTTTTCAGGATACCGCCAGAAGTAATTCAGTTATCTGTGGGGCGCCTGTCTGTCTGAATTCCATTCAAACTACTTGTAGTCGTAAGATTTCACCACATTTCTGCTCTCACATCTGCCCACAGTTAGAAATCACAACGTCTAATGGGTCAGGTCTATCGTTCTTGTCTGTGTTTATTCCCGCTATCTGTTCAACAATATCCTTGCCCTCTACCACTTCACCAAAGACCACGTGCTTCCCATCAAGAAAGTCGTTGTCTGATACATTTATAAAGAACTGGCACCCATTTGTATCAGGGCCTGAGTTGGCCATTGCTAGTGTCCACATTTTGTCTGGATGTATGTTAGTAATGTAAGTTCCGAAAGCACTGAAGACGTCGAATTAAATAATTACATACTCTGATGTGTGAAATTCTCGTCAGCAAAAGATTCCGTACCGTATATGCAAGTTGATCCCGTTCCATTTCCCTTTAAGAAATCTCCGCCTTGAATCATGAATCCTTCTATCACACGATGAAATTTCGATCCCTTGTATCCAATTGGTCTCCCATTTTCATCTGTATACTCTCCAGTGCAGAACTGCCTGAAGTTCTCACTCGTCTTTGGAACATCATCTGTGTATAGTTTGATCTTTATCCTACCTAAAGTCTTGGGTCCAAGTTGAATGTCTAGAAAGACCACGGTCTCGTTTTCTCTAAGGTGGTATGTGGCATCTGACATTGGTATGCAGTATATATGTGTCACTCAACCAGTTGATGCTGTGATAATGCTGTTATAATGCCGTCTTGATAAGACTAGTTTCATCTAAGCTTGTCTGGGCTTCAATAGGGATATCCCAGCTCATTTCCACTAATCCGCATTGTGTCATCTTTGACACCATGAACTTCTCTCTCCCGTGAAACTTATCTGGGCACATTTTTTTTTTTGTCCTCTCAATTTCTCCGCGTCTCAGCTTCTCCGCGCTACCGATAAAGCTCGTATAAATAAGGATGACATGTATCCAAATTTACTAGGTGAAAAAAAAAAAAAAAAAAAAAAAAACTATGAGTGCCCTAAGTTCAGCACAGCACTTAAACGTGGTTACATCAGTTATTCATCATTTCCGCATTTCTACCTTGCCCCCATTTTCCGGCTCCATTGCTACTTAAATTACAATCCAGGCGTCCCAATTGAATTAACCACAAAATTCACATACCCTCAACTAGGTTTAAAGGCATATATATCCCTTGCCACAATGTCACAAACACCTCCAACTAGGTTAAGTCCTCCTTCTTCGCCTGTTCTTTCCAAAGTTCACACTTCTGCTCCAGACACAAAGGCTGCGATTGATAGATCGATACCGGAATTCCCAGCGGCAACACCAATTGATGAAGATAATTACTTCAGATTGCACAAATCACCACCATACCTGTCACAGATATCCAGTGATGTTGCCGACTTCCTCAACTTCCACAACAAACGGCACAGAAAAGTTGCCCTTGTCACGTCCGGTGGAACAACGGTGCCCCTTGAGAACAATACTGTCAGATTCATAGATAACTTCAGTGCCGGAACCCGTGGCGCCTCCTCAGCAGAGTACTTCCTAGAAAATGGATATGCTGTGATATTTCTCCACAGGGAGTTCTCACTGCTTCCCTACTCGAGGCATTACAGCCATACCGGGAACTCGTTCTTGGATTACTTGAAGCTATCAGACGATGGAAAGAACGTCGAAATCGATGATAAGTACCAGAAAGAAATGTTCCAGGTGTTCAAGAAGTACTCTAAAGCGACCGAAAATAATCTGCTATTGATGGTTCCTTTCACAACGGTGCACCAGTACCTATTTACGCTCAAGCTTGTGGCCCAGGAGATGTCTGTCATGGGATACGATGCGTTGTTCTATCTTGCCGCCGCTGTTTCCGACTTTTTCCTCCCATCTTCAAGGATTCCGCAGCATAAGATTCAGTCGAAGGAAATTGGAAGTAAACTGGTCGTCGACTTGGAGCCGGTCCCTAAATTTTTGAGACGGCTTGTTGACTCATGGGCCCCAATTGCCATGATAGTATCGTTTAAGTTGGAAACAGACAACACCATTCTTATCAGCAAGGCTCGTGGTGCCTTGAAGAGATACAACCACCAGTTGGTGATAGGCAATCTTCTCCAAACAAGAAAGAAGAAGGTCGTTTTTGTCACTCCAGCTGGAGAGAGATGGATTGAGTTGTCACCTGAGCAAGTTCATGATAATGTCGATATAGAATCCATCATAGTGCCGGAGATCATCAAGCTACATTCGCAATGGATTGACAGTAGGAAGAAGATGGGTTTGTAACGATTATTTAGTATAACACATGAGTTTGTAACGAATATTCACAGATACATATATACATATGTGAGTTTGTAGTGATCAGTCAGAAGTTTGGTAAAATAGGAAAGAATTTTGTAGACAGTGTAAAAAATTACAAGAAAGAAAGCCCTATTCCCCACTGTAATCCAGTTCTAACCTCTTCACCCTGATGTGCCACGATGGGAAGAACATAATTGAGTTCCAATCTTGCCGCAGGGTGAGCATAAACGACACCAAATCCGATACTCATGTCAACGTTTGTGGTTAGCTCTTTGGCAAGATATGTGTTTTTCGAGAGGTTGATGAGTTTCCCTGTATTAATGAACGAGTGCATTTTAAAGTTGGAATCCTCAGGAGCATATGGAATTTTATTTATAAGACTGGCACCTGCGGCAAAAAAAGCATCTCCCCCAATTGACATCCCCATCTGTTTGGGCCCCATACCCGAGAGCATGAAGCCTCTCATATCGTTTGGACCACCAAGGTGGAATTTGTCCAGTGGATTGACCGGATTGATACTGAACTTGTGAATAATTCCAGACTTCAAGCTGAAATTCACAGATGCAGTCTTGCTCACAGGATAGGCCGAAACTGAATCAAGACACGTCTTTATGAACCTGTTGCCAGGTAAGAGTGAGAGCTCGTTGGAAAGCTTGATGTACTGACCTTGGTGCGGCACAGTGGGTGAGTCTCTAGAGTCGAACTGCACAGAATACGTGAGACTTGACTTGAGAGAATGGCCCGCATTAAGAAGAAAGAAGTCATTAATTAGTGAGTTGCCTCTGTAGTTATTTGGCGAGTATACCATATTCATTCCTCTCAATAAGTTCTCGAACGATAACTCGTGGTTCAGCTTCTTTTCTGCTGGATAGTAGTTGGTACTAATTCTATTGGTCAATCCCAGCGCAAACTCCTCATGATACGTCGTGTAGTCGATCAATCTGGAGGACTGATATCCAATGGTTGTCCATTTCAAGTTGGGACTGTTCATGATAGGCATGCTATAGCTGACTAAATTTTGGGATCTGTTCCTCGCACCTATTCGATTGGAGGACATGCTTGTGTCGAAAGACAAAAACTCTCCTCCTCCAAATATGTTTTTCCACTGGAGAGCAAGATAGCCGTCACCTTCACCGTTTCCAACATCTGTCCCCACTTTCATGAAGAATCTTTTCACAGGCAATACGTTCAATGTTGGGATGATCTCTAGCGTGTCCATGGATGTGAACGGTGACTTTGTTTGTGGCGTTGCAATTGAAAGCCCTATGTCCCTAACTGTGTTTGTCTTTGTGAAATTTGCCGTAGTAAGGTCCACGTTTTTGAGGAAGTCTTGCATCGTCAAATATTTGTTATTGTTCAATAGAGGTTCAAGCTGCCGCTGTAAAAATGAGTCTCTAAAGCTTTTCCCGCAGCCCACCACATTCACACGCTGAACTCTCACCGGTCGAGTCCTGTTTTCAGCAATCATACTGTTGAATATATTCTTGTTGTAATTAAGTACCGATTCTTGCTGTTGCCAAGCCAATTTCTCATTTGAAGCTTTGGGGTTACTTTCATCTGCTGAAAACGACTCCATGAAATTCTCCGTGAAGTTATCCCCGTCAGTCATCTTGATAAAGGGGTATTGAAGAAGTACTTGGTAATTGAAATAATACTCAATGCTCAATACTTCATACTCAATAATACTTAATGATATTTAATATAAGTATGCCATAAATTACCGCATCATAGCTGAAGAAAGCATCAATCGACCAAAGAAGCGAAAAAAAAAAAAATAAGGTAACTAGGAATATCCTAATGAGCAGGGGTAAAAAAAAAATTACCATCGTAGGCCCAATTAATTGGTAATAATGATTGGCAATACTAATAAATTCGATCAGTGCTTCTTCCTAATTACAGACTACCGATACGATATAATATACTCTCTAAGCAATTTATGACTCTTCATGCTTGTAAATTTAAAATTGAAGTTCCAACTTCCCAATTAATTAGATTCCATTTAACTACCTGGTCATGAACCATGGTTGGCGGTGCAATAAATAGGGTTGCCGATAGATCCCGAAGTTCATCCTACTGTTTATGAGCACTCGGTATTCGCGCAAAGGCACCCACCAGTGAGCGAAAAAAAAGGACTTCAAGTGAACATGCGTTGAGTAAGTATATGCGAATATGTCTTGAGAGCCCTGTCAAAACAATTGAACCCAGTCTAAATACTTAAACCATTTAGGCTGAACGAGGATACACTTACCTTCTGCAATCATCTTTGGCTTTCCTGTGGTACTACCGTCAAACGTCTCGATATGGCCATTTATCACACATTTCCGTCTATGATGGTCTGTAACCTTGGCCACAAGCATCACCATCGAGTCAGGAGCAGCCTTAGCGTGATAGTTAATGCTCAAACGTGCTGTAACTCCCCTTTTTGAGGGAAGTTTGGGAAAGCCGCAAAAGCATAGAGACTCATCCATTAGCGTGGAAATCACACCGTTGTGGATTTTCCCATCTGTTCCAACTAGATTCGAGTTTAGGCGACAAAACGAATACATCTCTCCTTTTTCAGGATTGATAAATATAAGCGGTCCGATGTTGATCTTCTTTGGAGAGTTCAATAACCCCAAGCCAACATGATTAGCCCTGTGGGCTTCCGGCACAAGATCCGAAGAGATAAGCATTCGAAAGCTGCTGTCATCGATAAGTCTCTGGAAAATTGCCGATTTCTGCACACTGTTCAATAGCAGGAGTGTCTCTTTATTTCTTGCCGACATTTCCTTTGGATTGTCACCTTTCGATGGTGGCCATGCATGGGCACACATAGCAAAACCTGCGGCAAAAAAGCCGGAAGATACAATAGTCTTTCCGGCAAGTCTGAGAATTCCCATCGGTGGTACAATAATTGTTTGGGGCTTAGTGGAAGGACTATAAGCTGTGAAATTCACAAAAAAATTAAGTCTAAAAGTCTCAACCGTGTTACCGTTCATATATTTATACAATCCATTAAGGTTTACCGATAAGGTTTTGGATCCTATTATCGAAGCTTCTGCTCCCTTCACCCTCCGTTGTTCCCCCTTTTTCTATTTTTTTTATTTTTCTCCCATACTCTTCAGCCGTGGCTTCTATTCATGTGGTCGATCGACGCAGGCAGACGCTATACTCAGAAACGAAAACACGACATTAGTGAATTTGGTGTAGAAAACGAGTTTTAACGTTAGGTTTACAGAAAATATGGGAGAGTGGGGGTAGGAAAAAAAATAAAAATAAATAAAAACCAATCTCCCCTCTAATGAGTTATTTCACTTCAAACTATCCCTTCATAATTGTGCCCATTTATAAAGATCCCATTTCCTCTTTTCCATAGAACACATATCCTAGCGGCTGTTTGATAAAAGGTAACCTTTTTCTCCCCTTACTTTCTTCCTGTTGTTTCAACATTCATTTCTTTGTTAACCACTGAATAAACAGCTGCTTTATAGGTTACGGGTTTATTCAACTGTTGACATCTTCGATAGCCTACTACTCAGAGCAAACAATTATTGATAAGGCATTTGTCAGTACTGATTTGGACTAAAGAGGAATTGCTGATACCCGATGGCGGAAGAAGAAACTGACCCTCCAAAGCCTGAAGAGGCAAAGCTAGCACAAACCACCGAAAAGGTGGTCGAGCCAACGGAGTCTGCGAAGACTGAAGAGCCAGTTGACAGCGCTAAGCACAATAATGATACAAATGAAAACAAGAAAGCAGATGATACTGGTGTGAACAAAGCAGAGGATGCCGGTGTGAACAAAGCAGAGGATGCCGGTGTGAACAAATCAGAAGATACCACATTTACGAACGGCACAACTGGCAGCACAGAAACTAGCAATGCTTCTACAGCCAATGCTCCAAATGCTGTACAGCCATCTGTTCAAAAGCTAGATACAACAGACACAACAGAGAAATCTGTTTCAGAACCGGTACAAGGTTTGAAAGAACAAGATTCAGAAACTGCGGCAACAAAAATGCAGGAGAACAAACCATTGTTGGAAAGCATATCTAGTACACCATCACCTAGCATCCCTGCAACAACAGAGTCCAAGGCCGATGATGATTTACCTCTTCCAAGCAACACTGATTCCGAACCAAAGCCAATTGCTAACATTGAGTCTGGTAATAAAGAGGCCGAGGAAGCAAAAGATGCGGTTAATCCTTTAGATTCTTTAAACACCTCCACAGATCCTGAAAAAGAGCACAGTGCTAACGTTTCCAATGGAAATAACAATGTGGTTCAGAAAACTTCTGAAGAAGAAAGCGGCAGTTCTTCCGTTGCTACTGCGAAAGATGTTACCCCAATAACGCCAAAGCCTTCCACACTGACAGAAGAAAAGGATGGAACACCAGCAGTGAAGATGGAGTCTTCTGTTTCTGCCAGAGATAGCGAAGGGAAAAGCGGGAGATCCATGTCCTCAACACCAATGAATGGAAATACTTCGGAGAGATCTGCCAGTAATGTCTCAGCTTCTCCGAATGTGGAAAATACTGTGTCAATGGCAACTTTAAAGAGACAGACCCATACAATTGTCCTTCCTTCCTATGCGTCCTGGTTTGATTTAAGTAGCATTCACAAAATTGAGAAAGAGTCTCTGCCGGAATTTTTCAACGGTTTCAACAAAAACAAGACGCCTGAAATTTATAGGAAGTACAGGAATTTTATGGTGAACACCTACAGATTGAATCCGAATGATTACCTATCCTTCACTGCTGTGAGAAGAAGTCTATCAGGAGATGCAGCCACATTACTGAGGGTGCACAGGTTTTTGGATAGATGGGGTGTGATCAACTACCAGGTTGATCCAGAAACTCGAACTGTTCCAATCCAGCCTCCTTACACCGGCGACTATGAAGTTAATTATGACACGCCTAGAGGGATATTTCCATTTGAAGGCTATAAACCACCCAAGGATCTTCCTGATTTAGGGCCAATAAAGAATATATTGGCCAAAAGTCGGGATAGCACACAACCCTCTGATGTTTCCAAAGCTTCAGCTGGTTTAAGTACAGTTCCTACCGCATCCAGTGAGCATGGTAACCATGCAGAAACTTCTGAGGAGCCAGAGAGGAAGAAGCGTAAAATTGAGCCTGCTAACATTGATTGGAAATGGTCAAAGGCAGGTGTTCAGAAGCTTGTTGAAGGGGTCAAGAAATTTAAAGGTGACTGGTATAAGATTTCAGAGTATGTTGGTGACAAATCACCTGAGGAATGTATTATCCGATTCCTTGGTCTCCCTATACAGGATAAGTACTTGGAGGAGCATAAAGAGAAACTTGGGCCATTCAAATACGTTCCTGGCCTCTCGTTCTCTCCAAGGGATAATCCCGTTTTGACGACTTTAGCATTCTTGTGCAAAATGGTTGATCCCGAAATTGCAGCAGCTGCATCAAGTAGAGCAATTAAGTTTATGGATGACAAGATCGATGAGAAGTTGGCCTCCTTAAAGCCAGATAAGGTTGAAAAGAAGGGATCTGAAGATAAGAAGGAAGAAGTTGAAGTGGACCCTCTTGTTAATCTGAAGGATGCGAGTACAAATGCCTTTGGTGTTCTCGGATCCAGATCGCATCTATTTGCTACATATGAAGAAAGAGAGATGAATAAATTACTTGTTAGCATAGTGCAAAGTCAGTTAAAAATGGTCGAGTTAAAACTTGAGAAGCTCAACTCTTTGGAGAAGGAATACGACTACCAAAGAAGGCAGCTTTCCGACAGAAATGACGAACTCTTTTTAGAGAAGCTTTCGTTGTTCAAATATACAGATACCATATCATCAAAGCTTTCTCAGGCTATATCAATCATGGATGCAAATACTGGGAGTGAAAAGAATGTTGCAAAGATTAACCAGTTGAGTGGTTCCATGGATACAACTAATGATGTCGTCGATGATAGTGCTATGAATGATGGCATTAATGGTATTAAGAGTGCAATGAAGGATGATACTAAAGATAATGTTGAGAATGAAGCAGAGAGGAGTATGAAAGATGAGGTTAAAAATGAAGAAAATGCTGAGGCCAATGTTAATGGTGATACTGAAACAGAGAAAACTACGACTGATGAAAAAGATGTTAGCACAAACCAGCCAGAAGGCACTGAGAAGGTCTCTGAAACAGAGCATGCTAGTGAGTCTAATTTATCAGCGTCATCTGTAGCCGCAGATAAAGAAAAGTCAGCCGATGCTGAAATTCCCGAGGTTAATCATGAAGAAACCAAAGAAAAGGAAAGTTCCGATAAAGATCAGTCAGAGAAGAAGGAAGAAGTTGAGAAATCAGCTGTTGATTCTACTGGTGAAGCTTTATTGGGTGAATCCAAGAAAGATTTAGATGGTGATATAAAAATGGAGGAAGCGGGTGAGGACGATGAGAAAAAAGTCACATTCACCTTGACATTGGAAGACTACGAAAAAGTGAAAAAGCTTATCAAGGAAGCTAAGGATGTGATTTTGAAGCCACCGAGAAAGCAGTTGAATATACTTGAAGAGGAGACACCAGAAGAAATTCAACAGGAAAATGTTGAAGAGGCTGAGGCCAAGCCAATTAGCTTTGATTCACCACGTCTGTACAGATATTGGAGTGGTTAATGTGTGATAATGTTTGGAGAAATAATCTTTGCTGGACAACTGCTTAAACTTTGTTTGTACCCTTCGAGGATCATTCATTACTATTTCTCCCTGTTTTTTTTTTTTGTTCTTTCCTTCCTTTCCGTCTTGTTCCATCATGCTCTGATATTGATAGGTTGCTTAGAAATTTCTAGCTAATGTATTTTTACACGTTGTTTGCTTTAAACTGCTATGGATATATTTCTCCTATATGTACATGTATGTTCGCCTTTTTCAGCTCATAAGAATGTTTTCAATTTCGAGTTATCCTTCACTATCTTCTCCTCCGGAATGGCCCCGGTAAGTAGCACAGTGCTGTTTTCTGCTTCAGTTGAAGATCCACCTCTATACTTGTGATACGCCTCCTTGAGCAACTTCCTATCTAGACCTCTTAAGCCTTCAAAATGAGAGCTTGGTAAGTGGAAAACTGTTGCAAACCTTTCATTAAGAGGATCCAGGTCTTCCTCGATATCTTCAACAGTTACATCTCCTTGGACCAATCCCTTAATAATCCGTTCAAAATGTTCGAATCGCACCCTGTAGTTGTCATTGTACTCTTCTGCACTGTTCGTTTCCCTTTGTATGTTCAAAGCACACGAGCCAATGAAGGTGATGAGAAACATTTCCCAGAATGTCATTCGTAAAGATCTTCTTTTCATTGCTTGTTTTATTTGTTCCTCGATAGTCGAATCATTTTCTTGCTTCAGCTTCTTCAAGGCTTTTAGCTGTTCCTTCTCAGTCTGGTCAGGAATCGGCTGTTCCCCCATTTTGGACAGGTATTCTTTTGAAGGTCTAGGAAGATGGTCTGATGTATTTGTAGAAGCATATCTGATAAATCCAAAAGCCTTGCTTGCAAGGCGTACCTGTCCAGAGGCACGCTTCAGTATCAGCATCATTTAGGTTTGAATATAATTGTTGACTAAAAAAAAAAATGTGTCTTTGAAGAGATGCTAAAAGAAAATACTCAAAGTACATCTTTTTAAAGCTGTCAACGGTTTGTTGGTTGGTTGGTTCTCCAAATTTGGGTCATATTCTCAAAATATTCTTTCGTTAATGCAGCCTGGGAAATTAAGAGAAAAATTGCGCTCCATATAATCATGCACTAACTAGCAGCAAATTGGTTTGACTTAAATAATCTCAATTATTTTAATACATTCACAGACATAAGCTTTAAATAAGGAAAAAAAGCATACATATACATTGTGCCTCAGGCAGAACTGTGTGGATTCTCATCATTTAACTCATCCTCAGCATTCAAATCGTCTTCATCCACCCCGCCTATATCGTTCTCAGCACCATTATCAAGGAAGCTATCAATTTCTCTGGCATCGTCCTCTTCATCAGCATATCTAAATAATGAATCATCATCATTGTCCACTATACGGTCGTTGAAAAATGAAGTGACAGCATCCGTGTTCTCTCCTCTCACTCCCAGCACTCTTCTCCGTAAAAATGCTGAAACTTTCCGCCTCACAGTTGTTAAAAAGCTGAATGCATAAACACCTGCCATCACAATCTTATTCACAACTCTATCGGTATTATTCTCCTCCACAAGCTGAAGATTATCATCATCATCGAGCCTGATCTCTCCAAATCTTTGGAATCCGCCATTTCTCCTTATTCCTCTATCATACACAAATCCTGCAGAGGCAATAAAAGCCGCCAATGGAATGGCAATAACCCAGAATAGCGAGCCTCCGTGAACACCAATGTCGTGCTCTTTTTTGTAATCGTTCTCCTTGCCAGGGCAAGGATGTGATGCCCACTTATCAAGCTCCAACCCTCCATCGCACGTACTAAGAGGAACCTTCCTGTAACCTGTCGGCTCCCAATATTCTGTGGTCTCAGGAGAAATCCGGCACACCTCCGAGTTATCCTTACTGGAAAGACCTTTGATAAGCTTGCAAGTACCATCAGAGGCAAGCTCGAAGTTGTAGTCACACTCAAAGTCGTTTCTGGTGCATGAGCAGTTTCTAACGTGCTTATATCCCTTGTAAAGAGGAGCTGCACCAATGAAACAGTTCGATGAGGCCTTCCGACGAAGATATTTCCACTCGTGGCCGAAAAGACACTTATCATCCTTGAGGTCCGGTCTCTGTGGGCTCCAGTATTCGAAGTCCTCCTGTTTGCTATCGCCACTCAAGTTCACGACGCACTGTCTATCCTGAAGTTTGGCAAAATCAATGCTTAACACAGTATTAGAGCCATCGTTATCCTGCACTAAAAGTATAAATCTTCTGGCCGTATCCGATGGAACAGTGGAAAGATCTGTCACCAAACGTTTCTTCGAACTGAACTTGTAGTCTTTCCATGAGTTTCCTTCGTCAAGAGAGTACGAAAGAGTGTCCGTTGGCTCGGATGAACTAACAATCACTAATATAGTACCTTGATCGCCAAACTCCCACATGTACTGGCCTTTCCTAATCTCTCTCCATGTTGCACCCGCATCACTTGTAAAGAACAACGCCGTGTCAGAATCATCGAGTGGCTTGAGCTCCTTGCCAACATTTCCCAATCCAAATAGCATACCTAACGCTGAACCAGAGGAAAACGTGTCTCTGAGAGGATCGTCTCTCTCGGTAAACGAGTGAAGGTTCAACGAGCAATCCTTGCCGCATTTATACTTCTTTCCTTTTGAATCAACCAAAGGCGCAGAAAGAGACTTCCACGTTGCACCATCATTGTGTGTAATCAGAGTTCTCAGCTTCTTATCTCTTCCCTTTTTCGACTCAAGTTCCTTCACGTTCGTCACGATGTTTAATAACGATATTCCTTCAAGACCTTGAACGCTTTCAAAGTCAACAAATGCGTGGTCGTCCCGGTTCACGTGCCTAATCGAGGTGACATACATCGTTCCATTGTAATTACCTTTCAAAAGCGCACCGTATTGCTCTCCTTCAATTGGGTTTGTAGTCACGTGCATGAAGATCTGCTTTGAATTCACTTTTAGAATGGTGTACGCAGTTTGCCTGGTGACTGCAATATCGTGAGGGAATTGCACTTTGGCAAAGTCGACGCCGTTAACAGAAACAAAAGCTTCCATGGAGTTATCTTCCTTCAAGGTGGCAGCAACGAAAAACTCACCACTTGAAGTTGACCCAATCACTCTGTCCAAAAGCACCTCTCCATCCGTAGAGAAATAGTCAATACTGGCAACGAGTTTGGCAAGTGGCTCCGACTGTTTTTTTGTCTCACATATTATCCTATTGTCTCTAATATCATAGTGTTTGGAGTCAAAGATGGAGTCTGCAAAATGACATCTTCTGGTATTGTCCAACATGTGAGTAAATGATTGGCCATTATCATTTGTGATCGCAGCTTTAGAGATCTTGCAGTCACCACTTGAATCGCAGTCCTCCTTGTAGTACCAAATGAACCTCGAGCTATTAGCTCTGCTGAATGACATATCGTACTTTGTTGCTCCACCATACGATGTCGTATAAGGAGAATTAAACGTGACAAACGTGCCAGCACGGTCAGACGAAAAGTATGTTATTCCGTCCTTAGCAACGACATACACGTCATTTGTATAGTATGGATTAGTAAATGCACTTGCAATATTACCCTGTGCATCCGCAAGGGAAGGAGGTTGCACGAAGTTGGCACCACCATCATACGAAACGTAAAGGTTTAAGGATTTCGTCACTACCAACAAAGTCTCATCTGGAATTCCATCATTCTTTGAATCTCTTTCGAGATAGACGTATGAGATGATGTTCTCGTCGAATGTGTGCTCGAACACCTTAATTTTGGCATGTTGGGCCTCTTTGACAATTTCCGAGCAGTCAAGCGTATAATCATTCTTGGAAATACTAAAACCACCTGCACACTTATCACCAGGAGACATCTGCTTTGATGAAACTTTGATCTTTCGGTTGCTATTCTTCCCTGTGCAAACCTCATTTGCAATTATTTCTGGTACTGGAACGCACGACATACTTTCATCCCGAATAAATCCATGGCTACATGTTGTATCGTTTACAGTGCATTTGCAAGGCTCGGATATGACTTGCAAATCCTCGTAAAGAGTACTAGCATAGCAATTAGCATCTTGCTTCCTCCTGTTATACCACTGCTTCTGGCCAAGAACACAGGCAGGTTCTTTCATTCCTTGACCCTGCCTTGCGTACCAAACCTCGTAATCCTTCTTCTTGTCACATTTCCGATTGAACGCATCTGAAAAGTCCGCAGACGTAACGACAAAGATACTCTTCTTCGTATTGAATAGCATGAAAGTCATGTGATGTGCGGTACCATCCTTAGCGGTGGTCATGACAACTGGAATCAAGTTTTCTTCGTCTAGCTTCATGCTGGACCACGTCTTTCCTTGGTCTAGAGAATAGCTGAAGCTGTCTGACTCCCATGAGATGTTTTGATCATCAATTTGAACTGCTTTGAAGGGTATGCAAACTGCAATATTACCAAAGTCAGCAAAGGAAAAAATCGATGGAGCATTCAGGACTTTTCTCCACGTCAAACCCCCATCTCTGGACAGGTAAGTGCTCATGTCAGAAAGGTCCCTAGGAATACGTTCTCCTCTGGTACCAACACCCATAAGAATTCCTGGTGTTGGACCTGTGACAATTTCACCTTTGCCGACAGTTTCCTGCAATGAAACAAGGTTTATGTTGCAATCTGACCCTTCAGTGCATTGGTCATCGTCTATAAACTTTAGATCGTGCCAAGTCAATCCGTCGTCAATTGTGATCTTTGATCTCATCATAGGCATCATGGTGGCCTTATCAAAGCCAGTTTTGAGTCCAACAATCCAGGAACCATCAATTCCTTGGATTTTAGTGGCTGCCTCCATCACAAGGCCTGCTGACACCACATTATCAATCATCTTTGTGAAATAGAGACCATCCGAGTCGGACTTATAAATGGACGATGAAGGGAACCGCTCTCTTGATGCAGACGACGCAATAACGGCAATATATAGCGAGTTTTCTGTTGATGGAAGGAACTGTAATGCCCAGCTACGCACCTGTTCCTCGAAGTACGACCTCCGGAAGTTGACACCATCCTTAGAGATGTATAGCTCAATCATACCATTTTTCGTGTAGATATCCGATGCCACAAGAACGACCAAGAACGATTTCTCCACCTTAATTGCAAGAATGTTGGCATTTTCTAGAGAATCCTGCATTGGAATGAGAACAGTGTTGAAGAAATCTGTCGTGGCTATAAGTTGTCCGTTTTTCGGCAAGCCAAAAGCATCTAGTTCCTGTCTCTTGCACACTATCAAGTCATCGTTCTTTGCATTAAAGTACCCGTTTTCCTTTGCAAAAGTGCAGTCAGATAAGCCTTCTGTGTCGATCTTAACGGGAGGCGTTGCTAGCCCATCCTTGGTGTAATAATAAGTATCATTGCAATTACTAAACTCCATACTTTGCAGACACACCTGGAAGCGGAACAAGATTTTCTTGTGGTCAGCATAGTTGACACTTGCAGATGCATAAAATATATTGTCGCTCTCAATATTGAACTGTTTCCAGCTCATTCCATGGTCATTCGTGTAATATTGTGACCGGCGGTTTGTGAAAGCAAAGCCAAGCTCTTTATCAAAATCTATCATCTGCAATCCCAATACCCTGACATCCTGCTGGTCCTTCCAAAGATCCAACTTCTCCCAGTTCACGCCGTTATCCTTTGATCTGTAGAACGCACTCGTATCGTGAGAAACTATCACTGAAGAATCGTCAAAATACATCAATCTTTGGATTTGTTTGAACTCTTTCGTGTGAATTTTTGGCTTGAAGTCCGAATCTGCTGCAGCCATACTCACCAGACATAAAACCATACTAAGCATCCTGCATATTTGCAGAAAATGGTGCTTGCACCATCTCATGTTAGTTATATATACAGTTTGCTCTTAGCACTCTAAGTATCAAAGTTTCCGGTCAAAAATCAATATAAGTTCTCTTGAAAAACTGGCAAATCTCTCTTCACCTATTCAAATCAGTCAATTGCCCCTGAAACTGTTTACAATTTGAACTAAAAGATCGAATTTCTGTATAATGTTAAATATGACGAGTGATCGTCTAAATGCCAAGAGTCTAACATTTTACGCAGCTCTGAGCTATTTGGTGTTCTCACCAATTTTTTTTATTTGTCCATATTTTTTTCTTCCCTCTTTTTTCCTTGCTTTCCCTATACTTTCCGCCGCGGTAACTTTCCAATCTTGATTACCTCCACTTCCCGATTAGTGCTTCCCCGATGGAAAAATAGACCACAACCTTAAATATCTCAATCTCTCTCTCTCCTTTATATCCACAAGAACACTACAGTTTATTTAGATATCACATCAAATTTATGTCTAAATACAATCGATTCTATGTCTATTAGTGATGGACAACCTCTCAGTATCGTCTATTTCTGTCTTATATGTCTAGTAAAGTGCTCTTGTGATGCCATAATGTAATGTTTGTTCTGCATACTTGATATCCGTCTCGTTAATGCACCACAAAATGATAGACAGCAACGCAATACAATGGCTACATCATGCGTACCATTTGAATCTGTCGGGCCCTGTCACGCCAAGTAAGTACTGGCTCTGGCTTTCTATCCTAATAGAGCCTGGTAAGTGTTTGCAGTCTGGTTCAAGGTTACTTTTGAGAAGGTTGACAGTCGCAGGCTCCACGATTAAACTAGAGGCCACAATACAATTGATAAAGTTCGTATGGTCGATCGTCGGCACCCTGGCTATACATTCGAGACTATGTTCATCATTAGCCATAATATCGCACTGTATTGATTGGCCCATCACTCCTTGAAACTGATTGAGGGCTTGCACTACCAAACCTTTCCATCCTAATGCGTCTAATGATGGCCTGCTATCGGGTAAGTCAATAATTCTGAGCTCATTTGTGAGCTTGTTAGTATATTGTAAAGACTCGTAACCATGAATATTTCAGTAATACTCACAATTTCAACTTGAAATAGTACCATTCCTGGCTTTTGAGAGATATGGACTTATCTCGTAAAGACATTGTTTTGAAGCATGTATTTGATGGTGCTTGGATATATTGTTAAAACGTGACTTGTGTAACTTATAGGCTTTGTATAGATAGCAAGATCTAATCTAGCTTATTAGTACGTTTTTTTTTTTTTTTTTTTTTTTTTTTTTTTTTTTTTTTTTAGCATTTGCTTATTCGAGATCTGTCTCACACTTTAACCTACCATTTTACTGGGATTATGAACTGTAAAATTTTCGAGTAAAATACAACAATTTCAATATTTCATAATTGTTTTACATTATTGGCAGGATATTTTAACTTTGATGGATGTTTGGAACTCTGAAAATTCAGAAGTTGATAATATTTTCCAATTTGGGTGAAAACTGTGTGAGTGCTTTAACTTTACAAGATGTTTTTATCTTTTTTTTTCTCTGAAGAAGACAACTCTGTAACGATACTTACAAAATAAAGTACATCTGTGCGTTA
The DNA here is from genome assembly GCA_001754015.1 of Brettanomyces anomalus. Lineage (NCBI taxonomy): Eukaryota > Fungi > Ascomycota > Pichiomycetes > Pichiales > Pichiaceae > Brettanomyces > Brettanomyces anomalus. The sequence continues at coordinate 592,510 of MDSB01000007.1, read as the reverse complement.
TTTGTCAATTCATCAAAATTCTTTCCTACTAAATCCTTATGAAAGCATTTTCACCAACTTGATCCCTTCCTAGCCTGTATTTAAGGCTTTTCTGTCTGAAAAAATTCCAGACTACTGATATCAACAATTCATGTCATAACTAACAGCCTCTTTAGAATTTACTTGTTTGCTTATTTCTAAGCCATCTTGAAAAACTTAACAAAATCTCACTCATTATTCACGACCTTGGTAGAATGTATGGATTCAACTGAATTCCATTTTTAGTATTCTACTAGAAAAAGTGGCTATTATGAAAGATCTTTGCTTTTTCTGTTTTTGACCGAATGTAGCATTCAAATACCGAAAAAAGCCGTCTCAGACGTTCCCGGCCTTCGAAAACAATAGACGAAAATCGATTATACTATGGAAAACAATGTTTTTATTGGATAGATACAGGCCCCAATTTTTATTCAATCACAGTACACCCAACAGGAGGAGGATGCAAGAAATTCATCTTTATTATTTACGCAAATTGTGTACGAGGACAGAGGTTTACCTGCATTCTAATATAACTTTGTAATCTAGCCTTTGTATGCCTAGCGTTCTTGTTTGATTTTCCAGTGTTTTATGATTTGAGTCTGGTTTCAAACTGCCATCATTATCTACCGGCTTGATTCCAAGCATAGTGAATAATGCGAGGAAAGCGAATCGTGGGCTGGAGTTTTTTCACTCTAGGCGTGTGTTTCACTTTAAGCTATTTCATAACAACAACAACTGGATTCGTGGGCTATATTTTCGGCAACGATGGATCTTTTTTACACTTAAATCCTATCCGGAAACTCTCGAAAAACGGACAGATTACGTTGAACAACTATGAAAAGCATATCAAAGAAATAGATCTGGAAAATGCAACGGCTATCTTTAATGAGGTCAACAATGCAGTCAGACAGAAGAACGCCGACCTCAATCCAATTGGTGTGAGTTTTTTTCCGGCATACATCCCAGTAGGCACGCATCTTTACCATTCAACGCACAACGATGGGAAAATTCCGGACTCTTTCGAATGGACGGCCATGGATTACGAGTTCAGTTACAACTTTGCACATTTCAACAGGGGGAAGCCAGGATCTCGGAGAAGAAAGCATCATGGAAAATTTCCCGGTGGTAAGGGGCCTTTTGGAAAGGTTCCCGGTGGCAAAGGGCCCTTTGGGAAGGGTCCTCATGGAGGTCGGATGCCACCCTTTGGATCGGGAAACTCAAATCTACTCACATTTGAAGTTACAGAGCCATTGGACAGACTTTTCTATCTTGGAGGGGCCTCTGCAGCGAAAAGTGAGACTGGAGAAATGGACACCCAGTATATTCTGTCGCAGGCAGAATCTTACGATGAGTTTAATGAAAGATGGGCTGCTGAACAGATCTGCTCATGGGGAAAACAGCACGGCGGTATAGACGGATACATCCGTCTTGAGATCGGGTTTGAGGTTGTCATCTGCAATTTCCAGGAGAAGTTGCAGCTTATTTCAAACGTCACGCTATCGAATGTGGCCGAGCTTCTTGAATTTCCACCTGAAAAGTTTAGCAAAGCATCATTAGAACCTCGAGATGAAGAAGAAAGGGAGGGGAAAAAGATGGAGGAGGAGAAAAAAGAGGAAGAAGATGAGGATCCTTTGAACAGCCAGAGATCGCTGATAATAGATGGGCTTGAGGCCATGTCTGGATACGAGCAGTATGAATCTGGAGAGCGAGTTTATTCAGGTGACAACAGAATCTTGCTGGACTTCAGCAAGTTTGTGACTCCACTCAATCGAACGTACATCAGCCCGGATCCCTATAAGAGACGTATCTATAACATATCTGTTGATATCAGGCGCAAGCTTGTTACTGAGCTCGGCCGAGTTTTATCCACGCCAAATGATCCGTACACCTCGACGAACTGGCAGGTTATCACGACCAACATCGAGAACAAGTTTGGCCCGATATTGGCTAATCTAAATACTAGTTTGGCACTGTACAATGTGCACGAAAACTTGGGCATCTTGGGACTGAACCTAACCACCTACACTTTCAACTTTTATAGGAGATACGTGAACTATCCCGAGCACGATTTCTCAGCAGACACAAGAAGGATGGCTATCTGGGACTATATTCATCCTTATCAGTCTTTGAAGTCCAGCAGTGATCTTTTGATTTTAAGCTCGCTTGCCAAAGTGCAGGGAGCGCTAGTTGATGTCATGATCGGATCGTTTGAGCTTAGTCGTGACTTGATGTCTGTGTATAAGGGCCCAAGCATGTCTAAAAATGAGAAAAATGGCTTGGAAAGGCAAGTCCAGACATTGCAGTCGCAGGTGAAGGGGCTTCTGGACACATTGAGGTGGTCGCTCTTCTATAGATGCAGACAAAGCTGCAAAATCGGAGAGATGTGCTTTATTCCAACTTGGGGTCCATCACCTCTAGGCTGGGGAAATGCGGGATTGGGATTTGTGAAAGGTGACGATGGCCGCAAGAGAATAAGCTCCAACTGTGAATGCATTAGTTACAGGACGCTTTTGGAGGCTTCCGAGCACAGAGGAAAGCCTGATGGCCCAAAGCTATAGAGCAGGTACATGCTGAGTACTTATCCTTATTGGTGTCTGGATGCTAACACGGCAGTGTGAGACTTCGAATTATTTAAATTATTTTATTTTTTTTATTTTTTTGTAGTTCATTTTATCTTCCCCAGTCCTCCTCCTCTGTCTTTTTTTCAAAGAAAATTATTCTCTCCATATGCTAATCTGAGAAAAGCGAGAGCAGTTTGAGACGACAACAATTTTAAACCACTCCAGTTTTCAAGGGTGTATAGCATCGCAATATTATTTTGGCAAAGATAAGAAAAGTTCAGCACAATTGGCTCTGTAGATGAAACATGTTGTCGAGATTGTCGAGAAGTACAGCTTTAGGAGTGAGAAGTTATGCTTCTAAAGCGGGAGGTAATGATATCCGTTATGGCGATCTTCTCAGTCGATTGAGCAAAATAAGTGGATCGAAAGGAAATGCCAATTTCAAAAAAGTGAGCAACAACAAGCAGACTGTGGTTGCAAATCAGAGAGAGAGAAGAAATTTCGATGATAAAAGAGATGCTAAGAAGGCTACACTAGAGCGAAAAATGAGCAGGTTTCGTCGAAGGCCAGAGGATGCACAAAATAGGAGAGGCAACAGGAGAGGTAGGCGATTCAACAATGAGGGGGAAAAGCTGGGGGTGAATGCAGAGTTTGGAATAGGTTCGCCCTCCTCTAAGGGTCCCAACGAGGAGAAAGAGTTAAAGAAGCTTGTTGACGAGAGGACTACAGCCTTGGCTAGCTTCATCAAGGAGATATTTGGCGATGAGAAGACGGGGAAGATGGAGAGGTCGAAGAAGCCGATTGATGAAGGCTTGTTGAAGGATTTGTTTTTGAGAGTGGACTCAGAACTTGGCAAGACGGAGAATCAGTCCAATTCAGAGGAGGTCAACTTGAAAGACAGGAATACCAAGGAGATGGAAGAACGTGCCCAGTTCATTGCGCGGAAGAAGTATCCGCAGGACATGCTACCACCAACATTGAAGGAGATCAGAGACAACTTTCAGAATTCTGCAGTTATCAAAGCATTATCCAACTTAAAGAATTACAACAGTGATTTTATGCATGATGTTACACATCCAGACAACACAACGTACAGGCCAAGGATACCGGATGCTGCAAGATTGCAGCTTTCCAAAACAAAGATTCCATTCAACGTCGAGAACAGAATCCTGATCGCTTTGGAGAAAGTCCTTTCTAAAAGAGGTATTAAATTAGGGGATCAAGCGGCATCGTTGGACCGTTACTTTGAATACAGATCGGCAGTCCATCCATTTGAGAACCCGCTTATTGCCAAAAACGAAGTTACAATAGCGTCCAGTGTAAAGAAGTGGGCAGATATTCCAGAAAAAGAATTAGAAAGATCAATTGCCGAATCAGTCGAGGGTGCCAGAAACGAGCTTCGACCAATCATAAAGGAGAACCAGACCGAACGTGCCAAAGTTAATGCACAAGTTGTGGCCAACGTATTGAATAGCAATGCTCAATTTAAAGTGGACGATATCCATGCCAAGTTATCACAAGTTCTTACTGGACAGAAGAGTCTAAGAGAGCTTCCAAAAAGAGCAGACTAAAAACCTTTTATATTTAACTTCAATACTACATATTCATGTATATAGCAGAGTAATATGGATAGAATAATGAAAGATGAATGGATTTGTAGGATGATAAAATTGTCAGCTCCAAAGATCAGAAATTTGTATATATGCGAGACAGAAATTGTCTACATTAAACCGGGAGTATGTATATTCGGTCGCCGAGAATTTGTCTCCCCCAAAAAAATAGTGCATGACCGGTATTTGAGAACAATCAGAAACAACAACTAAGAATTTCATGCAATACTCGGCGACTGGACTTGCGGCGCTTGGCACTTATGTTGGATTCATACATGCTGCGCCTCGTTGACAAATGTTAGAACATTTCTCCATTACAATCAAGAAACTGGGTAGATAGAATTAAATAAGAAATCTATTACGTTTTTGAAGATAAAAACCAAACTAATGTGCCAGAAGTATACCTACATTACCCAAAAAAATGAAAAAAAAAAATAAATGAAATCTGAATGCATTAGACACAAGATTTTGGGAAAAGAAAGTTAAAAATGGTTATTCTTGCACAGAGATGTTTTTTTTTCTATTGCTTTCAGTGGGTTAGGATAAAAAATAAAATAGTTGTATTGTCTTGAAAACTTTACGTAGTTTAGTCATATCGATATTGATGACAATAGCAAATTGGGTTTGCGATAATTGTAATTTCTTTTTCAATAAGGGGGAGTAGAGAAAAAGCAAAGCAAAGGAAAAGTTTTGTGTTTTTCAAAGTGCTATCACAATGTACAGAGGGGGGACGGGTAGAAGATAATCATATAAAGCGCATAAAATAAAAAAAGACTAAAGACAAAAAATAAGGAATCGCTATTTTCTGCAGCTAAGTTGGTAAGTCTAAAGGGATACCAACGGTACCGTTTGATTGGCAAACTCCGCAAGACAGGTGAAGGAAAAAAAGAAAATAGCATTTCGCGCATTATTATGTCACCACATTAAAGAGGCTGCAAAACATAAAATAAATCTGCCAGCTAAAATATGTAGGCACAGTGTACATTTCTGTTATGTCCGATCTTTCCAAACGTTTTGCAGGAGAGGAAGAATCACATTATTGAAGCATAATTTGAAAACGTACGTCTGCTTCCATTTCAGGACACGTTAAAAAAGGAAACTGTCTTCTTTATTCAGGTTCCTGTGCTAAGCTAACGCCGAGAAATTCAGGCATATATTTATTGATATTTTTGCTGGGGCGAATAAATTGAAACCAGTTGAATTTCTATTCCTATCATTGCCAACTTTCTGCCTTAAAAGCTCTGCTTTTCACGTCTTTTGGTTGTTTACTAGTATATCAAGGCGAACCAGAACCGGTAGAAATACTATGGCTGACAGAAGCAGAAGCACTTTAGACCAGGTTTCCCGAAATTCTGCCCAATCTGCCTCCATTCCAGACGATACCTTGAACGACATTATGAATTTTAGCATTGACGCTGGAACTGCACAGTATAGTGGTGATGGAGGACCCAGTAGGTCTGTTGTGACCGAATCGTATGGCAGAAGTGCTCGAATTACCATGAATACAGGCACGGATCCCTCAGTTCACAATCCATCCAAGATTTCAATGTTACCCAATATCCAGATAGAGCCAGCAGGGCTCCCCAACGAGCGGCAAATCTTCCAGCGGGGTCATTCCAATGTGAATGGTATGAACAGCATGGACAAGAATAGTATGAACAGCATGAACAGCATGAACAGCATGAACAGTATGAATAGTATGAACAATATGGGCAATATGAACAGTATGAACAACATGAACAGTCTGAACAGTCTGAACAGTCTGAACATGAACGGTACGAACACAATAAGTGGATCAGGTGCAGAGTTTGGCGGCCCGTATCGGAGTGGGCTGCTTTTACATCCATCGAATGTCGCCAGCAATAGTTATTCGGACCTCTCGGCGAGTAGCTCGCCATACATCTCTGCACCGGAGTCTCCTTTTGCAGATGATGATGATCTTTCTAGCTTCATCAATTCAGCTCTCACAGAGGACGCAGCAAATGCATCTTCGTCTGGGGTACTCTCCAGAGGTTCTGGGATTTCCGCATCCTTAAACGAGGGGGGACTCATGGATTCCATTGAGCAGTTGACACCGTTGACTGTAGGGAATCTCCAGCAACAACAGGAAAGACAGCAGATGATATGGCGACAGAAACAGCAACAGCAACAGCAACAGCAGAAGCAACAGAAGCAGCAGAAACAGCATCATCCCCAACGCCAATACCAAAGCACCCAGCCAAATTTACAGAACACATTGAACATATTTCCACCCGAGGCATCCGATTCGAACGCTGATCACTCGCCTGGAAACTTCTTGGCTAGTCCGTTCTCGGCAACCTCGTCAAACAGCTTTGCAACAAGCCAAAATGGCAGCGACTACCTCCAGTCTCCGTACGCAACACCGTCTGCCAACATTGTTGACAATCCGGAGGCGGTGGCGGCCAAAACGCCATCTCTATTCTCGCAGTCACCATCACAGGCTTCCTCTGCAGACCAGCATGATGCTGGTAACGAGACTGTGACTCTGCAAGGCCCTGTTATTCACATCGAGAAGGACTTCTCAGCTGGTGTGCCATCAAACTTTGCAGTCGAGGATGGTTCGGCAGAGGCCTCCGGTGAGGAAGAAGCCGTGACTACGAAGCGAGAACTGAAGGAGACGCTTTCGTACCTCTCGATCCCGACAGACGAGGTTAACGGCAGCTCGAGGCTGGGGAGAAGGAGGAGAAAGAGCGAGACGTCGTCTAAATCGCACTCCAGGAGCTCGTCGAAGTCCAGGGTGAGCAAGCCAGGGTTGCGGTCGAGATCAAACTCGAGACACTCAAGATATGGATCGGATTACGAAGAAACCGTGGACGAGAATGGTCACCTAACATACAAACTGTCTAGAGAACGGCTCAGCGATTTGGCCGCCCCTGCGACACCAAGTAAGAAGAAAATGCAAAAGAACCCGGCGACGTACGTGTGCAAAGTATGTGGCAAGAAGTTCACACGACCGTACAACTTGAAGTCGCACATGCGGACTCACACCAACGAGAGGCCATTCGTGTGTTCGATCTGTGGGAAGGCGTTTGCCAGGCAGCACGACCGGAAGAGACACGAGGACTTGCACACTGGGGAGAAGAAGTTCCAGTGCCGTGGTGTGCTTGCAGATGGCGTAACTCCGTGGGGTTGTGGCAAGCGATTTGCCAGGACCGATGCGTTGCGGAGGCATTTCCAGACCGAGTCTGGGCGAGAATGCATCCGGCCGCTATTGGAGGAGATGGCCCGTGAGAAAGAGCGGGCTAGAGGTGGGGAAAACGCGGCTGCGGAGAGTCTAGACGCGGTGGCAGGCAGTAGAAGTGCGAAAACAAAGCGTGGCAAGACTGGAGGCGGGAAAAAGCGTGGCTCCGGCTCCCAGAGTGCTTATGGTAGTGATTACAGTGAGGCAGATGAGGATCACAAGCAGTTCGACCCGATAGCAGTGGCAATGGACAATGCACGGACCGCAAGAAAGGGTCTGAAAACGAAGAAGAAATGAGATGAAATGATGTGATGTGACACCACTTAAGATACGGAACGAACTCTAGGCGGTCTCAATGATAGTAATTCCGGACCGTTCTTGAATTTTCTACAACAATTCAGGAACAAAGGCTGGGTCTCTTTCTTATCTTATCTTTTCTTATCTTATCTTATCTTATTCATGTACTAATATGGACTTTGTAGATTTATACCCTATTTCAAGTAAATGTGTATGTGATCTTACGCACAGCACGACCGCCTGTGGATACACATAAAGATTTTTGGAGAAAATTTAAAATGATTTTCTGAGAACAAATGTAATGATTTTATTTATCTCTGAACTTTCAACTTTTAGTGGTTATTTTTTTTTCTTATCAAATCAAACCCAGCAGTGAAAAAAGCTCATGGAATATAATAGAAGAATAGATGGAGCGAAAGGTAAAGGTTCAACAAGAAGTATAGGGCGTCTAATGGATTATGCTGAAAAAGAAATGTAAGTAAGTAAGTACGCACTAAAGAAAAACTTTTTTTTTTTTTTTTTTGACACCCCGCTATATTTTCAGGAAGCAACTTATTTGGCTCCCTACTTTTTCACCGTGCGTCCATTTTCACACTGCGAACTTTTACACCTACCTCCCTTTGATTTCTTCAAATACAACCAGCTTACAGTGTTGGCAAGGAAACGAATCATTGATACGATTACTTTTTATCATCGATATTAATAATATCTTGAACAGCTTCATCATCTTCATCATCTTCAATATTCCATTCCAACACCAACTCAGACAAGCCACAACTAAAGCAGCGCTTGTAACGGCAATATTTGATGACTACAGGATCTGATCTCACATTCATCACTGTCTTTGCTTCGTATTTATTATTCATAGAACCATCATTAGCAAAAACTATTGAGCAGACGGAAGTTTCCACACCAGACAATTTTGGGAGTTCTAACAAGGACTTCAAAGTTTACAGTCTTCTAAATAGAATAACGTCCAAAGTGTTTCACGAAACAGGAAAAAACGGCAAGTGGACGCTCATTGTCTCCGGGGCAGCAACATTACTTCTTCTAGCAGCAACAACCGACTGGGTTTTATCTTCGCGTGGGAAAAAACGCTCTTTTTATCAACAACTACAAACCTTAATGACCAGACTTGGTGAAAGATTCAGCTCAGCACTCAGTCTATACAGTGGATCTGGATTCAACAGCGAGTCGCACTTGTTAAAGCTTCACTCCGATGACTACAAAAAGGCATTAAAACTCGGCGGATATCCTGGCGGACTTGCAAATGACGGAAATACCTGCTTTATGAACTCCGTGTTGGAAAGCTTAGCTTCATCTCACGAGATTATAGACTTTCTAACCAAGTTTACCGACAGCTCAGGAGATAATGAGAGCCAGAAGTCCGGCTTTTTCAGAAAGAAACAGGTCAAGGCACCATTTTCGGATGCGCTCCTTGATCTTTTGAACAAGTTGAATGGAAGGCACGGAAAGAGAACACACACTTACCGGACCAAAAGACTTCTTTCATCTATGAAAGATGGGCCGACCAAGAGCATGTTTCTCGGATATAACCAGGAGGATGCCCAGGAGTTCTACCAGAGTCTAATGAAGCAGGTTGAGAAGGAGTTCAAGAAGATCGAGAAGCAGAAAGCTGGCATTGTCTCGGAAGAAGATTCGGAAAGCTCCGAAGCCGATAAGAGAAGCCGGTCTAAGATGCCTAGAGAGAGCTTTGAGGAGAGGACTGCAGGCATGACTATGGGCCTTGAGAATTTAGGTGCCCTTGGAGAAGTTTATGTTCCTGCAATTCAGGTAGACCCGGACGTTGCCGGTGTTGACTCCAAGGTTTACCCGCTGAATTTCATTACTCCAGTCGATGGCCTTGTTTGTGAGAGAATAGGATGCACAAATTGCGGTGAAACCGGTGGAATAAGATACACAGTTACGTCTGGTCTCGGGCTAACTCTGCCATATAACTCCGATACGGCCTACAGGCTTGAGGACTTGATGGATGAGTGGAAGAAACCGGAGACGATTGATGGTGTTGAGTGTAACAGGTGTGGATTGCAGAACATGCGACATGGTCTTGAAAAAAAACTTGCAGAATTCCAGGAGGAAGATCCCGACACAAGTGCTAATAGACTCATTGAACTGACGAAGAAAAGAATAGCGGAGATAGACGAGACTCTCGCGAAGCCCATAATCAATGATGATGATTACAACAGACTCCACACGAAGAACATGGAGAAGAAATCTACAAAGATCAAGCAAGTGTATTACTCACGTCCACCTGCTGTGTTGTGTATCCATGTTAATAGATCAGTGTTTGATCCACGTACCTATATGGTGAGGAAGAACAACGCCAAGCTTTTATTCCCCATCCGTCTGAATATCACGGACTATGTTGCCACACCTGAAGACATCAACATGGATGCTAGGATGCCTTTTAGGAAGAGAGACATATCGCCAGAGTCGAGTGAGAGTACAGAAAAGTCAGAGATAGAGGAGGTTCTTGAAGAAGAGAAAGATGCCGAAAAGGATGCCGAAAAGGATGCTGAAAGTTCAGAGAAAGAGTCATCTGATGATCCCCGCCTCGAGTATACATTGAAGTCGGTAATTTCCCACTTTGGTACACACAACTATGGCCACTATATAGCATTCAGGAGGTGCAGACAGACTTGGTGGAGAATTAGTGATGAGATAGTGAGGTTATCGTCGGAAAAAGAGGTGCTCGCATCTCAAGGAACTTTCATGCTCTTCTACGAGCTCACGAGCAGAAATAAGGAAGAGGAGGACGAAGAATTGGTTGCAGATGAGACTGATTCAGAAGATGCTGACACTAACGACAGCTCATCAAGTGTGAGCAGCTTTAGCAGTGATAGTAATTTGCATTCTGATGCAGATAGCCATTTGATAGTCTCAACAGATACATCACCAGATTCGGTTGACGAGGAAGCCCAGAAGCAGTTCATAAACTCACAGGCCAACTTGTAATGGATCGGTGAGCAATATAGAGGAGATGGAATAGAATTTGTCAGTTCTAATTCAATGCTGTGTGTATATATTATACAACCAGCTAGGTAACGTTATATGACTAAATGAATAACATTTACTATATTAGAAAGCAGAAAAAGGCTCATGACGTGTAGAAATATATCTATAAAATATACACCGGAAACAAGACTACGTATATTGGTGATCTAGAAAGAAGCTCAACTTTTGTCATTTGAAAGTTCTTCTTGAATGAGCTCTTGGAGATCAAAGTCGTATTTGTTTGGATCCTGGTCTTCCTCGACGGTTGTTTCTGATTTGCTCGAAACTGCTCTGTCGGGCTTTCCCAATAGGTGTAGCTTGACTGGAATGTCGTCTTCAGTAATCTTGACATTTTTCACTTTATGATAAAGTTGAGACCCCATTTCCTTCAACCCTGTCTTAGTATCTCCTCCGGAAACAGAAGATGATATCGCTGTATATGACTCCTCCTCATCTGGTGGAATATACGTGGATGTGCTCAAAGGCTGACTAATCCGTGACTCCCTCACTTGATCTAGATGTAGACTTTGCTTCTTCCTCTTTTTCTCGAAGTAATCTTCGTTTCGACGATATGAGGCTACACCCGATAGTTTTGGCAAGACAACTATGGCCGTAATCATCAATGCCATCACAATAAGCAGCACTATAAATATCTGCATTTTTGATGATTTTATTAGTGGGTTTAGAGCGGTAACTCTGGCCAAGGCTGTTGTTTAAGAAAAAGAATAAATACTCTAGGATAGCATGATCAAATGGTGAAATCTGTAGACTTTGGATAAAGAAGTTGGAAACTTCGCGAGACGTCGATTGACTCTCATATTTAAATTTGTAGCTGAGTCGAACTAGATACCGTTTGAGCTAGAAGAACATTTATTGTTAATTGGGTTTTCCATTAACAACTTCTTGTATAAAATGCAACGTTCTGATACGTTAACATTATACTATCAACATACATATCCCTTAAATGTACTAAAAAGCAAAAATAACTGTATAGTAATTACATGTACAGACGGTCCTATGTATTATATGCAAGGACGTCACTTTTGCGTTTTGTGCTGTAGCTTCATCATCCCCAGCTGACACCATAATTTAGTTTTCCCAATGTTGTTTATTGGCCCCATATTGCTTTAGTTTGATATTCAGTACTCTACTATAAGCTTAATACTAATGGAAGTAGTGCCTTTGGAAGTCCCATGACTTTTCAAGAATCTTGATTACGTAACTCATCAGACCAGCGATAATTTTGGAGAGAGAATTCCGCATCCCAAATTCAATATACAATAAATGGGTATACTTTATACTTGTTCCATTTCTTTGTCACCAATAGATTACTACTATTTTTCTAGTTTTTTTCAAGTAACTTTTAGAAATAACGATAGACAGCCCGACCAAAATGTTAAGAAGAGATCCAACTACAATCAAGCTAAACTCGGAGGACATCAAGGAGTTCACGAGAGAACAGAGATACAAAATGATAAACGAGAAATCAGCACGGTCGAGCAATAACCAGAACGAAAAAGATGATGGAGGATCCAAAGACAGTGATGATAAGCAGGAATGGAATAACGACCGTCAGAATTAGCCAAAGATACGTTGCTAACATTGCTATTTGAGCTATATTAAGTATACATGCTAGCTAATAATCTACAACAACAAAGTCACCCCTTTTCCCTCCAATATACTGTACACAACATAGCATGTCCTACCAATCACACTGAAGCCCTTTAGGCCTTTTTTGTCACGGGTGTAGTGTTAGAAATGGAAGTATTGTCCATTGGTGAATTTGAACTGGACGTTTGGACGCGTGTTGCCGAAGAGATTGCAGGTTGATGTTTGGCATCATGTATCGGAGAACCAGAAGCGGTAGTCTCAGGCTCCTGGAGTAATGCAGGGATGTTTTTCAAGACGCCGTCGATCTTTTCCAATGCTCTGCTTGCAACATCGAAGCTGTGGGAGTTGACTTTGAGGATCCAGCGATAATCAAACAACTGTTCTTTGAATGCAGCGGCCTCTTGTGGTGACGAAGATGTCACGTACAAGAGAGCAGCAAAGATTCCAATCAATGCGAAGTTATGCACCGCGGAAGAATACCAGAAGGCCTGCATGTGCTCGGCCTTGAGGTCACGTGCAAACTCTATGGAGGCCGTGAGTCTCGTTTTGGCGGCATTTCTGCACACCATGACGAGTTGCTGGGGAGGAGGGGGGTCCCGCTGCTTGTACAAGGCAGAGATGATCCGGCGATGCAAAGTGATCTCGGTTGCAAAGTAGGCAAGCTGCAAAGTGCCGTTGTTGTTGAACTGGCGCGGTTTGATGGAGCTCATTTGCAGATCCTTAGGTAGTGAATGGTACCAGTTTCGCAGTTTAAGCTGTAGTGGTTTAGCGTGTAGAAGCACTTTATCGATGCTCTGTATTTGGATCATGGCTGCGGGCGTGTAGAACGTGTCGAGAATCTCGCTCAATATCTCACTGAGTGAAACCAACTGGACAAATGCCTTGCGTCCATTTTCCACATCCGAAGAACCAGCTCTCATGCTGTCCGGGTCGTCATTGCCCTTTTCAGGGAAATCTTCGAGAGAAACCTTGCCAACCAACCAGTTCTTACCTTCTACAATGTGGCTCGGCCTTCCTTCAACCAGAGAGGACCACTTATCCTGAATGAAAACAGCCCAGCCTAGTCTTCGTCGGAGCCCCCTCTCCCACCTTGGCAACCGCCAATGTCCACACTCAAGTCCCAGTCCTAAATCCTCCGCCACTGCGACGACCTGCGACGACAGTAGCCAGTTCTTATCTGCAGAGTCTGGAGTCCGGCACTGCAGCAAAAGAAGGCCTGCCTGGACTGCACTCAGCTTTGGCCTGTGAATCACGTCACCAAAAGCCCGAATTGCAAACCTATGCAAGGACTCCACGTTGGGCTTCGGGAACTGCGAGAGGGCTTGATCATAGTCCCACCACTGGATGGCAAGTAAGTACACGGCAGCTAAAAGCGGTGCTCCGAACTCACGGTGTGTTCTCGCATATTTCTCCAAGAAGATCTTCTTGTGCAAGATCGGGAAAGATGGATGAACCGTCCTGAAATAAAGGTCTATCAAGGCCTTCCCGTGTGGCGCAACATACCTCTCCACTGTATCAGCATCTCGCTCCGATTTCTCGTACAACGCCTCACTGAAGTCATCCCGCAAAACAAACTGCACGTCATCGGCAACTTTGCGGACCGAGTTCGACTTGTCGAGCGAAAACTGGTCGATCTTGTCCAATGCAATGTGCGACAGGAATATCTGGTCGTAAATGGACGTCGATCCCACGTAGAAGCTCGAGCGTGGATATTGCAAGCTGAGAGTCTTCTTCAACAGCGATTTGCCCCTCATCGTCGCGTAGTCCCGGATAGGGTGAACATTCCTGACAGCAATGTTAGGAGGTGGCTGAATGGACGGGTCCTCAATCTTCATCCGCTTGTCTGAACCATCAGTGTTTCTTCCCAGACCACGTTTCAACGACCTGGCTGTATCTGTGAAGGTGCACTTCAAGCCCTTCTCCTGGCACATCTTGCACGAGTGAATCTCCGGTATCATTATACACTTCGTCTTTCTCCTCCTGCAATGATCGCAGGGCCTGACTTTCGTTCTTGGTTGTGGTGGAGACTTCCTCTTCCTGCTTCTTCCGGTCTCGTTCGGTGCCAAAGGCTGTGTCTTGCCGCTGTTGTTTCCTACCAGCAACCCGTTCCGAAAGCCAATGTCGATGGCTTGCCTGGTGGCTGCGTTGTTGTTGTTATATGCGTTTGCTATAGCTGCTGCTGCTGCTGCTGCGTTTGGATTGTTCCCAAACTGTGTTCTTAGCATCTGCTGCTGCCCTGCTGCTGCCATCTGAGCCATCTGAAGAGCCGCCATCTGCTGTTGGAGACGGGCTGGTTGCTGCTGGCCCTGTAGTTGGGCCTGTTGCAACTGTGCCTGGAACTGCTGTAAGGCCAAACCAGATAGTTGTGGTACTAGTGGGGACCCAATTGGTGTCAGTTGTGACATCTGTGACATCTGCGACAGTGGCAGTGTTCCTGGTGTTGCTGGAGACGAAACTGCACTCGACGACATAGGTCCACCAGCAAATGCAGCGCTAAACTGCTGGTTCCCCCCATTATTTCCGTTGGCCGGACTGCCCGAATGCTCATCTTGGAAGCGCGGATGCATTGTGCTGGCAACCTTCATATTCTGGCTTCCAGCAGGACTGGCAGCGTTGTTGAAATTCTCAAAATTGCCCATGTTGTAACTGGAAAATGCGTTGCTCATACCTGCACCACCACCCTGAGACCCGTTTGGCTTCGTCTTCGATGTCTTCTTTGCACGAAAAACACCAGTAATGCCTCCTGGAACGGGTCCAGGTGCATTTCTCCCGTTCAAAGATCCACTTCTGCTGTTATTTTTGAAGCCGACATTGCCAGTGCTTCCAGAATTTGGTGAGATTGCAGTCGCCTGGCTTCCGTTCGCGCCACTCTGGTGTGAATTCTCCTGTTGAGCCTCCAGAAGAAGATTTTGATATTGTTGAAGCTGGAAAGCATAGTCTGAAGGTGATGGTGCTGCTGTAGATACAGTGTTGACAGGTGAAAATACGCTATTATTTGTAGGACCACCTGCACCAGCTACATTTCCTGACCCTGACATTGACCTGGTTCCTGATGCTGAATTATTGTTCGCCGCTTGCATCACCCCAGAACTGGATTCTAGTCCTAAAGTTGTGGTGTCGTTTAAAAAGTTCAACTCTTCCGCTGCCTCTTCCCACGATCCATAATCAAACGAAATTCCTGCATTAGTGCCTGAGTTCGAGTTTGATGTATGTAAACCATTACTGCTGGATATATTTCTGACTGAAGTTGAGTTCATCCCTTTGGGATGTTGACCATGATCATCGACACTGTTATTGTTACTATTATCGTTATTGTTACTATTATCGTTATTGTTATCTTCTTTTTTGGTATTGCCGCTTTCCACTTCGTTATCTTTTCTATTTTCATCTTTTCGACCATCATCATGCTGATGCTCTTGTGTCGGCTTTTCTGAAAGCATAACAGAGTCACCAAAATTATGAACTGCTGACATATGTTCATTTATTCCAGGTTTCGAATTGTCGTGAGAGACCGGCTTATCTCCAACAGTAGTAGTGCCATTACCATCTGAAGAACTCATATTGTTCTGTTCTAACGCTCTATTAGAATTCGATTCTAAATGGCCCTTGTGTGATTGAATCTCCGAGTCATTTGGACCATCCGGCATCCTAATTGAAAAGACTTTTTTGGTTATTCAAATTGATTCGAACCCTTTAAACTTTTCTGTTAATCTCAACTCTAAAGCCAAAAATTTGTGTAAAATCAAAAAATGCAGAAAGAACTCAAAATTTATCGTCTTCTATTCGGTAGAGTTCCTAAAACTGTTGTTTTGTCTTTATCCTCAAATTAATTTAAAGTTCTCTATGTGATTAGTGTTTCTTGATCAGTATTTTTGCATAAGTATATTGATTGAATACTTTTGATAAGCATGTTGATACATTAAATTAAATCGTTCGGAAATTGTTTTTTTTTTTCTTTTCCATGGACAATCTTGGCGGGTGCGCATCGAAAAATAAAAAATAAAATAAAAAAAAATTACATCGCTATCTCAAATTTCCTTATTCACGTCTTCTCCTACTTTTTCAGGGCTTTCCTACATAAATATAACGGAAATTTATGCGCGTATAAAAACTGCTGCAAATTCCAAACTACATTAGACACAGGATTTCCTTACTTTTAGACCACATATATGCAAGATATATATATATATTTTTGAGTAATAAGTATTGCTTTTACTTACATATATCTTTAGGATTGTTTGAATACAAAATAATAAAAGAAATTATCAACAATGAAATTCATTCTGCCTCAACCTTTCTATCTTCAGTAGTGGTCAATCCGAGTTCCGTTTCCCCGTTTTGCTCACTTTTCTCAACCTTCTTATAAGGATCTTTGATCATCAACATGAATATAAAGTAAACAACAGCAGATGCTATTGTTGTGTAGAAGGAATTATGAAATCTGTGGTACTGAGTTTGAAGTATCTTGTAATCAGATGAAGTATCTTCTAACGTACCCAAAATTGTAGCAACAACAGCACTGGCCAATGCTACAAAAATCTGTCCAAAAGTATTGAAAATTCCTGAAACTAAACCCTGTAAATCCAAAGGTGTCGAAGCCATGATACAGTTCAAGTAGACCATGAAAAATCTGTTGATTGCCAACCCAAGAATGTATTGGCTTACAAAGCGTGTTTTCCAATAATCGTTACGCACACGGTAATCCGTTCTGGAAAGCCACACAGAACAGCCAACTAAGGCTAACGAAGAAATCAATAGCATATTTCTCATACCAATTTTCCGAGTGTGGATTTCTCTGTACAACATAGCACCACTCACTAAGCCAACTGCGAAAGGAAGAATTTTAACTGCGGCCATTAGAGGGCTGTCCAACTCTTCATAAATGTGGTACTGAATCAAAATCATTATTGCAGTAGTAAAATTGAAATATACCATTGATATACCAACTAATAGAGGAATAAGGTTAGGAATTCTGAACACTATTGCAGGAAATATAAGCTCAACATTAAGCATCCATCTTGTTAGAAAGCCAAAAGCACTTTTACTCTGGCTTTCTAGATCTTGGCATTGCTGTCTTGGTATTTGTAGATTATTTGGGATGCAAGCAGCTTTATTATGCTTACGTTTATAGTTGGTCAAATAATATGATTCAAATAAGAACATTAACACCAATAAAATGCAACCGATTGGAAGAATGACATAAACTTTGGGTGTTTTTCAAGTCATACTAGATTCTGTAAGGGCAACAATTATCAATAAAAGACCAGTAACAAGCATTATCACCCCAGGAAAGTCCAAGTCCCTCACTCTAACATGCTTTTGCTCCTCTGTTCTCTCAACTGGAATGCTCAATAGAAATAAAAGTACAGAGCAAACAAAGGAGACAGCAAATGTAAAATAGAAAAAGCCCATATAACCTATGCTCGTAGATGAAAATGCACCTCCTAGAACTGCACCTAAACCCATACTAGCAGTAACAACCATAACAAGAATTCGGATTGCTTTCTCGAGTTCAGGCCCATGAAAGTAATTTGCTGCCATCGAATAACCATTTGGTAGCAAAGCAGCTGCTCCAATTCCCTGAAAAGCTCTAAAGATAATCATTGCTATAATGCTTTTTTGTGGAATAGCTGTAAGTAGAGAGCAAATGCACATTAAAATAAGTCCTAAAAGAAACACATTGTGTGGTCCCCACACATCACCAATTTTGCCAAATATAATAATAAAGGCTCCCAAAGTTAAAGCATATCCAGAAAGAACCCAAGAAGCAGTCGAATAATCTGTATTAAATATTTTTTGAATTGAAAATGATGTAGTCATTGCTCCTGCGATGTTTAAATTGTCAAGTGTAAGAGCTGCCATGGCTATTCCAAATACAACATGTTTGTTTCTGTATTTTGATGGAACAATGTTCATGCCCTTGTGGACCAGGCTGGCAATATACTTAAAAGGTGAAATCATTTCTTATATTAACGATAATTTCAAATTCGTATTTTTAACCTGTTCTAACGTGGAGCTTCTGATTTACTTGGTTGCAGAAATGGATCTCATAGAAAAAAGTCCTTGCTTAAATAGCTCCTTGATTACTAATGGCAAAAAAAAATTTCCAAATTCGGTCTATATCCTGTCTGAACAAGTCTCCGAAATTCAGCTGTGTTTTTCGGATTTAAGCCATTTTTCCTCGGTGTTACATAGCATTCTTGATAGTATACTACCCAGTAATGTTGTCATTACTTATGTGATCAGCATAGAGACGACACTCCAACAAAAGGGGGAATCCTAGGTAGTCACACTTCTATATCTGTTGCAAATGGAATAAATAGTCGGCAAATGTATGAAAAAATCTACCTCTTCCAAAACTTCTACGGTCAGAGCTTTATTTATGTCAAATTGCTTTATCCTATTGATTTAAATGCCTACATTCAATTCCGTATTACATGTTCGATTGGTGGCTTGGAGAGAGA
Source organism: Brettanomyces anomalus (assembly GCA_001754015.1). Classification (NCBI taxonomy): domain Eukaryota; kingdom Fungi; phylum Ascomycota; class Pichiomycetes; order Pichiales; family Pichiaceae; genus Brettanomyces; species Brettanomyces anomalus. Next base: position 573,732 of record MDSB01000007.1, on the reverse strand, counting down.
GATCTGTGTCTTTTCCATACGCGATATTATTTGCATTGTTATGTTAATCGGTGCAGGGCTTAAAATTTTCCTTTTTTTTTTAGACATCTCAATAATAGTTCAATCGTATGTACTATGGTGATCTTCCTAGGAAAGTGTATAACCGGCCCAAATCAGCTAAATAAACAGCCTGCAATTTGCTTGCATTGCTTTAGAGATCTGAGGGATATATTTGAAACATGCTGACATTCTGCCCCTATTGCTCGAATATGCTTGTTGTCACAAGATCTGAGACAACTGGTTCAAACACGTTTTCGTGCCCCACATGTCCATACGAGTTCCCTATTGTTGGACTTCAGATGTTCGAACGTAAAGAACTACCGAGAAAGGCTGTTGATGATGTTCTTGGAGGCGAAGGTGCTTGGGATAACGTTGATCAGACGAACGCTCAATGTCCAGTTGAAACTTGTGGATCTAATAAGGCCTACTATTTCCAGATCCAGATCAGGTCTGCTGATGAACCTATGACTACTTTCTACAAATGCTGCAAATGCGGTCACAGATGGAGGGAAAATTAGTGTTTGCTATCTGCTATTTCATTCTTTTCTACGCTTTTAGTTTACATAGTGGTGGTGGGTCTGCTTCGAAAGTGCGGAACTTTCTTCTAGGATCTCGTCACGTGACATGGCTCTCACCCTTGATAAAAATAATTTTACGCACAACATTTTTTTTTTCTTACAGTGGCAGGATTGGATATAAATACTTCAAGTACTTTTCAATTGGTATACAACTGACGGCTTTTCCCCGGTATATTAAGCACCAAAATTCGAATGATCTGGGCTCCGGCACTCCATTCGATGGAGGCTTTAAGGTATCCTCAGACAATATGTAACTGTATATATATATATATTTTCCCCTAAATTTTTTCCAGTTTCCATTTTTTTTATTATAACGGTTCAATCTATTAGAAAGCCAACCATTTGCCACTAACAATGATGATTATTAGACGACTTATTGGTCAAAATTCGTTCAGTTGACCACTAGTGGGAAATGTTTACTCCATTAGTAGGACTCTTATACGAGTTACCTGCACTCTGCTCCTCTTGTTTCGAGTCACTGCTCGTGTATTCTGGAGAAAGGGAAGTCTTTCTTGGTGTTCCTGATGCAATACTGCCACCAGACTCAACAGACATGGCAGCGCCCAAATAATTTGTTGGTTGATGAGTCATTGCTGATTCAGTATACGGCACATTGTAATCATAGTTCTTCAGCGAGTTGTAAAGTCCACCATTTGACATAACAGGGGCTGCATAGCCTTGTCTAATTTGCGCAGGTGGTAAAAGGTAAGGCTGCTTCTGTTGCTCCAGAGATTGAATCTGTCCTCCAGAGGCTCTTGGAGTTAGCATCACTCCAGCTTGTTGTGTGTGTACCTGCTTTTGAAGTTCCAGCCTCTTTTTTTCAGTTAAACTGCATAGAATACTTGCGGCCTCAAGCATTTGGACATGCTGATGTTTGCTGGTGGTCAAATTCTTGGTCTTCTGCCATTCTGGGGTGTGTTCCCACAGATGCTTGGCCAACGATGTTATATGCTTATATCCTTTACCACACGCTTCACACTTTAGCTCTTCTTTTAATCTGCCACTCTCTCCCTCCGATATTCGCCTCACAACAAACTCCCGCGACAACATTGGTATATGCTTTTGTGTCTGTTTGCCGGTCCTGTGCTGATTTTGAATCTTGTTTTTGGCCAGATCAAGCTGCTTTTTAACCTGCATCTGAAGCTGATCTTGCTCCAACTTCAGTCGTCGATTATCTAGTTCCCCCTTCAAATAATTCGAGTTTCTCCGTTCCTGCTTAATAGTCCCCGGTACTCCAATAGTCTGCTGGTTGGAGTTAACATCCGGTACTTCCGATTGGTAATGCTTACCATACATGTTCATTTGATATTGGTTTTGAAGAGGAAGGGCAGAACCTTGTGAGAGGGAGCTCTGGCGTATCGAATCGGTTCCGTTCATGTTTTATATGCACCTTACTTCTCTAGCAATAATATTTTCACCTATAATAACAAAAAGTGTCCCAGTTTGGTTGACATAAATACTCTAAAATATCTATTTGCTCACTCTTAGACTTTCAAACTTATTCCGTTTTTGCTTTGATGAATATCTCCCCAAAAAATCTCTGTCCGCAGAATAAAATTCCACAGTTTTGAGCTTTATGTATAGTCAGTAGCAACAACGATATGTATGAATAATTAGACCTTCTTATATGCCTGACTACTAAGCTTGATATAGCTGAGAACACCTTTCTACCATGATATCTACAATGTCTTTTCTCGTGTGAAAAAAAAAAAAAAATTTTAGAAAAATTCGAAAAAAATTTGAAAAACTTTTGTTTTCTCCATGCACCGATTACGTTCTTTCCTCTTTTTAGGGTGAGATTATCTAGACCCCTTTTTCACTATCTCCAGTAAACTCTCTTTTTTTTTTTTTTTTTGGCATCATTCTTGGTGTAGGGATGCTCTGTGATAAGAAAAAATAAGGCAACATAACCGGTAGAGAAATTCTTTCTTTAGATACAAAGGATTATTTACAACTTGCTTAATTGGGGAATCCATCAGAATGGTTACAATCCACTAGGGCATTGTCTTTTGATCGTAATGTGTATGGGGCAAATATTTCTGTCAATTTCTTGGTATGAGCCATAAACTTAAAAAGCTCATCTTTCTTTCTTTTACTTGAACAAAGTTCAGTATTTAGTTAAAAAGGGAATCACTATCAAACTCCACGCATACAAGATAATTTGAATTTCCAAGGATATAGGAGAGGATTAAAAATGTTCATTGATAACGGCTCGTCAGATGAGGAATGCGATGATTTGCGCATGTATGAGAAAAAGTATAGCCAGATGACTAAAGAGGAATTGGTGAAAAGAGCAGCAATGCTAGAAGTGGAGTTCAATTCTTTCCAGGCTGAGTCTAAAGACCTTGAAGATTTCATGGAAGCAGATTTAACTTCTGCCGGTGAACATATCAAAAAAATGGAAGAAGCAATACAACAGAGAGATGAAAGTATAAGGCAACTTAGTGATAAATTATGCGATTTGAACAAAGAAATTCATCGATGCCAGAGTGTCCAGACTAAGGTTTCAGAGGAGCAAAATGCTAAGCAACAAGAAATGTCTAAAAAATTGGTTGAACTAGAGGTGCAAAATGATAACCTCCGCTCAGGTATTCGTGTGAAGTTGAATGAGCTGAGAACTGTTATTGAGAGGTCCAACTCATTTTTGGAGAAGATTGCGATACTGGAAAATGAGTTAACAGTCAAGGACAATACGATCGATAAGATTAAGGAGTATGCCAATAACTTGGAGAATCTCATTACTCAGAAAACCAAGGAAAATGAGAATCTTCAAAAGAAAGTTACTAGACTTGAAAGGTTGCTTCAAATTACCGTTGTGGACAGAAGACGTATTAAGATTTCGAAATTCAAAACTCCGCCAGTTAAGTCTGCTTAAGTAGTACTTAGCTCAATAGTGCACGCTTTGAAAACAATCGCTGCTGACTCACATTGACTCTCAAAATACCCACCTCAATTACGAAGCATAATATTGCCATCACGCTAAAGAATACATGGTAATTTATAGACATTCTAAACAGGAACTTAGAACTAATAATGAAGCATAAAAGAAATATTGTCGAATCGAACAAGCAAGCATGTCGTAGCTTTGACCTGTAACCAAGACCTTTAAAAAATTTCAGTGTACAAAAAAATATATATATATAAAATAAAAAAATAAAAAAAATAAAAAAATAGTAGTACTACCCCTTATTTACTAATTCAGATTGATGGGAAGATCTGTAGAATAAACCAGATTATCCTCAAGAAACATAAATAGTAAATCTTCTTAGCCTAGACTTTCGAAAGTTGGCTTAACACAAATGGGATCGTCATTTAAGAAAGATCATGGAAGATCTTCTGGCAAACATTGTTACTCAGTCAGCCACAAACGAGATAAACTTTACAACTCTAGAATTATTCGAAATGAGCTCAGTGATTCTTCATTCACAAATCCCAATAGTAGTAATGCCAAAGTTATGACACTAAATAACATGGCCAATAAGTTGGATGTTCCTGCATTGGTCCAATCACGAGAATTCGAGATTCGATCCCTTGAAAAATCACAGCTAAAGTCAAAGTATGCCTCTTCCACCAGGGTTTTTCAGAGCTTGCCAAGAGAACTTCGAAGGAGAACTGCAAGTCACAATGTTAAGCGTGTTCCCAAGAGAATGCGCCCTCGTGCTTTGAAGGAGATGGGGTTATCGAACCGTACTCTTGCAAAGGAAACCAAAGGTGTTTCAACTAGTGGTAAGCCACTTCATAAATCACATCCTAGAGGAAGGGAACTTTACAAGCTAAGGAGGAAGGCTAAGTTGCTTAAATATGCTGCTAAATACAAACTTACTGGCCATGCTCTTCATGGTGAAATAGTCGATGTCAAAAAAATGAATATGAGAACAAAGTTGAAGAGTATTAAACAGAAAATCCAAAAGATTGAATCGGAGAGAAAATTCCAAGAAGACAAATTAATTCAGGATGAGCATTCTGATGAAAATACGATATTGGGACATGATGTTGGTGCGGCCAAGAATGCTGAAAAGCTAGTAAATAACCTTTGTGGGTCATACGATAACACTGGTGTTAATGTGAAGGCTTCTATTCATCGAATCACAGCACTTAAATATGCAACCCGTCAGGCCAGCTTTAAGTGGCTTCCTACTCATATCTGGCATGCAAAACGTGCAAAAATGATTAAGAGATGGCGTTGGCAAATTCCATATGAGCCTACTATGAAATGTTTCCGGAAAACTAGCCGTAGCTCAAGATTTAAAGGCTGTTTGGCCTGGGATACTTCTTACTTCAATACATTTGTTTTGAACTGCTCAAATAGCAATGACAAGTCCGTGAGTATTGTTAAAAGGCTTCTGCTTGATATTACAAATGGTACCATAGATGACCAATCTTCTTACATATCAGGTAAATGTCCATGGGAGGGATTCATACATTTGGGATCGGAACCTATCTCAACTGGTTCTATTCATATAGTGAGCACAAATAGTTTATTTCAAGCAGTAATTAGTGTCCATCCATCCATTTATGATGAGATGTACGATCGACTTCATCAGGCAATTGCTGGTAAGGATGATATCGACTTACATGACGCAAAGTATGCGATCGGATCTATTAAAGTAACTGGTCCAAAGGCATTGGAAGCTTTGCAATCTGTTTTCCATAATAGGGAAAAGACATCTGGTGAGGCCTATGAACTTTGGAGAGATTTGCTTAATTTACATGATGTTAATACTATTCCTGTGGGATCAATGTTTGCTTTCATGGTTGAGGATCCTAGAATGTGGAATAAACCTGTTATCTCTCGTTCATCTCTTGAAGAACACGCCAACAATATTTTAGAGCAAATTATAAAGGTTAAGCAGAACAAAGGTGTCAATCATGACGCCTTGCTAAGTCTATTCTCTATAGATGGTCGTAATTCCAGCTACAAGTATCAGCAAACATTGAAGCAACTTGGAAAAAGAAGAAAGCCAGAAAACTCAGGAGAGCCTATACCTAGAACTAAGCAGGATCCATTGTTTCCTGTGTTAATTTGGAAATCCAAAGACAAGTCATATAATGTGATTCTTCCATGGTTTTGGGTGATGCCAGTTTGGTATCAACTTGTACATGTTCCTCACCTTATGATGGCCGGAATCAGACAGTTAGACCAGATAGATTATGAGAGAGGGCATTTAAGTTTTGGTGATCTCGTATTCACACGTAACGGGTACACAGATAGCCGAATAAGTATTGAGGAGAATGCGAAACGGTGGAAGAGAAAGCCCAAAAGTAAGCGTATACAGTATGATGCTTTACAACTTGGTAAGGAAAAGGGAGAGTTGTTATCACCGTTTGGCTGTGACTGGAGATCATTGCAGGTTTTGCGATTTGCATTACAAAAAGTGCCAAAAGACGCGGATAATACAAAAGTTGTGCCTTCTGAGTTCGACAAGTTCCTCTCCCGTATAATAAAAACGAACTTTGATGCTATAGAGTCTGTGAAGGACATACAAAAACACGATAAAAGTATTATGCTTACTGGTAAGCGACCATACAATAAAATTCCCGTGAAACTTGTTGCTGCCAGACAAAACATTGCACTCATATCAAAGTTTGATTTTACATCCAGAGGAATTTCCCAATTACCAGTTAAGGCTGTTAGCTTTGAGTGTACTAATCGTGGCAATATAACGGACGGTGCCAGAATTTATGCCATTTCGAAAGATCGGATTAAGCAATGGGTTGTCTTCGGCGAGTCTGCAATAAGGAATATCAAAGGTGGAAATTTGTCCTCTAACAGTCTTCAAGTACCTGGAAGTGAGAATCTAATTGGGATTGCCACAAGTGCCACGTTCAATCTAACTAAGGGATATAGCACAGGTGTTGGATATGTGGATGCTTCAGCCTTAACTACGCAAAGTAAGTTTATTCTTGTGAGGAATATTGGCTCGGATGTCTGCCGAGTTTGTAGGTGGAAGTTCATAGACGTTTTATAGAGATGGCCAGCGTTTTTTGATAGGATAATAATAAATATGTACCTGAAATGTACGCGATGTTATTATGGGAACGATAATGTGTAATTTCAAGTTGCCGGATAAAGCCTGGCAGTATTTTTACCTGGGCTTGGCAGTTTTCGGCCCCTGGGCTGAGTTCCAGGTTAGGCTGTAGGACTGGCTCGCATCGTAAAAATAAAAATTTCGGTCAGCAAGCATTTTACTACTGCATAGCGCCATACTGGGAAAAAGGTAAATAATGTGCATTATCTAAGAACTTTTTTTTTTTGTTCAATCTAGCATCAACCGGATATCAATTGTTCTACCTTTAAGATTACTAACAAGTTGGACTTAAAAAACAAGTGCAAGTAGCTCTGTAAAGAAATCAACATCACCATTCGTACATCTTTTCGGTCCATATATACCGTGCTGATTTAATATAAGCAGTATAATAAGGCAGCTTAGAATACACAACTGTACTTCTTCTAACTTTACAGCCAAAGTTACATTCCGATTGCTTTTTATAGGTTTTCAAGAAAGCAAACAACTCAAAGTGAACGGCGCAAATCAGTCAACTTTCACGTACCAGTGAAGTATATCCAGTATTGCTAGCACAAAAGCATCGATTGCATATTAATGGACGGGGGAGATTTGTACAATAGAGGATCCCAGACTCCGTCACGGAGAGCTGGCCATAGTATAAGGAGGAGTTCCGGTGTATATCATCCTGTTAGGCCTGCTTCTGTCATGTCAATGTCACCACATCCACCTTCCAGTTTAGGCCGATTAAGGCCGCAATCATCTATGTCTGATATCGGAAAGCGATACGGATCTATTGGTCGATTTACCGCACCACGGACTCCATCAAGGCTGAACAGCAGAAATTTGACAAGATCTTCTTCAAGAGAGCATATACCCTCCTCTGTGAGATCGGCAAGCAACTCTATAACATCTTCTGTGTCAGCCTCCTTTAGGTCTTCTCGATGGTCGAGTAGAAAAGCTTCAAGCTCCAAGAGCAATTCTTCCTCAGATGACTCATCCTCCCAAGTAGGTTCAGGGAGCACAACTACCGGCTCGCCAAGTGTTGATGGCGGTAGTAGTGCTAGCTCATATGGCACGAAACAAGCTGGAAGCATCTATACTGGACATATCAGTGTTTCTGTGAGGCCACGGCCTCCGGATGAGGAAGATTCTCGAAATATTTGGGTTATAAACCCGGAGGCCAGTTGTGTGTACAATAAAGATGTGGGAGAATTCTTTTATGATAACGTGTTTGAGCCGACTGTTGATACCACTACCGTCTATCTACAGACAGTGCAGCCTATTGTTAAGAAATGCTTACAAGGCTTTAATGGAACTGTCTTTGCATACGGAATGACTGGCTCAGGTAAGACGTTCTCTATGCAAGGATCGCATAGTCAAATAGGTGTGATTCCATTATGTGTCGATGAAATATTTGACCACTTTAACTCCACATCAATGAGGGGTGCTTTAAACAAAGTTAGTTGTTCATATCTTGAGATATACAACGAGAGGCTATATGACCTTCTCGATCCCAATGAAACCTTCCAGTTGGATCGACAGTCTACTTCTGTTCTGAGGAGAAGGCCCGCTACATCAATGGCTAATCCATCATCACGTAAGCGGCATATCTCTTCCAGCAAGCCTGAGCTACGAATATGTAATGATCCGGTTTATGGTATCAAGGTGGTGGGATTATCTGAAGTCGAGGCCTCTGATGCAGAATCTCTTATGAGCATTATCAGAAGTGGAGATGCTATGCGTAGGACTGGAGGTACCAACTACAATGCACGTTCTTCCCGTTCGCATGCTATAGTTCTTATTCATTTAAGCAGCCAAAATGCTCCTGGTATGCCCAGAACTACATCCACCCTCTGTCTCTGTGATTTAGCTGGTTCCGAGAAAGTTTCCTCAAAATTGGAAAGGAGAACAGAAGGTTCATACATAAATAAATCTCTTCTTGCTCTTGGAACTGTGATTTCAAAATTATCTAAGGGTTCATCATCGCACATTCCTTATAGAGATTCAAAGCTAACAAGAATTCTACAGCCTTCATTAAGTGGAAGTTCCTTAATTTCTATTCTCTGTACTATCCATCTCTCGTCGTACACATTTTCTGAGACCGTGAATACTTTAAGGTTTGCATCAAGAGCAAAGAATATCTCATACAGAGTACACAGAACAGAGCAGACCCAAGCCAAGTATAACGATAAATATGTGGAAACCCTAATAAAGGAGAATGAAAAGTTAACAAAAGAAATTCATTTACTCAAGAAAAAGAAATCTAAGCATGAACAATTATGGCCGGATGCTATGGGCTCTACTGGGATTCTACCGCGGAAATACGGCGAAAGAACAGCCGAGTTGGTTGCAGAAAATAAAATGTTAAGTGAACAACTAGAACATCAGAAGAGACTGAATGAGGAATCGCAGATGGAACAAATAGTTGGTAACAATGACAGTCTGCAGGAGTTGGTCCGTGTTCAAGTTCATTATGATATTATGGATGAATCTTACACGAAAGCAATAACGGATCTTGACAACTTTGGCAAGCACTGTATGACCAAGATGGAAGAGATGAAATCCTATATCATGCATCTTGAACAGAAATTAAGAGATCTTGAATTCAAAGACGCGCTGAAGGAAGTTAAATCTGGATCTGGTACTACTGAGACAGTTCCGTCTAACGATGAAGAGATTACTGAGTTAAAGAGAATGCTTAAGAGTAAGGACACGATTATTAAGGCTTTAAAGACAGCTAATAGTATGAAAGAGATATTCGGCAGCTCCAATTTTAATGATGAAAACAAAGTCCGGGCAGGTGATTGTCTTAAACCAATCGATAATATTTTAAAGTCAGTTTAAGTATTTTTTTGCACTTCTATATTTCTTACATCAAAATGTATTACTAGGGTTTATGAAGCTGTATCAAGACTTCTTTATTATTAAAATTTAGTAATTTTTAGATGAGGTTCAAATATAGTTTATGTTCCAAAAGATTTCATCTGAGAAAGTTATTGGCTTTCCAAATGGTACAATTAATGTATTTGATTTTCAATTTCAGTTATACAAGTACAAAAATATATCTCTTAGTTCAAGAATGTCTAAAAGTCTACAAATTTGGTTACCTTATCAACTCAGTTGTTCACATTTTCCATTTATCAATATCTGCCATCGAAATATTGCTTCTTTTTACTCATCAAAACGAAAAACTCTAGTGATTTGTGACAAATAAAGTTATTATAAATGTAGGGAGTTCCAGTGCTTCATTAGAAAAAGGTATACTTTTGATAGAAGGAAGATAATGCTTCTTTAGCATTGTTTTGGGATTTTCAAAGAAAAAATACTATTCAAGTGTGTTTATTAAAGCTCTAGTAATTAGTTTAGTGGTTAGTGGTCTAACATGTTTTGTGTGTCCCCTAATGTTGTAAATTCTCTCTGAGCTAAATTGTATATTGTCCGATCAAAAGTAATACTATTTATTGCAATACTCACGGAATCAAAAGACGGAGCAGATGAAATTTATTTGTGTTAGATTACTAAATAACTAGATTTGAGGGCTAATTTCAGTTAAAACTTGTCATGATTTATTAATGGTAGTTATTCTAACCCGACAAACCAGGATGTTTATATGTGTTGTAGTTCTAGCAGGGAAAAGCAGATCAGATGAAAGAAAATAAAGAAATTGTCCGGGCTAGATATAATTCGAAATAGTATTAGTTATACTATTTACATTAGGAAAGGAATTCTTATTTAATAATATTGCTGAAAGAGAAGGTCATGGCGTTGGGATTAAGCTACTGTTTTAAGAAGACATTTTTGATTGAATATTTTTAATCCTTAATCTTTGTATTTTGAGGATATAAAAGGAAGATAATCAATTTTTTGAAACATAATGTAAAGCCAACATAAAAGTACCGGCTAGTTATTATTAATGTTGAGCATGTTAAAAGCAATGCAGGACGTGGAATGTGCATACTCCCATAAAACTTAATAACGTATTTTGTTCTTGTTGGTATAAAAAAGAGCTTGTCGTACGGTGACAAACCCTTCCACGAGCAGGCTCTATTATGAGAGATAGTCCTTGATTGTGTGGATTCTAAAGTGAGCACCTTTTTGCCTAATTTTCCACTACTTACTCACACTCTCTAAAGATCTTAAGTAATCAAACCAATATACATCAACAGGTATGTGCTTTTAATGCTCTCGCATTTAGATCTTGGCTTTTGTCAATGCATCAATATCATCCTAGCGTGGCAGCAATGCCAATATTACACCAGCGCGAATAGTATAAAATGCCATGTCAAAGAAGTACGTACTATCACATATATCTATGACAAATTATGAGGATATTATCATCAAAAACGCATCACTTGAAAGCTTTGAAGTGCTCAAAAGACCTTTCTATGAAACTGATTTAAATAATTATTTTAATATTCATCGATAGTCGCATCTAAACTGCTACGCTGCCTCAGTATTGTACCCCGGAAAGCCACACTCAACAGGATATTGGTATATAAGCATGCAAAACTCCTCACTATGTACTTTTTTTTTATTTTTATTATCTCTTTTACTTTATGCTTTTCTTTTCTTTAGCCTTAAAACACAAAACATACGAGTTGTAAATGATCATTATAAGTAGCTGGCATCAAAGTCAAATAGCCAAACAGAAACATTACAACTCTTTTGGGAGTTTCAAAATAAATTGTCCAGTATTAGAATCTTAATGATTTGAGCCGAGCATTTAGAGTTGAAGAGATTTCTGATAGTGAAGATACGTGATACATAATATATCTTTAGCTTTGTAGCTGAAACCTTCAAATATTTTTAGCATGTTTTAATTTAAGCCCCAGTATCTTATATATGGCTTTCATTATTCTACTTTCTTCTTTTTATTTGTTATCAATTATGTAATAGAACTGTCTTACACACTGTAAATCGCGACAAATACTTTCTTTTATCTTTCATGCTTTTTTTCCTTTATTTGTCCTTTGTATTCCTGTCAAAATATATTCAAAACAATTAATTATTCTAGCGAATGAAGTTGGATGTCACGTGGGAGAATACATGCCAAGTGATGCCGAAGATTCAGAAATTCAGGATGCATGTCAATATACCTAAATCGAAAATACGCAAGCATTTCTGAAACAACACTCAGATTAGAAATGTCAAACTTCTTTCAAATTTTCTGATTACGTAAATTTCATATAGAGTTATATAGCCTCCAGCATAATTTTGCTCGAAATATTAAACTCATTTTCGTACAGCAGACGGTCTCCGATTGAAAAAAAAAACAATGTCTAATTGAAATGAGGTCACGCTCTCAAATTATTATTTTAGTCTATTTTTTTTTTTACTCGAACAACTATTTCATTTTTCTTTCTCGGGGTGTAGGGTCTGTGAAAATATTGTAATAGTATGTACTTTTTGTTATCGCTTCGAACATTGTGAAATTTATCAATAGCCAAACAAGCTTCTGCAGGTAGCTTCTCCATTCATTAAGTTGAACGGATATTCTCTTTGTCAGAAGCTCTGTGTAGAAATCGGAGCAAGTACATCTGTATCTATCCGAATACTGTGTGGATCTTGCTCTGGTTGATAAGAAAACGGAATAAAAGTATTCGACTCATACGTACACCTTTGAAATGTAATGTTTGCTGGAGAAAGGGAAGTGCGAATAACTACATGTGAATATCCTTGATTCACGCAAATGTCTCTTTGCTGTGAGATTGAAAATTAAGAACGCTGCACCTCGAAAAGAAAAATCTTCAGGCTCAAAATGTACAGTGCAAATGACCTTTTACAGTAATATAACAAGAAAGTACAAATACTGGCAAACTAAAATGATAACGGTAATGAGTGCAGCTGTAGTAGAGCACTATGATGAACATATCTCTATTAGTATACAATTCATATCTTAATACTATTCAAGCGCCTCGTTCCCCTTAAGTATTGAGCCCCTAAACGTTACCAACTATTGTGATAATACATGAAGTATGGAACTCCTTTCCAGAAACCAAAATATTTTTTAATATTGTGCGTCATCTACACTGGTGAAGAGAATAATGAAAAAATTTTTATAAAATTTCTCAACGGTCGCCGGATTCTCGGGTAATAAGAAAAATACAAATTTCGAGAACATGAAAATAGAAACAATCGTATGATGTTTTTATTTCTTGCATATTTTCAACTTTGAACTTTTCGAGCCTTCGAAACATTTATTGATTACTTTCAGTTACCCAATTCAAGGTACAGGCAAGAAAGATCAAGTAATTTTTGTTCACAATGCTGCTCGCTGCAATCTTTGTTGTAGTGAAGTAATAACAGAATTTTTTTCCAAAAATAGAGACGATAGCTGGGGGCGGTTAACTATCTTGCATCGCATTTACATGACAAACTAAAAATTCTTATACCTCTAAGACACGGTAAGTAACATTCCTTACCATAGATATAATAACTTAACCACTACTGCTTAAGGCATATTCACAAACCTTTTACATTTTTGCTTTTCCCTGATATTAGAAATGAAAATTTATATGTCGTGAAGGGTTTCAATTTATAGTTTGTCATATACCAACTGTTTTTGCAAGCTACTGTATGCATTTTTTTTTCAGACTTAGAAATGAAGGCGATGAAATAATAAATGACTTACAGAAACTGGGGAAAAAAGAAACGATCAGATTGTGCGTGAAAAAAAAAAAGACAAAAAAAAAAAAAATCATGCTTTAGAATGTGGATGCACAAAAGTCTTTTGATGATAAGGCAGTGCATGCATAGATTATTCCTGTCAACTCAACGTTTCCATAGCAAGATTTCAAATAGAAAAGGTAAACGAGCACTTCCAAAGAAAATGTTTCTTTAAAAGGAAGTTTATATTGCTGCTTGGGTTTTTCTGCATCTTTGGCCTCAAAACTCTTTTCTTTTTTTTGCCGGTTTGGTCAAGAATCATGATCATCGTTAGAGGAGCATGGCCAAAATCGTCATGCCTTAATAACATGCCGATATATCGCAAAAAAAAAAGTGCATGCATATCCTTTATAAAATTAGTGAGCGAGTAAAACACTATATTATTTTGTATTCGCTTTACTGAAACATATCACCTTTTTGATCCGCTGGTATCTTGTAGATACTACCAATACAGTTTTATTTCAATAAAGGGTAAATAAATTGCTGAGCTAAATAAGAATTCTGGAAATTGCTACAAAGTATCTTTCAAGGATAACTCGTTAATACACAGAGGTTAAAATTATGATAAATGTCAAGGAGCAGGCCTGCCGTTAAATGCAAAATAATATGTATCAAAATTTTTTCATCTGCATTGTGTTGTTTGAAAAGGTCTTCTGCAAACGTTTCTTTTTAAGTTAAACATATTATTGTAAGCTTGAGGGCGAGAAACTATCACATCAAAAATTGAGAAAACAACAAGAATAACAAGAAAAATGTGACAATTTCTCGAAAGAAAAATTGGAAACAAAAACAAAAAAAGTTGCATGACTTACAGTCTGCAAATGCGCACTACTGTTTGCTTTCTATTTACACCTACAAGTTCTTTTGAAGAAAATCTATATTGCATTTTTGAGATAAGAACACTAAAGAATGTTCAATAGGACCACAAGTTATCTGGCTAATATTAACATGTTTCAAGACCACTGGAAAAAACGCTCAATTGATAATACTACATTTTGCCAGCTTCAGCATATTTACCCTGCATTATTATGCATCTATTTGCAATTGTTTTCCTCATCTCTTTTGGGGAGATTGCATAATTGCATGGGGCAATGATGATTGTTTTCACATAGCATGCAAGATTAAATGCTCGAAAAACTTTTCACCAATGTCAATGCATTGCTTATTATTGGCTATGAACTTGAAAAATGTTTGCTGTACATATGTTTCATTACAAATGATGCCATGATAAGAAGGAGGTGCTTTTTCAAAATCTCTTTCTATTACATTATTGAACTGTTCTACCGTTATCAATCAAGTGCAATGTATAAAATTATATGCATGCATAGGAACTATCTATTGATAGACAATAAATGCAACTGTTTGATAAAAAACTTGCAGTGGAAAACTCTAACTATCAACGTTCGATGGGAAACTATATAAAGAGATACAAAATTATTTTAGAGATGAATCAGTTGGTATCCCTTCAAGTATAGCCTTGGTAATATTGCCATCAGCAATCGCATACATTATCTACCTGCAATGCTTTCAATATCATTACTATCAACTCTTTTGATTAATCTTGCAGTGGCTTCTCCTATAAGGTACAGCCCTGTTGAGAAGAGAGAACTACAGGCAACATCCAAGTGTCCCGACTGGAACTTTGATTGGAAGTGCACAAATGGTAATTACCCATGTGCTGATTCTTCTGTTTCAGACGTGACTGCTTTGGGTAATAATGAATATCAGATCACTTTCAATTTCAATGCTGATAATTGTGCAGATATCTCCAACTTGGGAGAGTTGAAGGTGATAGGTCTTGATTCTCCAAATGGGGGTACTGATCTTTTATTTTCCAGAAACTCAAACAAGGTCACGGATATGGATCCATGCCACTGGTCTGCAACATTTGTTATTTATGGAGAGGCTGATGGGGACAGCGTTTGCACCCCATCATTCCAAGTCCAGTATGATTGGTTTTCAGGTGCTGGCGTTTCAACCAGTGAGCAGTCATCGTGGAAATATGCCGGCTCTTATGACTATTTGGTTGGTTGTAACGGTGACAATCAAAACCATTCAAATGCAGACTTCCCACAATACTGTTGGCCAGTGTCCGCAGAAGCCAGCTCAAGTTCGAGCTCTACTACGTCCACTACTTCAACCACACCAACCACATCCACTACTACAACTAAAAAAGGTGTTCTCGGAAAGCTTTTACATGGCCCAGATCCGGTTTCATCTTCATCAACTCCTGGTACTTTGAGTGAGGTTTCTTCGACTTCATCGACTTCATCGACTTCAAGCAGCTCAAGTGAGGTTCCTTCAACTTCATACAACTAAAAAAGGTGTTCTCGGAAAGCTTTTACATGGCCCAGATCCGGTTTCATCTTCATCAACTCCTGGTACTTTGAGTGAGGTTTCTTCGACTTCATCGACTTCATCGACTTCAAGCAGCTCAAGTGAGGTTCCTTCAACTTCATCGACTTCATCAACTTCAAGCAGCTCAAGTGAAGCCTCTTCCACTTCATATACGTCAACTAAAAAGCCGGTTCTTGGAAAGGTTTTACATGGCACAGATCCAGTTTCATCTTCATCGACTTCTAGCAGCTCAAGTGAGGTTCCTTCAACTTCGTCAACTTCATCAACTTCAAGCAGCTCAAGTGAGGTTCCTTCGACTTCATACACGTCTAGTTCGCAATACCTTAACTCAAGTGTCAGTACTGCTTCCTTGAGTTCAAGCACATACTCTGCATCCTCGATGTTGTTACATTCATCCAGTTCTGACAGGTTGTCTACTGCTTCATCCACATCATCTATACAGACTATTTCCAGCGAGTCACTGATCTCTTCAACTCAGACTGGTTCCACTAATGGATCTACTGCATCCCATTTTGACAGGTTATTTACTGACTCGTTCAAATCATCTGTCCAAACTAGTTCCAGCGAGTTGTTGACTTCTTCTATAGAGTCAACCAAGACTCCTTCCACCAGTGCATCAACTGATCCATCCAGCTCTGATAAGTTGTCTACTGAATCGTTCACATCATCTGTCCAAACTAGTTCCAGCGAGTTGTTGACTTCTTCTACAGAGTCCACTCAGACTGCTTCCACAAATGTGTATACTTCAGTTCTTTCATCAACCGATCCATTAAGCAGCAAAACAACAATTTTAACAGTAGTTACAGTTCCTTGTTCAACACTAGTCACGACCACTACATGCACTAAGAACAAGTGCACGGCTTATGAAACTACAGTTGCAACATATTCAATGGTTACGTTGGAGACAACATCAACATTGTGTTCTGAGCCACCAAGTGAAACCAAATCTTCTTTGACTCCATCCTTTTCAAACGAGTCTTTGACACCTTCTAAGACTACATCATCAGCAGAAGAGATTACATACACTACAGTGACAGTTCCCTGTACAACATTGGTTAAGACAACTAGCTGTACCTTGGACAAGTGCACTACGTATGAGACAACAGTGTCAACGAACTCAGTTGTTACCTTGGAAACAGCATCTGTTTCAAGTTCCCAAGTTACGAGTCAGGCATCTTCTGCAATCACATCTACCAGCGTTGTTCCATTTACATCTGCAAGAGCTTCTCAAACCTCAGTCCCGGCAAATAGTGAAATCACTTTCTTCACCACAGTGACTGTTCCTTGCTCCACTTTGATCACAACAACAACATGCACCCTTAACAAATGCACGGCTTACCCAACAACTATTTCAACAAATTCAGTCATCACTTTGAAGACGGCATCCGTGCCACATCCAAAGACACCAGCTCAACCATCAACTTCGATTACAAGTTCTAAGTCTGAGAGTGTGACTAAAACAAGTTCCTCATCGTTCACTACTACTTCTTGCGCTGGAGAAACCTGTCCAACAACTCTTGAGACCTCGGTTACTTTGACTTCTTCAACGGAATCAATCGTTTCAAGTGGGCTTTCTTCCGAGTACCCATCCGTTCAGTTGCAAACAGTCTCAACTTCAGCTGCAGTGCCATCCAATAATGTTATTCCGTCCGCCTCTGAGTTCGTTGGAGCTGCCGGTGCATGCACTCCAAATACTATTGCTGCATTGATGATGGGTGTTATAGCATTCATTATTTAAGAGCCTGCGATCCCTGCTTAGACAAAACATTAGAACTTTATTCATTTATACATACGCCTTTATAAACATTTTCATTCCCTTTTCGTTTATACTTATACAAATTTCTTCTTGCTGTTTTGAGTATTTTCGCTCAGAATGTTTTCAATATATTTAAATATGATCAAAATTTGATGTAAAACAATTGGTAATCTCTAGTTAAGGCTTTAGGAATTATCAGTTATATATGTTAGCCTGAGGTGCTGATGCATATTCTGAAAAGCTCATCATTCAGGCTTCATCCATTTCATTTGTTTGGGGTAATGTTGTCAAAGCAATACCGTATTCAAATACTGTTGTTCACATTGACAAGCACGCTATTATAGCATGCGCATACGTTCAGAGCTACAACTCCATAAAGTGAGATTATTCCCTTGTATGCAAATTCAACTACACATAGATATCCAAATATTACAGCTGAGAAACGAGTTCATAAAAATAAGGATGTTATAACGCTAACAACCTTATACGGACTGAACTGCAAATATATAAAACAGAGGTATTCCCTTGTACATTTTATCAAGTATACACATATTTTATATACTACAATGAATATCTAATAGAATACTAAATCTGGTACTATCATACCGTTCCTTCTTTCTTCTGCTTACGCCTTTCCTTAATTCTTCAAGTGTGTACTTTCCGTTTATTTTCCATTTCTTCCTTCAATTCTGCCAAATTTGTCTGAAATCTTTACACATTATGCACTATAATAAATACCGAATAACGTAAAAAAATCTGGTATCAATAACTTCAACAAATGTATTTTTAATTAATTAAACTGTTTTTGAATGTTATTATTATTTACACCTTCACATGAGTATAGTTAGCATTATAGCTATCAAGCTGAGCCGAACACATAGAGTTCAAAAGGATATAAAGCATCTCCAAATTTTATTAAAGCTCACCGGAGAATATGCCATTGGGAGTACTAGAATCAATATTCCTAATTGCTGTTATCACAAAATGATATATTGCTATATTGATAACATAAATGTCAATTAATCATGGCAAAGGATCATATGAGCTTATAAAATCAATGGAACTACAAACTCAAAATAATTAGGCAAATACATATACAACATAAATACATGTGATATGCCAAAGAAGTATTACACTTTTTGATATTTCGTTATTTTGAAGATTTATTCATAAGACGCGAAGTCAGCACGAGCAAAACGGAAGTATTATTTCAGGCAGAGAAAAGATCTGCGTGTTTCGGGACTTTTCCATTAGTATAACTACACAAAAACTCCGAGTAGCAGCTTGTGTCCAGCAATGTATTTTTCCTTTCATTAATAAGTCATCCTAATATTCGATATCATGCTTCTTCTAACATACATCAAACTTCCAGTTGATATGGTAGCTTGCAAAATAAAAAGAAGCAAAGATCAGAAAATATTATGATCTAACCAATAACCCACAAATCAGACACATTTTTATTTTGCTTTATTTCTATTATTTGTGCAAACTACTGTAATTAGTTTGCTACCTGTAGAGCTTCTATCCTCAGCAGAAGGAAGGCTGCACGCTTTTTTGTTAAATAAGTACTGCAATAATTACGGCTTGAAAAAGCCATAAGCGAGCTTGAGAAATCCTAAACTTTGTGAGTATACATTATGAGAAGCAGATAAGATATAATGTTATAGTACAATATAGCTTGCAAAATAATCAAATAAAATCCAATTTTAATCTGCTTTATTCCTCTTTGTTTTGCAACTTTCCGTAAAGTTACCCAAATGAATAATTAAAACACGCGGATATGAAATAAGGAACAAATTTCAATATAAAAATAAAAAAAAAAAATTCACACCGTCGTCTTTTCGTAGAACCTCATCAATAGATCTCGGCTTGTTTTTTTCTTTGATACAACTATCCGCTTTCACTTTTTTTTTCAATTCTCAGATCTTTTCATTAAGCCACGCACACTTTTTAAAGTGACAGAACTTCTCTACTGCTATCAACCAAAGTGTCGAGCTAGAATTATAGATTGGAAGTTGAGCAGTTGGATAAAAGTGGTAACTAGATTTCTAAGATATTTCACGTTTGAATCTTTTGTATCTCAAACAGACTTAACTCCGGCAAAAAGCTACAAAAATTCCCGAAAGGTTTAATGACCAAATAATAAGATACAATAATACGTAAGAATCTCTAATAGGTGCATATATACAATATGTCCGATAACCCGTACTCAAACACCAGTGAGATGAGAAGCGGTGGTACTGAAGAGACAGACCGACTTAACTCGTTTGTTCTTTCGAATCATGCTGAATCAGATGCATCAAGATCAAGTAACTGTGCCTCGGCGAAATATTGTCGGAAAACCATCGAGGAAACGGCACGCGATTTTGGTACAGATACTACGGCAGGTCTTTCTTCATCCCAGATAGCGTACAGAAGAAATATCTATGGAATGAACGAGCTTGCCAAAGAGGAGAAAGAATGGCTTTTACTCAAATTCCTCTCTTCTTTCTACACCGATCCATTGATTATGCTTTTGATTGGATCAGCTTTGATTAGTTTTTACATGGGAAACATTGATGATGGTGTCTCGATTGCATCTGCGGTTGCAATTGTGGTCACCGTTGGCTTTATCCAGGAGTATAGATCTGAGAAATCGCTTGAGGCTCTTAACCAGCTTGTCCCAGAAATGGCACATTTGACCAGAGATGGCAACACTGAAACAGTCTTGGCCACACTCCTTGTTCCCGGAGATTTTATACACTTTGCTGTTGGCGACAGGATTCCAGCTGATATCCGTTTGACAGAAGCTGTTCAACTTACGGTGGACGAAAGCAGTCTTACCGGTGAAACAAACCCTGTGTCCAAGATAACGGATGCCATAGCTGCACCCGATGATATGGAAACTGCTGAAATCTCCACTCTACCTACTGTTCCAGTTAACGCTAGAAATAATATAGCATTTATGGGTACTTTAGTTAGAGATGGACATGGGTCAGGAATAGTTGTTGGTACATCTAGACAGACTGCCTTTGGTAGTGTGTTTGACATGATGTCTACCATTGAAAAACCAAAAACACCTCTTCAACAGTCGATGGACAAGCTTGGAAAAGAACTTTCAGTTTTCAGTTTCGTCGTTATCGGCGTCATCGGCATTATTGGTATATTTCAGGGCCGTTCATGGCTTGATGTTTTCCAGGTTTCCGTTTCTCTTGCTGTTGCCGCTATTCCTGAAGGTCTTCCGATTATTGTTGCTGTCACTTTGGCTCTCGGTGTTCTCCGTATGGCCCGTCAGAAAGCAATTGTTAAACAGCTTCCTAGTGTGGAAACGTTGGGATCTGTCAATGTCATTTGCTCAGACAAAACAGGAACTCTAACGCAGAATCACATGACTGTAGTTAAGATTTGGACTCCGGATATGGCATCTAATACGTTGGAAGTGGAACATGACTCGGATTATTCATCCAGTATGACCAAGTCTCTCGAAGCAGTCTTGATGACGGGTTTATTTTGCAACAATGCGAAGTACTCTGTTGAAAAGCAGAGCTTCCAAGGAAATCCTACTGATATTGCATTGGTTGAGATCCTTGAGAAGTTTGGATTATCTGATTATAGAGACAGCCGGATAAGATCTAACGAACTTCCATTCAACTCATCAAGAAAGTATATGGCTGTTTCACTCGAAAGTAGCGAAGAAGGTGGCAGTACAACATTTGTGAAAGGTGCCATTGAAAAAGTTCTTGCCATGTCAAAGACTTACATAAATAAGGATGGCGAGGCCAAGTTGCTTACAGAGAAAACGAAGAATTTGATCAGCAGCATGGCTGATAAACTGGCAGAAGGTGGTCTTAGAGTGTTGGCTATGGCTAAATCATCAAGCAAATTTGCTAAGATTCCATCTAAACTTTGCTTTTGTGGTATGGTTGCAATGAACGACCCTCCAAGACCTTTGGTGCGTGAGTCAATAGCTTCCTTGATGCAAGGAGGTGTGCACGTCATAATGATTACCGGTGACTCCGAAACTACCGCTTTAAACATTGCAAGAAAAGTTGGTATGCCTGTTACTGATCCACAGAGATGTGTTCTGTCTGGAGAGAAGATCGATTCAATGACTGACCAAGCACTTTCCGAAGCCATTCAGTATGTCTCAGTGTTTGCAAGAACTACTCCTGAGCATAAACTTTCCATTGTGAGGGCACTTCAGATGCGTGGAGATATCGTTGCGATGACAGGTGATGGTGTTAATGATGCACCGGCTTTGAAATTGGCTGATATAGGTATTGCAATGGGCAAAAATGGTACCGATGTGGCAAAAGAGGCTGCAGATATGATTCTCACAGATGATGACTTCAGCACTATTTTGAATGCCATAAAAGAGGGTAAGGGCATTTTTTATAATATTCAGAGTTTCCTTACATTCCAGCTCTCCACATCCGTTGCAGCACTCACAATAGTTGCACTTTCCACAATGCTTGACCTTCCTAATCCATTGAATGCCATGCAAATTCTTTGGATTAACATCATTATGGACGGACCTCCAGCACAATCTTTAGGTGTTGAACCGGTCGATCCCGAGGTTATGCAGAAACCACCAAGAACCAGAAACGATAGAATTTTGACTATGGATGTCATTAAGCGTGTTCTCTTCTCAGCCTCATTTATCATCATTGGTACTTGCTTAGTGTATTTCATGGAGATGTCTGACTCGATTACGCGTAGGGATACCACCATGACATTCACCTGCTTTGTTTTCTTTGATATGTTTAATGCTTTGGCTTGTAGATCAAAAACAAGATCGGCGTTTGAGTTGGGGCTTTCGAACAAGATGTTTAATTTTGCAGTTGGTGGTTCGATTATTGGGCAGCTGTGTGCCATTTACATTCCGTACCTTCAGTCAACATTTCAGACTGAGGCCCTCTCGTTTACAGATCTCTTATTTTTGGTTGCACTATCCAGTACGGTTTGGATCGCCGATGAGATTGTTAAGCGTTATATGAAGGTTAAAAACACACTTCCTAGTTACGCTCGCTGGGTTTAATAGAGAGACACCTGGTGAGGCGTGCGCTTATTTTGTCCTATAGTTATCATCTATGTAACCATAAGTATTACACATTTAATAAAATTATAGTAAACTGGTATGTTGTTAGCTGTTTATTGTAGTCGCTTTTGAATTAATCTATATTATGACTAAGAACTATCGAAAGAAAAGTACTATTGATTGATAAGCTTTTCAGTGAGTGCCTCAAGATCTGTGATACCCTCAGGCTTCTCCACCTCAATGACGGTATCTTCTTCATCTGTGTTCGAAGTTTTGGCTCGTTTTGATGAGCGTTGTTCCTCCTTCTCCTCATCTTCTTCCATCTCGCTTCCTTCATCTGCAGAATGTCTCTTTCTCTGTTTCTCTTCAAGTTCTTCTTCTTCCTTTGCCCCTATAGCAAGATCCCTGTCTAAGTCTGGAACTTCCCCTTCAGAAGCATCTGAATAATCCTCTCTGGTACTAGAAACAACTTCATTGGATGCCTCTTCATCTTCATTTTCATTACCTAGCACAACATAGGTATGCACTTCATCCTCCTCCTCAGCCCCTCTAGCCATTCTCTCGAGTTCCTTCCTTCTTCTTTTCTTTTCCGCCCTTCTCTCTTTCGCCACATTCTTATCTTCCATATCAGCCGTTTCCAACTTGTTCTTTTCTCCCTCCAAAAACTTCTCTTTCAACTTCTCAACCGGTCCTTCCTTCTCCACATCCTTCATATTTTGAAGCTCATAAACCGGATGTGCATTTCCGCTTTCATCAAACACCATCTTGGAACCTTTACCTCTCAACTTGGAACTAAGTTTCTTTGACGTGGCTCTCTTCAAAGCTCGCTTTGATGTCGCATTATATTCCAATTGAGGAAGCTCTTTATCATCCACATCCGACACCTTCCTCCTAACTGTAAGGAAGTCATCGTCTTCATCTTCATTCCCATCCTTTTTGTTTCCAGTTCCTTCAGTCATTTGCATATAATGCTCAGAAAGCACGCTTTGATTCTTTCTTTCAAACATTTTGTCGTACTTAGTTCTATTCCTTTTATCATCCTTTATATCCCCATTATCATCCGCCGATGCCAATAACCTCAGCTTACGGGAAGCATTCTTTTTGTTTTTGATTTTCAATAGTTCAGACTCGGATAGGCCTTTTCCTTCCTGGGCTCTCTTCAAGAACTTCACATTTGGAGTACCAGGAAGACCCAAAGAAGCAGCGAATTTCTGTAACGGCAGCTTTGCTAGATCAAACACATCCTTATCCTTTTGAACAAAGATAGATTTACAATAGGAAATAAATGCCTTCTGTCCGAGATACTTCAATTCAGGGCTCTCAAAGCAAAGAGACTGCAATTGACTTCTTATGCTCTTCTTTTTGGAACCTTTAACTTTCAACTTCTTAACCTCAATCTTTTTAGCCGAAAGCCTCTGAAGATATGGCTCTTCCTCACTTGGGAGTAACATTATCATGGATTTTCCTGAGCGGCCGAAACGAGCTGATCTTCCCACCCTGTGAACATATGTAGCTGCATCCTCGGGGCAGTCAACTTGAATGACCCAATCAACGGCAGGAAAGTCCAGACCTCTGGCAACAACATCTGTGGCAAATAGACAGCAATGACTAGCATGTGTGAATGTCATGGTTGTTTCGAGTCTGGCCTTTTCTTTTTGTCTTCCATGAAGCTTAAGTAGCTGAATACCAGGTCTTAACTTCCTAAAAGATTCGTATGTGAAATGGACTTGCTTTGAAGAGGAAAAGAACACCAAAATTTTGGACTTTAAATGCGATTTAATGAAACTCCACAATAGATCAACCTTCTCATATAATTCCGTGGAGATATAGTATTGATCGAGACTTTCTGGTGTAAGAGACTCGTCCTCTGCAGAAGTTGATATGTACTTGGGGTTCACAAGCGAGAGTCTAGCCAAATCTTTCACGGACTTAGTCTGTGTAGCCGAAAACAACATTGTTTGTCTTTCTGGAGGAAGCTCACTCAATATACTGTCAATGGTCTTCCTGAAACCCATATCTAAAATTCTGTCTGCTTCATCAAGAACGAGCGTCTGCAAGTTATCCAGCTTCAATGATGCTGAATTATCCATATGTTGCAAAATTCTACCAGGAGTTCCAACTAAAATATTAATTCTACCGATTCTCTCCCGCTCAAAGTTGTAATCTTTTCCTCCAATAACCAAACCTGCGGACAATGAGCAATATCTACCAATCTTTAGCAAAACTTCGTATGTTTGCACAGCCAATTCCCTGGTAGGTGAAATTATAAGCGCACCAACACCATCCATTTCATCCCATTTGTCATAAGTTAATCTCTCCAATATTGGAACAAGAAATGCCAACGTTTTACCAGAACCAGTTCTAGCTGCACCCAATATATCCTGACCTTTCAAACATATTGGAATGGCCTCACGTTGGATATCAGTAACATCTATAAATCCAGATTCTTGTAAGCCTTTTAATGTCTCCTCCGTGAGTGGAAGATCTGAAAATTTCGATAAGTTTGGATGTTCCTTGAGATCAAAGTTTTCAGCTTCCTCCTGGAGTGTTTTTAACTCATCCGAATGCTTTTTATGAAATCTTCGTCTATCCTTTCGGGATATCGTGCGTGAATGCTTAGCCATCCTGTAGTTATAAGAGTGTCAACGAGAAGTTTGATAGCCAATACCCAATAGAAAAGATAACAATGAGCTCTTAGAGCAAGACTATGATAGTGTTTAGATTGTAATAGTTTATGGCTGAAAACTTTCCTCCTCGAACAATAGACTTTTTTTTTTTTTTTTTTTAAGCTGAAAAATTTCTACTGCGAATTAAACCGTGAAATATTCTTCACGTTCTATTTACTCGTAACACATGAAATACCTTATTATTATACACAACCAAAACTGAATCAGAAATTTTAATTAGCCCCTAGTCTTACTTTTTAGCTGCTGCATCCTCCTCCTTTCCTGTGCGTTGTCATATCTCATCTTCTTGGCCAATTCGGTATCTTCGAATCTGAAATCAGGACTAACCTGGCAGAATTTATCTTTCAGTAGCTCGACAGCAGTAGGACGCTTTTCAGGATCAATTTCAAAGCATTTGTTAAGAAAATTCATACCGCACGAGCTTATTCTTTTCTTCGTATCCTCTGCTATAGGCGGTGCCGACTTCTTTCCAAGTCTAAATATAGCTCCAGCCGCTGCAAAATCATGCCAAGGTCGTTTTCCTGCATACATTTCTAATACAACACACCCAAGAGACCATATGTCGACCTTTGCGCTGTAACCATTGTGTGCTTTTGCATCTATAATTTCAGGTGCCATCCAAAAAATAGTTCCCTGGAATGTCATAGCTGATTGATTCGAGTATATATCCTTGGACTTTTTACTGATACCAAAGTCAGAGATCTTGCAAACACCATCATTCTCTAAAAGTAGATTGTCTGCCTTCAGATCACGATGCAATATCCCCTTAGAGTGAATATATGTCAATCCTTGAAGAACCTGTTTGGTTAAATAACGTATCAAATCCTCGGGAAATCGTCCGTAGCTCCTGATTAAATGACCCACAGAACCACCAGACACATACTCTAGAAATATACTATACGTATTATCCTTCATACCAAATCCCAAGTATTGAACAATATTTTCATGATCTAAATCCTTCAGTGTCTCCACCTCAGCCTTGAAGCTCTTCACCAGTCCTTTCATCTCTCTGTTGTCTAGGAATTTGGATGAAATAGTGGTTTGTTTAACTGCAATCATCTCACCAGTGGTCACATTCATTGCAAGAAACACTTTTCCAAATGTACCAATACCAATAAGCTCACCCTTAACCCAGGCAAACTGTTTGAAATTTCCCTTTTTATCACGTAGCTTATTCACATACACTTCTGATGAAGTTCCTGGGGTCACTTCAATCACCTTCTGTCCCCACATCTTAGTACTCTTTCTTCTCAACAGGTTTCCACTACGTCTAGCCGAAGTTTGCCTCATAACAGCTTCCCGTTTGGCTTCCTGGGCAACTATACGAATGCTCTTCATTCTATGGAATTTTCCACCATTGTTATCCTCTGATTTGCTCTTATTGACGGTCCTATCAACTTTCAGCGTATTTGGCTTACTCCTGATCTGTCTTCTCTTACGACTTTTCACCAGATTGCTCTTCACATCTGGGTGTTCTACTATTGGCGATACTGGTGGAGAAACCACTTCATCGATAATCATCTTATCGAGATCTGCGTTCGGAAAATACAATTCTAAGTTGTCGTAGACGACCTCCGCAGGCGGCCTTATATCCAACGATGAATCTGACGAGGAAACAGTAAATGACAGATCCGAGGAGTCAGTCTTCGATCTTGATGTATTCGAAGTACTCGTGGAATTAACACGGGAGCTTTTATTATTCATTGTACCAGCATCCTTGTAGGTTGGTTGGCTCTCATTTCTACCGGATTTTCGAATTGTATCGGAGGAAAATGATACCTCTTTAGCATCATTAGATTCCAGGTTATCCGTCGCATTGCTATCAACAGTAGACACATCGTCCTTCTGGTCGGATAGCTCATCGTCCGTCTTATCATCAGATGATATTGCATTGTTTGAAGGCTTTGTGGGCACCTTGGCAAAAAGATCACTATCGGAATCCGAAGATGATCCGCTCGATGTACTACTAGAATCTAACTCCGATGCATCAGCAAAATTGACCTCATTCTCAGCAAATGGATCAAATTTGTTCCTTACGGAAGCGATGGTATTTTTCCTCCGGATGGTCGATTTTCTCGATAAACTCACCAATTTCCGCAATGAGCTTCTTCTCTCCATGAGCTCCACAGTTTCAGGTGGAAAGGCCGGAGGAGGCTTCCGGTTTACTTTAGTTGGTGGGTTTAACATATTTGAACCATTCCGTGCAGAACTCTGACCACCATTTGGTGGTGGCGGCGGTGCACGTCTTAGCGCAACCAAATTTGTAACTCCTGACATAGAAAGGCGTCTAGATGAAGACATATCGACTGAAGGTGTAATGAAAGGAGTCTTTCTCCGTTGATCAAAGTTCACTTCTTTACGTTCTGACCTAATCACTCGGAAAGACCTCATTGAACCATCTTCCAGATTTTCTGTACGATTGTAATCACCAGAAGTTCGAGCAATGGACCTTGCTCTAGTTATGGATGGGCTTCTTTTCTTGCGCTTTGACTGTGACATACTAGTAGAAGATACTTTTCCCAGTGGGGCTGATTTAGCAAGATGATCAGAGTAGCTGGTGGCAAGAGTTCCAGGGAACTTAGTTGAAGTGCCTCTAAATGATAACTCTTGTTTCAACAAAGCAGAACTCTGCTTTCTCGAGCTGTTTCTAGAAATGTCATAGGCAGCTCCTTCCGAAACAGATCTCCGTGATGAATGGTCATCAGTTGCTAAGCGAATTTCATTTGGAAGCTGAATTTCTTCATTTGCCTCATCAATATATTCAGGACGTATTAGTTCCTGCTTACTATCTTCAGGCGACGTAGCCTTTTCCGATTCTCTTTCCAGCTTACTTTTCAGCGGAATCTGTTGTGTCGTTGCTATTTCAAGCAGCCCAATTCCTTCCTTACTGGCCATTGGCTTCAGCTTTGTCAACGGCTGCACATATAACTTACACACACCGCCAAAAAACTGAGAGTCAAGCAGCTTCTGAAGTTCTTCTTCCTCAAGTGCTTTTCCACGTTTACAGCCAAAATCTGTGAGATAAAACCTCGAAAGTTCGCCATCAGTAAAACCTAATTCACTTGTAAACTTGTCCTTCATTTCATCAACTGTCTTTATCGAATCGACAGCAACAGCCTTGAACGTGATGTTGTCTGCAGTAATCAAAACGTACAGCTTAGATTCTTCTGTTTTCCTAGTAGGTCGAAACTTATCGTCCACAAAAAAATACGGGGCCTCACTCTTACTTGATTGAACCAGTTTTCTGGTGGAGGCAGCAATCTCATTAGCCTTTCTGATATTAGTCGCCGATAATGAGACATGATTTTGGTTAGAATGGAGCTTTGATGTAGTAATCACTGGAATGGTTACACCAGCTGGTGATGGCTTTTTACCCACGGGTCCAATTTTCTCAAAAGTGGGGACTGCTTTCTTCCTTTGGGTAGTATTCCTACGGCTTGACAGAAAGTCTTCTGTAGATTTCTTCTTCTTCTCATTAAACGTATAATCTCCCAGAAACATACTGAGCCTTTTCCTTTCACCTTCAAACGAAGTTTTTCTAGATTTTTTATAGTCTGAGGAAGAAAACATTGAAGCCAGAGATATTGGACTGACAGGCGATTCTTCGGATGTACCGAGAGAAGTACTGGCCTTGTTCTTACCAAAAAACTTGTTGAAAAGTCCTTTAGGTGTACTTGCATCTGATACAGAGCCTTTTGATTTGCTTCGGGAATGCAATGGACCTTGAGAAGAGGATGGGCTTTTACTATCTCCAGACCCGGATCTGATATTCATCAAGTCCGTATTCACATTAATATTTGTATCCGTATTACTGAACAAAGATGTAGTTGCAGAGCTCGAACGCTTGTGTCTCAAAGTAAACCGCCTCACAAGAGATGGCGAATGGGAAAGTGTATTATTTGTGGCACTGTGTCTTTCCAGCTTAAATTGATCATTTCTAGACCTAACTGCAGGCTTTGGAATCGACTGTCGCTTTATTCTGTTAGCAACAGTATTCTCACCATCTCTAGGTTTGCGCAGCTGGGGAATTGGTGCAGATGTTATTGGAGCTAACTTTCCACCAAGATCTTCAGATATAAGTGCAGTAACTGGAGACTTTGAAGAAGATGAGCTACCAGCCTCAGAGTTGGTGACATAAGATGAAAATTTCGACTTCGCAGATGCCGGAGATTTAGGAGATAATTTGTATTTATCATTGCAGCTTGAATTGGCAGAGGAATCTGACTTTCTTCGCTGTTCGTTCCCTGCCGACGGTCCTTCTTTCATTCCTAGTTGTGCAACCGAAGTAATAGTTTCATTATGGGCTCCAACAATATGGGATCTGCCTGACTCTGTAGACGAGCCGGTGTAATTGGACATCCTGCTATCACTAGATAGCATAGAGGTTGGCGATTGAACTATAGAGGAAGCCATTGATATAGAAGAGGTGGCATCGCCTCCCGTGGTGACAACAGTAATTGAAGGAGGTGGCCTATATACTATCTGATGCGTTATCTCTTTCCTTAGAAGTTGAAGAAATCTTGCTGGTGTAGAAAAGGGATCACTAGTATCAAGGAACTTAAGGTATATCCGAAGATTTTCATACGACTGCAAATCATAGAAACGATTCTTCTCCAAGTAGTTTTCTGAAAATGTACGCACCCAAGTTTCGTTAAACTTGTGGAGTCGTAACCACTTAACCACAACATCAATTGTGCAATTTTCAGGTGTATCTAACACAACAGAGTCCTCATAATCATGTTCAGATGAAGCTTTAGCACCCCTTGTAAGTGTCTTTGAAGAGTGAAGGTTACCATTTGGGGGACTTGAAGAAAAAGGAGCCTCCTCATCGCTGAATGAATCGGATGAAGAGCTGGCAGATGGTATTGAATGGAGAGAAAGGGACCAATGATTTGGCATGTTTATACTACTGCTATCACGATGATTGCTACCTTCAGACATTAAAGACGTGTCAACAGATGATTCTGTCTTTATGGAATCTCTTCGACTCTCTTTCAAGTCATTAGTACGGGCCTGCTTGCCGATACCTGGGTCAAGAGTTGTCGGTGTAAATCCTGGGCCTATAGTCCCGGAGCTGTTCATACCTGAATCACCAAAATCATTGGGGCGATTATCTGTTTCGACCTCACTAACAGAATTAAGCACAGAGTTACCAGAAGTGTCTGTAGAGTTCATCAGAGAGGTAAACTTGTTGCTCACCTCCCTATATATAGAAGAGCTATGTCTTGGGGAGTCTTGACTCGTATTCGAGGCTCGAATGTGCGCGTTCGATTTTTGCTTATTTGTAGACTTAATAGGAGACTCTTCAACAACTTGATGTCGTGTTCGAGATCCAGGTTTTCTGTCTTGTTTCCATCTGTCAGCCCTCTCTTTAGCTGCTGAAGTTCGCCGCTTTTTGTCCTTGCTTTTATGCAGTTCGTTTCCGTGGCTATGAACATATCCAACGGATGCCTCGTGAGGATCTAAGTATGTAGGTGTTATCGAGGAATATGGTGAATCTTCGGTCGAGTTCAGAGAATATGAGTTAATTTCTGAAGGAAACCGATCGTATAGGAACTCTGGAATCTGGTCTTTTTCGTTAGTTTTTGAGGTCATCACAGAAACCACTAGAAAGATGATCTATGGAACCAGAAGTCAACTACTTTGGGAATTCTTGTCACCGTGATTTTTAGAAGCAGACACTAGATGTGAGAAATTCACAAAGTTTTGAACGTGTGACTGGTATTATATGTGATTACTGTCCTATCTGTAGATGTAGATAAAATATCTGAGTAGTTTTAGCGCGCGCCTAAACGAGAACTGAGAGAATTAAAAGTACGAAAAGTAAGTGTATCAATAGTTTTTTTTACTAAACATAGGAGCTCAATATCCTGCTATTTATTTGTATATAATTACTCTCATCACGAAACAAGGCACGATGAGCATGGACCGCTTTTTAAATATACCATTTTGGCTGTGGCGATGCCTTAATATCGCAATATGTACATGTCCATTGCGATCTACATATATGTACATGCATTTATAGAAAAATATCCTCAATGACAGAAACGAATTTACCCCACAGAATTGGGACCTGGAATGATTGTCCATACATCTATTTGAACGATCAAGAAAGCGCTCAGTAAAAATCATAAACAGTGTTTCAACTGATACCACTTTCAAGCATTAAGTTTCAATTCTGTGATTCTAATCTTCGTGAGGTCATGCTTAACCTGAACATGTCTGGTGTGTCTATTTCTTCTCTTTGTAATCTCCTTCACATACATTGGGTTCTTGGTCTTCTCTAAGATGGTCCCTTTGATGGAAACTGCATTTGCTGGCAGCCCTTCTTTAACATGATACGTGTAGTTTCTAGATCCGATCGTCGTAATATCCGTGAACTGCAGGGTATCTCCTATATCAGCATGCTTCATCCTGAAAGGTAGTATAATTATATCACCCTCTGTCACCAAGAAAGGGCGGTTGTGAATGTTTATTGTAGCATATAAGCTTTGTTCGTACTTAAGAGGCGTCAGGTCAGGGACTTCAGTTGCCCCTGTTGAAGTATCCGTCTTTTTTGGAGTAAAGTCTTCGATTGGCTTGTGATTTGGTTGCTCTTGAACCAATGCAATAGATGAAGTATGTATTGTCCTAAAGCTAGTGATTCTGTACTGTGGGAATGCTGCTATTATAAAGGAGCGCTTCAAGCCAGCTTTCAAAGCTGTACCATATATTCTGGAAAGCATAACTATAAAGAAGTTTTGGCTTATGCCAGTTTATTTCTATGTATTTGCACAAACAATAATACCTTGTGTGAAGTACTTTTTTAATTATATCGTTATGCAAAAATGATTTTGTATTTCAAATGCTCACCCGGCTGATACTGGAAAAGCAAAAAAAAAAAAGATGAGAATTTACAGGTGGGGGAACAAGGTGAAAAAAAAAGAGTTTCAGACCGAAAAAGCATCCTTACACTCATAAAAGGGACTTCAATGAAAGGTACACAGAAGTTGATCGGTGGGAATCCTGGATATTTATATATAGGTTTTAAAGATAAAGAATGAGTTAACTAAACCAAACTTATTCAGATTTCTTCTCGGTTTTCTTTTCAGACCTTTTCTCGCCCGAGAGCTTTCTGATTTGTTTACTTCTCTGCTTAAGCATATATGTATAAAGCATGTAAGATCCTGGAACATAAGCTGCCAAGCAAGCAACAAGGAAGTATTTATAGCCAATGCCATAAACAAACTGGGCCTCATCCAAACTCTTGAAAATGATGAAAACTTCGGAAGAGATTCCCATAGGATACAGAACTATAAAGAGACTGTACCTGAGCCATGTCAAAGCTTGGGGGGTATTGTCTTGTGTCAACAACTTTGCAGCATAATAGTAATATCTGACAATCTCAGTCGTAGACCAGGCAATACAGAGAGTAATATAAGCCCAATGGTAATTTCCTGGAGAGTAAGGAAGAGCTTTGAAGATTCCTAAAACAATAAGTAATCTTGATGCAACTTGCATAATGGTGGTAAACAGTGGCGACTTCACATTACCAACGGCTGAGTTGTAAACCTCCACCATTGCACAACACTGGACTAGAACTACCCAGTTATTTGTTAGCGTAAACATCTCCGGCTGGCCAAAGAATATTGCCGTTATTATAGTGTTGAGAAGGATGAAGGCCCAAAGTCCACCCGATAGCAAGTTATAGTTAGCAATCCACATCGGAGAGCTTTGCTTGGGTTTAGCTGAGCTTGCTGGCTTTGTTGGCTCTGCTTTCAACTCTTTGGATGACTGTTTCGACGACATCTCTTCACTAGCTATGAGGGAAATTTTGAATCTACAAAGAAGAAACTGTAGTTCAAACCCAACAATTCAGATCAAAGTATGTACACGCGAAGATAAGGTAGTCGCAATTTTTCAATTATCGATCGACTTGCCTGACTCTCCTTTTTCCCCTTTTACTTTTTTCTCACTGAAAAAAAATACTCACCCATTACGTGTTAACTGCAGTTTGTTCACCCAAAGTACTGGTTCTTGTAGACTAACTATATTAGACTTATTTGTATCATCTTAAACAAAACACCCACCAGAATACAGTCATAACTTCTCAGTAGCTAAACGATAATTGGTTGAATACCCATATTATATAACGTTATGACTCCGCTATCGCTCATACTCGGCACAACATTGACTATGTTATCAGTACAAGCTGATATATTTCATGACATGTTTGGCCAGCATATGGGACAAGAACAAGAGAGCTTTGACTATCAAAGGCAGCAGCTTGACTCAGACTGTAACAAGTACCTTTGTCCCGAGAGTTTTGCTTGTGTCTCAAAGCCAATAGACTGCCCATGCCCATTTCCAGATTCCCAGCAGAAATGTGTTCTTCCAGATAAGAAAAGCTACGTGTGTATAGCGAAGACGGACAAGGCTGATTTAAAAGACTTCAAAGGCGAGATACGAGATTGCTCATGGGTCAGAAAGGCATATAAGGGGAAGGTATAAATGAACGGTAACAAAGTTATACACATCATATATAGACAAACGAAGTATACGCCACTGTTCTTAGTAATAATATATAAGTTTAATCAAAACTGCAGCTAGTCAAAGGTCACTTTTCTAAACACATTGGAAAAGAGTGTATATTTGTACATATCTATATACATCTATGAATGCATGCATTGGGAGTTTTCACACTCTCGTCCGACTTGGAGTCCATCTTTTGTAAACAATCTCCCGGATCGAGTACAAGTTTAGCAATCTAACCAAGCCTTCGGAATCGCTTTCTTCCAGAGAGTTCCAAACCTGTTCAAACTTCTCCTTTGAAGGTGAGTCCACGTAGCAAAGAACCATCGTCTTCTTAACAGCCGACACAACACGAAAAATCGATCCGAAATGCGTCCAGTTCTTCAATTTCTGCTTGGAAGTATTGTTCATAATGGTTACAGCAAAGGCAGCATGGTGAAACGGCGGGCCCCTTTGATACAAAACGTAGTCAGAGGAGAACTTGAGGCCGCCTTTCACACACCAACCCAAAGACTTGTAATGCATATAAACAACAAGCTGAATCAAGAACTCGTTCTGCGGACTTACCTCACCAAACTCTAAAACCTGCGCTTTCAAAAGTTTAATCGTTGAGATAACAACAGTGCTTTCATCCTTGCCGGCTGTAACTCGCACTGCCCCTATATAGCTAAGGAAAAGAGACTCACACTGTGTAAGTTGTAAAAACTCAATGTTCCGAACCGTGTGACCATCTATTATAAGCTCTTGATCATCAGGTCGAAGCTTGTCCTGGTTGAAAGAACGCGAAGGAGGACGCGCTCTGCTAATCAAATCACGCCTCTCACTTAACTTTGTACGCTCAACTTCCAACTCCGCAAGCTTTTCTTTATCTCCAGACAGCTTGTACTTCCTCTCGCGCAAGAGGAAATCGTTCCTGTCTTTTTTGTAGGCTTCCCTCAACTGTCTTCTATACTTCACTATCTCCTCTCCCGTTAGCTCCTTGGCATTAACTCCCAAAATACGTTTCTGGGCACGTGCTATCCAAGTGGGTTCCGAACGCGAAAGCGAACCCTTACCATAAAAGCCGGACTCCCAAAGATAGTTGGCATCCTCACGATCGGTCACCTTAAAACAGCAATCCTCCTTGTCGTATAAAACGTCTATTTTTTTGTTGCTGAGAGTAATTGCCTGGTAAAGGAAAGAACAAGCCGCAACAATCCAGGACACCGGATTTCCCGGATAGACAGGTGGTATCTGGATCACGTGAATAGGCACAGGTCTGACAAACCTCCCCAACTTTTCGCTGCTATGTTTTGTAGACATATCTTGCAAGAACGTTACTCGATTAATCACACACGGATCATTTGTAAGAAAAGGTAATATAATCAAGCGGTAAAAACTAATGAAGCTGCTTTGTTAGTAAAAGAAAAACACGTCTTAACAATTTTAACAATACGAGGCCGACGCTCACAAGCACAGATTCAAGAATTCTAATTAATCAGATACCGTTGTAGTCATGTAGTGCTCACACAAACCAAATAGGAAAACAATTTCAAACTCGGATTCAAGCAACTAAGTAAAAGTTATCATCACCTAAATGTTCAAGATCGTGCCAAAAGCAACTGCCCATATGTTGTTTACTTACTTCTATCTGTAATCTCAAAATATCGACAGAATCTCCACGTATCAGAGACACTTCAAAGCTTTCGACTAGACAATCTGAAAGAAGCTTAATGTTGCATTCTAGGTCAGGTGTGGTGAGAAGAGGAATTTTATGAAGTGCGACTGAGGAAGAAAAAACTTGGACGACAGCCGGAAAAAATTTTTTGTGGCCTAAGTGCCTGTCTCATTTTCTTCAGGGTTTGGATATGAAATACCATTTAGATATACATACGGATTAAATACACAATTTTAAGAGAATAGATTTCTGAAAGTATGTTTCTAATGCGTATGCATTCTATTACCTTTATTCAACTACATTTGGTTCTCTGTTAAAATCCTTTACGCATAAACCATACCCTCCCTGCTAATAAGTACTGCTTGACTGTGCCAACGCGTCCGTGCACCCAAATATTTTGGGTGAGAATTGCGTGATCTACCCTGATACAAAGTGATAGATAGCCAGCGCTTGCAGCTTCCTATTCAACTCTTGCATGTATCTCTTTCTATTAGTGAAAATGTATGTACCATGTAATTACGGCGTAGGGCGAAAATTTACGGATGCTCAATTTTACGGGACAGAAATTTTGTGTGAATGTCGACGTTATCATTTAAATAGAAGCAGGTGGGAAAAAAAATACATTGTATCAAAGTTCACTCGTTGGTGTTCATACACACAGCTGGGTGAATTCTAGTAGCTTTATATAAAACATCAAGTATACCAACAAACACTAAAGAAGAATGACTGTGAGTGATGCACAGATGGACGGCAGTCTCACTTGGGATGAACTAATAGATGAACTTAAGAAGATTTTGGACGTTCCGGATCATCTTCGTCCAGCAGAAATCGACCATGCAAAACTTCAAAGTTTGATGGACAGATACAAGTCCGACCGCAAAGATTGGGGAAAGTATGCATTGCAAGAAAGCCACAAGGGATACACCAGAAATGGAGTGGTTAACTTCGGTGATAATGCAAATCTGCTCATCTTAGTTTGGAATCCAAAAAGAGGTTCCGCAATCCACGATCATGCTGGAGCACACTGCATCATGAAAATCTTGGATGGAAGCTTGCAAGAAGAACTCTTCGACAATCCTAGAATCAAAGGCCAGGGAAACGAGGTGGTATGCTATGATAAGCATCCAATGAACAAGAACCAGAGCAGATATATCAACGACTTGATAGGAGTCCACAGAGTTACCAATGTTGGTTCGGTTCCAGCCATTAGCCTTCATTTGTACACCCCGCC
The DNA here is from genome assembly GCA_001754015.1 of Brettanomyces anomalus. Classification (NCBI taxonomy): domain Eukaryota; kingdom Fungi; phylum Ascomycota; class Pichiomycetes; order Pichiales; family Pichiaceae; genus Brettanomyces; species Brettanomyces anomalus. The sequence goes on along the minus strand of MDSB01000007.1, from coordinate 537,224 downwards.
ATACGCAAAGCTGTACGGATGCAACATTTATGCACAGGGTGATGGCCATTCCTCGCATGTTGATATGTCCCAACTTTATAGCTGGCAGGGCAAGGTGATTAACCATGAGTCTTATTCCACATGTTGAAGTTTTTTCCCCCCTCATAGAATACAATTATGATCCATAGCTAGATATTTTTAGACGACAGTCAAGCGCATACGTAGACTCATTTCCTTGCCACAACCTAATCGTTAAGACATCGTTAGAGATTCATAGTTTTTGCTGCCCAGTATTGCGCACGATCACTATCCGTAGAACCGTAAATATGTTTCAACTTGTTGTTCATCTTGATCTCAAGCTCGTATCTCTTCTTTTTCAAGACCTCTCTCTTATCATTTAGTTTTCCCCTTGCAAATTTCAGCTTCTTGTAATCCATAGATTGTGCAAGAGGTGATCCTTGATATGTTTCCGGTGTCAGTTCATCAACCACCTCGATTTCACGTCGAAGCTTGCTGATTTGAATGGTTAGCCTTTTGAGTTCATCCGCCAGATTCTGGAGTTTCCTATCTTCTTCCTTTAGTGTCTCATCCTTCTCCTTAGGCTTGATTCCCGACGAGATTTTTCTGTACGACTTAATCTTCGAAAAGTCTGTCACTATCTCATCCTTATGCTTGGATGACCGTTTCGCAACTTTGATTTGTAAATTTTCATGATTTCCCCTTGAAGGCAACGCGGCAGATGTATTTGCTGTTATCGAACCGTCCTTTGAGTTAGAATACACCGAATTTTGAGAACGGACCCATATATTATCTCCATTATTTTGAGACTGGTGATCCTCAGAGTCAGCAAAATCTGCCACAGATCCATTAAAGGTCTCGTATTCGAGGTCAAGATCCAAATGAGAGGACTTTTTTGGTGCTTGCAAAGCTGCTTCCACGTTTGGATAATAACCTTTAGACGGCCTATGGCTAAGTTTAGGGCTACGCTCCGGTGATGAGTCTGAAAATGATTGATTGTTGTCCAACTTTCTTGCAACTTGCTGCACTTGGCCCGAGACATCTGACAATGACACATCATTCTCTCTGACTTTCAAAAGAGGTTGCACTTGTGCCACTTCTTCTATTCCATCATAATTTGATACATCTGGAGAAGCTTCTGAGTTTCCTTCTGTCCTATTTACTTTTGTCATATTTGAAACTGAATCGAGACTTCGAAAATTGCTTGCGTTGTTGAATATATATTGCTTGGCGATACAGAACAAAAATAATCGGCGTTTTAAAGACAAACTGAGAAATACTGACGGATGAGAGAGAGGGAAGAAAGCAAATGAATAGCGATTGGCATCTAATCAATATTCAGAAACCAAGACGTAAAGCAGTAAATACTAAAACAATGGTGAAGAAGCTGATGTGCGAAAAAAAGATTCGCGTTCGTAATATATATCTAGCGGAATAGAGCATGAACTTGTGAGAGAACGAAAGAAAGAAATAACCAATGCGAAAATGAAAAAAAAAAAGTAGAAAATGTTAGGAGAAATGAAATAAAAAATAAAAATAAAAATAAAAAGTGAGAAAAAAAAAAACGCGTTGCGTGTCCACCATATTTACAGAGCACTAATAGCCGGTATGCTTATATCTATCTTATTATACATGTACTCTTACTGTCAACTACAGGAATACAACCATGATTGAATACCATTGGATAACAACATGAAGTCCCAGAAAATAAAATAAAATATTCATAATATAGAAAGTACGTTTTGGGGTGTGAGTTCCTCCAGGTCCAACCTGTTCTGAAGTTGAATTCTTTTTTTTTTGTTTAAGTTAAGTAGCGTTAATATTTTTGTTTGATTTTTGTATTGCAGTCAGTTATTTACACGATAGCACAAATAACAGTCAAGCAAAACGAGATGGGTATTTCTGGAGTTCCCATGTTATTCAATATTATGGATCCAGATTCTCAACTTCGTAGTAGCTTCACTGTTTCTTTTGCGAGACCTAGAGCGTGATATTTGCTGTACTTTGTCGTTATATTGTTACCATTGTATTTAGAATTGATTTATGTTATTCTGCCCAGACTAACTCTGTGTTAAAGTGACGGTGGCAACGACCGATGTAAGCGTCAGCGTGGTGTAAGGGGCATCATCATCGTAAGACTCGGTCTCGTCGTCTTCTGCGTAATAGACAATACAAACTCCATCCCCAGCAGTTTCTGTATAGTAAGGAGTGTATGAAAGGCTACCTTGGGAGCCTGAGCTTGAAGGGAATGAGTAGCTGACAGAGGCCGTGACTTTTTGGACATTGGAGTTGCTGACAGGGGACGATGTTATAGTAGACAATGTCGAGCCTGAACTTGTAGATGGTGTATAATTGGTGGTAGCTTCAGCAGTAGTGGAGACTGGGATTGAGCTTTCAAGATCGCTACCAGTGCTGTTATAGTCTTCTGTCTCATATGCACCGCTATCCTCAGTGCTGGTTGCAGTTGCAGCTGCATTGGCCTCGGATGGATTGGTTGCAAGTATGGCAGACTGTGTGGTTGTCGATTTTGCAACCGACGAAACAGTGGTGACCGCGCCATTCTGCAATGTGCTCGTAGAGTAGTATGTCTTTGTCACAACGAAGGTGGAGGCAGGCCTGATAGTAGAAGTGTAAACCACTTCAAGGTATGTGCCATACTTACCATCGACTGTAGTGGTCACGGTTTGATACCATGCATTAGCTAGCAAATTTGCAGTATCCACATCTCTTTTTCTCAATCTGATTGCCTTGCCATAATCATCTCGGTAGTATATACCATCCACTTCACCGTCGTTATAATCATTTTGTTCCACTGGAGCAGCAAAGACTTCAGTTAGAAGTGCTGAGCCAAAAAGAAGGAGATTGCTGAATTTCATTTGTTATAGCAAGATAATTTTACCCTGGTGTAGCTAAAATATAAAAAAAACGAGTGTGTAAAGGTCTGACAGTTATGTCCAGTGTACTTAGTGTATGCCTGTTAATAATCTAGTAGTAGTCTCACAGTTGGTTTGAGTCCTGGTTCAAGCAAAAGAGTGAATGACTGTTTGAGTACTAGGGAGGATGATTGCAGGGACAAATTTCTTGTTTGAATTGAAACTTGTGTCTTTGAAAAGAGTTTGAAGAGGTTTTACAGCCTCCCTACTTGGGCACATATCTTGCTCTAGAATGACAAGTGCATTTGAGACATTATATATACGTCCCACCCAATTTCAAACGCAAAAGTACTTAAAGGTGGCTAGATTTTCAAAATTGCTTCTTTTGGGGGCATCTGCTCTATATATTAGCCCAATTTTGGAAAAGAAAGAATCCAGATTGGTCCGTTTCGAAGTTATTTCTCATTATCTCGGCCACTAGCACGGGATTTTACTGCAACGCATCTCTCGATTTGGCTTCTTTCACCTTATGTCGCGCATGAAAACAAAAACTTTCTCGGAGTACTTTCCTGACCTTCCTTGAGTGGCTGGTACTACAAAATTCCGAAATAGACCACTTTTGCTACGTAGTCGTTTCAGGATTGCATATTTACTAAGCTGGCCCATATTTACTTAGGGGGATCCATTCATAGCTATTATTCCCCGGTTATGGCGAGGCTTATAATGCCAGGGCAATAGTGAAGAAGCGAAAAATTATTTTTAAAACCAGTCTATTTTTTGAATTGTGAGCCTCATCAATTATTCCCAGAATTTTTACGCTACAAAAGTGTATACATATCTGTATGACTCTACGAGCAGTTTAAAGGGAAAGTAATCCAAAGCATTGGTACAGGTACAAAAATAAAGACACACAAATATGAATATGAACGTACAAATACCATTTGCTGTCACACTAACCGGCCCCAAGAAAATAGGAGCAGAAAAAAATCGCGGCTGGTGTATAAAAAATTCCCAAAAGAGAAAGTATCCCAGATCTTTTCGTATGAAGTGAAATTTACTTTTTACGAATACGTTTAGATGATCATTGCTAAGACGTGTGATCTACCATTTCTAGAAAATATATATCTAGAAACATCTATGAAAAGCTATAAACAGGTATCACGAGTTATTGTACTTCCATTATATCTCAACTGAAACAGCTGCTTGCAGAAACAATTAATAACAATTGATTTATGGGTTCTAAAGCATTATTGGTTAAACATTCTTTGTAATTGGGCCAGTAAATGCAATTATATTTTTCAAGTGTCTAGTTTCTGTCTCATTTATTTTAGCACCATCTACGTACTTCCCTGTCAAAATTTACTTATGTTATCAGGATGATGCTTGAATTCTCTCATTGGTGTGTGGCTGGGTAATGTGTAATACTACAACAAGCTGACTACTGTATGCGCTTACATCCTTTTGAAAACTGTCGAAGAGAAGATTTTTACGAGTACTTGTCACTTTCCTGGGCTTTTATTCTTTACTCTCAGCTTCAGTTATGGGTTCATGAGTGTTCTAACATTCAATTTCACACTCTGTCTAAAGCATTGTATATCAGCTGTAACCGCGAGTTGTTCCTCTCAGAGTCAGTAATAGGATGGGTGAAACATTCGAAGGAAATTTGTTGCTTGCTTATTTACAGAATACAGCTCTATATCCTAATAAGCAACCTAAAGCTTGCTTTTTATATACAAAATAGTATTCCGGCTACTTGTCTCTTTATACTTCTCTCCCAGCCATAGGGAAGCACGCAATTGAAATATAATCTGCGACGCGACCAAAAACGTCGATATATAAATTGTTCTAGTGAGCGTTCGTATTTTTCATATTTCATTCCAATGAATTGCAGGGTTGCGGTAAATATTAAAGTCAATGCTAAGTACATCGAGAGGAAGAACACGAAACCAAGAGAGCTACGGCAAGCAAAGAGTAAAATGGCTAAATTACCAGCAAGAGTTATGGTGAAAGCTTGCAAACATAAAAAAAATATAGTCTGACTACAGATAGTGCTTGAAGCTACATGTCACAGGACAAGTCGGCCCAAAACATTTCCAATCCGAAAGAACAGAAACACTGTAGTCACGAACTTGGTTTGAATCAAACCCCACATAACTGACACATTCACGTAACAGAGCAACATGTGACAAAACCCGCAAATACTCATCACACTCATCGCACAATAATGACATGTTAGTCATGTGGATTATTAAGGGGCCTGAAGGGTGCTGCTCTCGTTTATCGGAGCGCTGTCATTGGAATGGACTGTGTGTGTGTCGGACTTTGAAACACACTGGACAGTCGAAGGGGGGAGAAAAGTCAACAAAAAAAAAAGCTTTCCTACCATGCCGCGCAATGCCGAGGTATATGAAATCGGTGCAGCAGGCAAAGTGAGGCGGAATTTCATGTTTCGGAAAAAACGAGCATGAAAGTCCGAAGCGGAACATTTAAGCACTTTTGAAGGAGGCACCAGCAAGGAATAAACAGCGTACTGAAAACTCAGAGATGGCTTTACTGTTAGGACTGAACAAATTCTGTGTGGTTACGAGGATTTGCTGGAGTAATTACGAAAAAAAATTGAGGCCAATTTTGGGATTCACATTGGACTGTATGGATTAACATTAAAACGAGCAACCACAATTACCGGAAGGAAACCTTTGTTCCGATCAAAAATTGCGGGGTAAAGATAAGGAAAGCCGTACCTAATGATTAGAACAGAACAGAGCTTTATTAGAACTAAGTAGGCAGGAGGAATAATGATGAGACATAAGAAGAAAGATCCGGAAGAAAAATAGACGCCTTAAATTTACGCCTCACTAATTAATGTATGATAATTGTTGGCACATAGTAAAGTATGACTGGGGCGGTCAACGCGCTTAGAACCAGAAAAAAAAGACGCACGAAAAAAAACGCACAAAAAAAAGACGCACGAAAATAAGATAGCATTGAGAAAAAATGAAATTAAATCTTCGGGACGAACACACAATGCCTGTGTGTATTCCAAAAAAATTGAATAATCAAGCAGGGCTGCATGAAAGGGATGAATAACCTGGAGAAATCACGTTAACAATCGAGGTTAAAGCCATTTCTACACTCGGGATTGTCGGCTCATTGAACGCAGCCGGCAGTGAGGAATTCTGAAATTAGAGAAAGGAGAAAAATGAGGCAGAGTAAGGAGAAATATGGGGCAGAGCAAGGTGAAATATGATGAAGCGTAAGGTGAAATATAAGACAGGATAAGGCGAATCACGATGAAGCACGATGGAGCTAAAAATAAGACACAGATTAAGGAGGAAACAAAGCAGAAGAACTGCATTAACCAGAAATCTCGGAATCTGTACCCTAACCACTGAGCCAACTTCACAAGCATAAACCAAAACCTAGAAAGTATAATCATCATGACTGAAATGATTTCCGCTTTCTCGACACCAAGTTGGCTGCTCCGGAATTCACGGTTAACTACCTCCTCGCTTCCCCGCCTTCTCAGAAGACAATCAGATTTGGAGTGGATTGTTTGGTTGTTGAAACAATGGTGCAAGGGGGACAAATAGGGTAACCAGAAAAATAAGGTCAAGGAGGAAAAAAACAAGCCCAAGCATGCTAGTTTCTAGTAAATTCGAAGCGTGCGATAAAAAACTCCGGAGCTGGATGGAAACTCGTAGGAGCAAAAAAAAAAAAGTTTTTCTTAACTGAGAAAAAGTAGAGTGATGGATAATAGGAATCGACAATGATCACAGGCAGAAAATGTTATTTTATGTTTTTGTTGAGGTAGAAACAAAGAGAATTCCCCAAAGAATAATATGATCAGGCAACTTCCAATAATATGATTGGGGTTCGAATAATGGCATCCTGGGGATCTGAAATACTTTCTAATTGTTAGATGGGTTAGCGAATCAAGGGAAATAAAGAGAAAGGGATAAAGCAAAAAGAGGGGCGCCCCAATTTGCTTTTTATTTTTTTTTTCTTCCTTGAACTTTGTTGCTGCTTTTTTTCTCCTTTCGAATTTACGCTCTTTCCTGATAGCATCAGTAGTGGACTTGATATATATCTGCTAGGTATTCCCTGCGTCTAATTTATTACTTTAGAAAAAAATACTCTTCTTGGTTTCCTTTTCACTTCTAGTAGTTTGTACCACTTTTTAATTTCTTATCGTATACCGTCATTCCTGATCTCTGTACCTTGCCGCATTATTTATCAGTGCATACAGTTATTGGTTTCATATCCCTCAATAAGGAAAGGAGCAAGATATAAAGGAGAACAAGAAAACTTTTCCTATCGCCAGTATCTTTCTCTCTTATCACATTCTTAAAGACTGAGGTGAAAGGATTAGATTTTTGCAGTGCCCATAGATATCAGAGGGATTACTTTCTATTCACACCGAGAAGACTATTGAAGCAGTTTCCCGAGCAACCCTTTTTAAGATAAGGGCCTGTCTGTCTGTTTTCTTGTTAATATCCAATCTATTAGATATAGTATAATCTAGACATCAGCCACTGCATACATTTGATCATCATCTGCTTGGTCGTTATCAGTTTACTTTCAAGACAGAGTATCTATTTTTTTTTTTAACTTATTCCCGTTCATATACGCATACACACATACTCGCGTGCACATAGACACATATCATGCCATATCTAGGCCCAAGATCATTTGAAACGGCGCCTTTAACCGCCTCAAACTTGTCTCATTTGAACAGCGAATTAGGACAGAGAGGTGCAGCATCTTCCTCATCTTCGGATAAAGATGTTATAGCGAAAAGGATGAGTACTACATTGGTTTGTACACCAGTCCCCCCTGGAATTATGAACAAAGAGGCAAGAGATAGCAGTTCTTCATCTAACCAAAGCTCTGTGTTCGACTCCCTACAATCTTCGACGTCGCCCGAATTGTCCTCCCAATCAGAGGAAGATGAACTCGTTGTCTCTACGCCTCTGTCATCCATTTCCAGCACTGGCTCGTCAGGAAATTTACAGACATTTGACATTCCAGCCAATCTTTCCAGCAGAGGATCCACAATTTTGCCAGCAGACAACCAAACCATTGTCGGAGATGATGAAAATAAAACCATCGTGTCTGACAAACCAACCGATCTCCACTTGAGCAACTCTGCTTTACATTTTTCCAGGTTGGATTCCAAAACATCCAAACTTGCATCTTCATCATGCTCACAATTTCAACATGTGGGAAGAACTCCATTGAAGAGATTTTCAAAGTCATTTGTCGTTAATCCCTCGCCACCACAATTGCGACACAGTCCAAAGCTTCTCAGAAAGAAGTCCGGAGAACCACTTAAATCGTCGCTAAAGCTCCCATCATTGGTTAGATCGGAGTCGATGCCAAATTCCAAATCAGTCAGATTTGCTCCTCGGTTAGCCGATGTCAAATTATTCTTTCGAACTGAGAAGCCTGTCGATGTTTCCAAAAACACCTCGCCCGTGCACCATGTGTACTCCAAGAAGCCGGTGTGGGATTTCGGAATGTCGTCCGGTTCATCAGACGAGGAAGATGATGAGGCAGCGAACGGCTTGCTCGGACGCAATGAGTGCTGGGAACTTGTTGCAAACGACTCTGCCTCTTCGAAGACAGGTGTCAATTTCGCCAGGTTTTCGACTGGCTCTCCAGTTGTTCTGGAGTCGGTGAAACTGAACTGCTCTGGAACATCTCTGATAGGTTTTGTGTTCGTTAAAAACTTGGCTTACCAGAAGAAGATTTTGATCAGATTGAGCACAGATGATTGGAAGAGTCATATCGAGGTGGATAGCGCAAACTATATCTCATCCAATCATATATTCAAGTACTCGGACTCATCTTCTAACTACGATAAGTTCTCGTTCATACTCAAGCTTGACTCCATTTGCGGTTCCAAGCCTCTAGTTCAAGTCAAATACTGTGTGCAGTACATTGCAGGCGGACAAGTGTACTGGGACAACAACCACGGCCGTAATTATGTTCTTGTTTTGAAGAGAACTGGCTCTCCTATTAGAAGGAAATCGTCAGCTCGTTATTCTTCACCTCATCCATCCTCATTAAACTCGATCGAACGCTCTCTGTTTGCTCCAGATGACGTTGGATTCAAACTCAAGAAGAACGACAACTTCAACGAGTCGTTCAATTCCTCAAAGAAGTTCGAGTTCCAGCCTAAGAAGGCCAAGAACTACCTTTTGGAAAAGATCCAGTCAGAATCTTGCATATCCTCTCTGGCTACACACCATTTATCGTCAGCTTCTTTGAACGCTGCCCGTATTCCAAGGTCCGCCAGACCTGCTGCTGCAATTCGATCCGAATTCGCACCAAGTATTCATTATAGAAGGGCATTCATGGGTGGAAGAAAGCCTTCATTTGCTCCACCAAGAACCAGACCAGTTGCTTTTGGCACAGTGAACGATTTCAATGATTACAATCAAATTGTCAAAAACTTCTGTTTCTGCAGTTCTGCCACAAACTCGGTCGGCTCTTCTATCAACTCACCAAGTCATGCCAGTTATGCTACGGCCGCTGCTGGTGGCCGTGGTCTAAACAGTGACTTTTCTTCTTTGTGTTTGAGCTGAAAAGAAATACATATATCACGTTCATGATCTGAATTATTTCCCATCCTGTTATCTCCAAATACTTTTCATTGATATTCTCTCTATTCCATACATTCTGCAGATATACCAGTACTACCCTATTATATTGGTATATTACATTGACTGGCTCTCTCATATGCCTGCTAATACACAACGTGTGTTGTTTTATTATATTCCGTTTGGACCATTATTTTTCATTTATTTTACCACGTTATCTCTTCTTTCTTATTCCAAATGAATTCTAGAGTGGAAAAAGAAGCTGTCTGCATTTCTTGTACGCAAACCACGCAGCTATTTTTTTTTTGTTGCTGATATTGCTACGCTATTATTAGGTGGTTGCATATGTTCTTTGTATTCTTGTTATGGGTTGTTCGATCGCATTTCACTAATTGTTTCTATTTAGTGCTGGCTATGTATTCTCTTTTTCGCCTTAATTGATATTACTAGGGTCTGTAATAAAAATTATGTTCTTACCTGATTTTGTAGTTTCGTTGGTGTACGCTTTTCGTTTGTAATATATTACGCTATTTGGATTCTCGTGAAGTACCGCGTGCTTATCAGACAGCTACATAAATAAGTGTGAGCTTATTTAAAAAAATGTATATACATTATATAAAGATAAAAATAGTGGGAAGGCAGGTAGGGTGGATTTCCCTCAATTTATGACGGAGTCTTAGTTTTTTTTTTCTTCTTTGGTTTGACCAAGACATTAGTCAAGATAGCGAAAAAAATATGAAATAGAAAAAAAGATAGTAAAGACCTTAGAGGGGAGAAAAAAAATAGCTGAGAATGAAAAGTTAACCCTCTGTGTAGCAGTTGTAAACTCATATAATTGCCTTGAAACTTTCCTTCAATCGTTGACAATTCTATCAAATAGAAAGGACAATTACAGCAAAAATGGCCAGCGAAGAGCCCATCACAGAAGATAAGCTCGTTGAGCTTTTCTCGAAAGTCGGCTTTGATGACAAGAGAATTAAAGAGATTATGAGCAACAAGAAAATCTCACAATCATTGGGTGAGCTTATTGAGTTGTCTGGAACCGTCCAGAATGGCGAAAAGCTCGACAAGTCGAAAGATGCATTATTGCATAACGTGGCAAACATGCTCAAAGGTAAACACTTGAAGCATATTGATACTCTAGTGAAATATATCGTGTCAGACAAGCTTACTACGAACTTACAGATTAAGGAGGCCTTCAAGTACATCAAAGCACATCAGGATCAGGATGACACCGCAGCCTTTGACGAGACGGCGTTTGGAAAAGAGTCTGGTGTGGGAATTACCGTTACCCCAGAACAAGTGAAGGCTGAAATCGGCAAGTACTTTGAGGAAACCAAGGATGAAATCATTGCCACCAGATACAGAGCTGTTCCAAAGCTATTCGCCCATGTGAAGAAAATTGAGGCACTTAAGTGGGCATCACCTTCGCTTTTCAAGCCAATCATTGACGCATATCTGCTAGAATATCTCGGTCCAAAGGACGAAAGAGATACCCAGAAGCCAAAGAAAAGCGGCAAAAAGAAACAGGCAAAGGCTAAGAAAGGTGCCAAGCATGCAGAGTCTGACTTGAACTCGGGAAGGGCACACAACATGTTCACAGAAGGATTTCTCGGTGACCTTCATAAGCCGGGAGAAGAACCTCAAATGTGGTCCGATGTGATCCAGGCGCACCGTTATTTCATCAAGGGTCACGTGTACACGAGATTCCCACCTGAACCAAACGGATTCTTGCATATTGGACACTCCAAGGCTATCATGGTGAACTTTGGTTTTGCCAAGTATAACGACGGAAAATGTTATCTCCGGTTTGATGACACGAATCCCGAGGCTGAGGACCAGGTGTATTTCGATTCGATTAAGAGATGCGTGAAATGGCTTGGATACAAGCCTTGGAAGATCACATACTCGTCGGATTACTTTGACAGGTTGTACGAGTTGGCTGAGAAGCTTATCAGGACCGGTTATGGCTATGTTGACCACTCTACAGCCGAACAGGTTAAGGAGCAGCGTGGAATTAAGGCTGATGGTACGCCTGGTGGTAAAAGAACTGCTTCTCCATGGAGAGAAAGGCCAGTTGAAGAGTCCCTGGCAGAATTCAGAAAGATGAGGGACGGATTTTACAAGCCAGGAGAGGCCACGTTGAGAATGAAGCAGGACTTGAACTCTCCCTCGCCACAAATGTGGGACTTGGTTGCCTACAGAGTCCTTGACAAGCCACATCCAAGAACTGGATCGAAATGGAAAATATACCCAACATACGATTTTACACACTGTCTCGTCGATTCGTTTGAAAACATCACACATTCTTTGTGCACCACCGAGTTTATCATGAGCAGGAAGAGTTACGAGTGGCTTTGCGATGTGTTGCACGTTTACAGACCACCTCAGCGTGAGTATGGTCGTTTGAATATCACGGGAACAGTTCTGTCGAAGAGAAAGATTGCCAAGCTTGTGAATGGCAAATACGTGAGGTCTTGGGATGACCCAAGGCTTTACACCTTGGAGTCTTTGAGGAGAAGAGGTGTTCCTCCAGGAGCCATTTTGACGTTCATCAACACGTTGGGTGTTACAACATCCACTACAAATATTCAGGTCACAAGATTTGAGAGTGCTGTGAGAGATTATTTGAACGACACCACCCCAAGGTTGATGATGATCGTGGATCCATTGAAGGTTGTGCTAGACAATGTTTCGGACGACTTTGGCGAGACGGTCGAGCTTCCTTACAAGCCGGGAAATAACTCTATGGGTTCGCACAAGTTGACCTTAACCAAGGCTTTCTATATCGATGCTTCGGACTACAGGGATGAGAAATCCAAAGGCTATTTCCGTTTAGCCCCAGGTCAGCCTGTGGGATTGATGAGAGTTCCACATAACATTTCTGTGAAGTCGGTTGAAAAGGACGAGAAGACTGGAAAGCCAGTTTTGATCCACGCCGAGTACATAAAGGAGGAGAATACAGGAAAGAAGTCCAAGCCTAAGGCATACATCCAATGGATCCCAATATCTGAGGCCCAGAATTCACCTGTCAAGATATCCGAAGTCCGTGTTTACAACCAGCTCTTCAAGTCTGAGAACCCTGACTCCAACCCTAAGGGATACCTTGCTGATCTCAACGACGAGTCTGAGGAGGTTGTTAGTGGTGCGCTGATTGAGCCTGCTTTCAAGGACATCGAGGCTAAGTCACCTTTGAATATTCCATTTTCTGACCCAAGATTCTCCATCAAGGAGGAGAAAGGACCGGAAACTGTTCGTTTCCAGGCCGTCAGAGTTGGCTACTTCTGTGTTGATAAGGAATCTTCCGACGAAAAGCTTGTTCTGAACAGAGTTGTCACTCTTAAAGAGGATGCTGCAAAGAACTGAAGGTTATCTGCTCTCATATTATGATTGAAGTCCTCAATTTGAAGACTGCCATTAATTACACTACATTTTTGTTTCCCGTGATTGCTTTCTACTTTTGAGAAGGCGTGAATAATAATCTCTGTTTGTCTGTTATTTTGATGTAGTGAGGTCGGATTGACTTGAGTAGTATAAAACACTGTTGTTATGTTATACCACTTCAAAAGAAGAATAGTCTTAATAGGAACCATCTGGGATTATAATAATCTCATCTCCTCTTTTGATTTCTCTTTTTTTTTATTGATATTTTTTTTTGAACCGCTATCGAAAAATTTTCAGCTTCCCAGTATTAAAGATATGCACCAGCTTATCAACCATGTATATCTAATCTTCCCATCTCTCACCTTTTAGAACTACGCTTCACAAATTGACCGTTGGACAAAAAACACAGAAATGGTCGTTCAGGTTGCAAAAGATTACGTGGATGAGGACATCAGTTTTGAGTCACTGCATTTGGATCCTCGGCTCATTCAGGCAATCAACAAGCTAGGATATGAGCATCCAACATTGGTCCAAACACAATCGATAAAACTCTCGCTAGAGGATAAAAAGGATATCATTGCAAGAGCATCAACGGGTTCAGGAAAAACTGCCGCATACTGCATCCCTATTATACAGTCTATCCTTGCAGATAAAGAAGGAAGTGGAAGTTCAGAGCACCATACTAAAGCCATAATACTGGTTCCTACAAAGGAATTATCAAAGCAAGTTTGCGACTTTCTAAATGATCTTTGCGTGTATTGCAGCAAAGAGGTGAGGTTTTTAAATACAACAGAGGCTCTTGGCGATGATCTTTTGAACTCTCTTGTGGACGAGCACCCTGAAATCATAGTTTCCACGCCGTCAAAACTTGTGAGTATATTTGAAGCACATAAGAATCTCACATTCGACGACTTGAAGTACTTTGTGATAGATGAGGTGGACTTGGTGGTAAGTTATGGTTACAACGACGACTTGGAGAAACTTTCAGATCAGTATTTGAATATGAAACAGGGCGTCCAGGTGTTCATGATGAGTGCAACTTTGAACGAGGACGTTGATGCTTTGAAAAAGAGATTCTGCACAAAGCCGGCAGTTTTAAGGTTACAGGATGTGGGAGATGAAAGTAAAGATCTTAAACAATATTACATCAAGACAGGAGAATTGGACAAATTTCTTCTCATCTACGTGATCCTAAAGTTAAACCTTATCAGAGGAAAGATTCTAATCTTTGTTAATGATCTAGACAGGGGTTATAGGTTGAAACTCTACTTGCAGAACTTTGGAATTAGAAGTTGCATGTTGAACTCCGAGCTTCCGCTCAATTCGCGTTTGCATATAGTGGACCAGTTTAACAAGAATGTGTATCATCTCTTAATAGCAACAGACGAGTCGAATGAGCATGATTCAGATGATAAGGAGGGTAAGAAGGATGCAAAAAAGTCTAATAAGGCGGAGTACGGTGTTTCCCGTGGTGTGGACTTCAAAAACGTGGCATGTGTCTTGAATTTCGACTTACCAACTTCGTCCAGAGCATATATTCACAGAGTGGGACGTACGGCAAGAGCCGGAAAATCAGGAATTTCGCTTTCGTTTGTTGTTGATGCCAAGGAATGGGGAAAGCATCGAGCATCGAGTCTTCCAACGGCCAGAAAAGACGAGAAGGTGATGGAAAGGATTAAGAGGGCCCAGGCCAAGCTTGGATATGAGTTGGAACCATACCAGTTTGACAAGAAGCAACTAGATAACTTCAGGTACAGAATGGAGGACTCGTTCAGATCTGTCACAAGAGCAGCCATTCGTGAGGCACGTTTGAGAGAGATCAAGATGGAGTTGATCACATCCGAGAAGTTGAAGAGACACTTTGAAGAAAACCCAGAAGATTTAGCTACATTGAGACACGATAAAGCTGTTTCAAAAGTGAGAAGCGATCAGAACTTGAAGGATGTTCCAGACTATCTTCTTCCCAAGGTGGCAAGGAAGAATCCATCGCAGGTCGGTTTTGTGCCATTCAACAGCTCTAATAAACGGAGAAATAGAAAGGGAGGACGCAAAGGTAAAGGCTGGAAGAAAAGAAAGGTGGATCCATTAAAGAAGTTTAGAAAGTAGATGGATATCTAATTTGTAATTTAGGCAACAAATACGGTTGAAGAGAATATAGATGGGTAGCCTTCAAATGTGTGTGGCTGTAGTTTTCAATAATAATACTTTGGTAAAAGATGTTGAATTGGAGAGATAGATAAAAGATATTCGCACGTAAAAATGTTACGTACACCTTTTCTCGCACCAGTCCTTTTTTTTTATAGCTCTTTTTATCAATATTCCACGCATACTTTTTTTTTCTGCTTACCATGGGTGGGAATTTTTCAATGGCTTCCTCTCGCTTAAGGCTTTTTTTTTCGCTGTCTGCAATTCTCGATCATAATTTTTCAACTTTTTTTTTTCTCGTTCTATTTTTTTTTACTACTATCCACTATAGACATTTTTTATTTTTATTTTTTTATTTTTAATTTTTTTTTTTCGTTCCGGCCGTCATTTTCGTATGCGATCATCGCGTTACTGAAATTGTCAAGTAAATATATATACGTAACACTCAATAAAACCGATGCCCATTTTTCCTCCCGATCGATTTGTCAGACACTCTCTTCTACTTCCTTCAAACAGGCGTCCGTCAAAATTTTAGCATATACACTTGTTGGGAATTCACGATGGCTCGTGTTTCAAAGAAAGTACCCGCTCCTGAAGCTGAAAATATAGTTGCAGGCTCAGACAGCACTACTGAGCTTGTGGTTAAGAAAGGCTCAGAGCGTGATTATGTTGTCAGTGAACATTCTAACAAGATTCTCGAAAAGAGGCTCTATACATCAAGCAAAGAGAAGCTTCTTGTCGCAGCTCTAGTCGCAATCACTTTATACATACGTACAACGGATCTAAAATCACCAAGTCAGGTTGTTTTTGATGAGGTGCACTTTGGAAAATTTGCGGCAAAGTACATCAGGCACGAATTTTTCATTGATGTGCACCCACCACTCGCCAAAATGCTCTATGGATTGGTTGGATTCTTGGGCGGATTTAATGGGAACTTCAACTTCGAGAAGATCGGAGATGACTATCCATCTTCCGTTCCATACGTCTTCATGAGACAGTTTGCATCTTTTTGCGGAGCGGCCACGGTGTTGCTCATGTACTTCACGTTGAAATTGACCGGTTGCAAGCCATTTGTGTGCTTCATCACGTCGCTTTTGCTGGTCTTTGAGAGTGCAACTGCCACCATCGACCGGTTCATTCTTCTCGACTCTCCTATGATTTTGTTCATCTCTGCAGCCGTCTACTCGTACATCAAGCTCGACGTTGCCAAGCCATTCTCGTGTCTTTGGTACAAATCTCTCATCTTCTCGGGCCTCTGCCTTGGCTTTGCGGCCTCCTCTAAGTGGGTCGGTCTTTTCACTATTGCCTGGGCTGCAGTGTGCACAGTGATCCGTCTCTGGTTCACCATTGGAGACTTAGACGTCCCAACTCGCCAGATCTGGAAGCAGGCGTTTTTCCGGTTTTTCGCCACGCTGCTAACTGTGCTCACTGTGTACATTGGCAGTTTCTACATCCACTTCACTGTGCTCAGTGCCAACGAAGGTGATGCAACATCTTTCGTGTCTTCATCTTTCAGAGCATCGTTCGAACATAACACACTCCCAGAATCTACTTTTTCTGACGTCGGTATCTCATCGATCGTTACGCTTAAGCACTTGTACAGTCCTGAGGCATACTTGCACTCGCATAGCCACAACTATGAGGGTGGCTCAAAGCAGCAACAAGTTACTTTGTATCCATACCGGGACGACAACAACAAGTGGAGTGTTGAGTTGTACAACCTCACCACGGAGCCACTTCAGTTCGTTCCAATCATGGACGGCACTAAGATCCGTTTGAGACACATCATGACCACCAGAAGATTGCACTCGCACGACATCCGGCCTGCCGTCAGCAACGTTGACTGGCAAAACGAGGCCAGCTGTTACGGATATGAGGGCTTTGAAGGAGATCCAAATGACGACTTCGTCGTGGAGATCGACCAAGAGTTGTCAAAGCCAGGAATCGCCCAGAAGCGTGTCAGAGCCATAGATACCGTTTTCAGACTCCATCATGCCATGACTGGTTGCTACTTGTTTTCGCACATGACACAGCTTCCTAAGTGGGGCTTTGAACAGAACGAAGTTACGTGTGCACGGTCTGGAATCAAGCCTTTGTCTTTGTGGTACATCGAGGAGAACCAGAACATGTACTTGGACCAGTTCAAGGCCGATAAGGTCAGTTACAAGCCTTTGAACTTCTGGCAGAAGTTCTTCGAGATCAACAAGGCTATGTGGAGTCTTAACGAGGGCCTTACACAGCATCACGTGTACGAGTCGTCGCCTTACTCGTGGCCACTGCTTCTGCGTGGAATCTCTTACTGGAAGGGAAAGACTGCACAGCTATATTTGCTCGGTAACCCTATCGTCTGGTGGGTTGCCTCCTTCATCTTTGTTCCGTTTGCATTCTTCGTCGTTTTCAAGATCTTCAGATGGCAGTACGGCCACAAGTTGTCCCTCGATGCATCCGTGTTCAACTACTGCAACTACACTCTCCAGTTTGCATTCGGCTGGTTCATCCACTACTATCCATTCTTCCTCATGGGAAGACAGCTTTTCCTTCACCACTATCTCCCAGCACTCTACTTTGGAATCTTGGCTCTTGGCCAGACTCTAGAGCTCGTCAGCTCGTACATTTTCCGCTCCAGAAAGTCTCTTTCTTACGCTTTGCTCGTCGCCTTTCTTGCGGCCGCCATTTTTGGCTTCTTGCAGAGGAAAGCCATTGTCTATGGCAGCGGCTGGTCAGAAGTTAAGTGTTCTGCCTCGAAATGGCTCCCAGGCTGGGATTACGACTGTAATGTGTATCCATTAGAGGTCCCACCTTCGCCTGTTGTCGACACTCTATCCTCCCAGCCGGCCCCAACTTCCTCGGCCATCAACTTTGACGATGCCATTAGTGTTCCTGTTAAGGACGAACTATGAGGGGGACAATGATAGATAATTTGCTACACACTTAGAACTCTAAGACAAGCCTGTTGGGATATTTTCTTTTTTCATCAGTTCCTTTTTTGTTGTTGTTGTTGTTCTTCTTCTTCTTCTTCCTGTTTTCTACTTTATCACCTACATTTTTTTTGTTGTTATCCTACACGTCACGTCACTTTCTTTTCCCAATTTTTCGTTGTCTTTTACTTAAGTGTGTATGTACCTCAGTCCCGTCACCGGTATCAAAATAAAAAAAAATCCATGTCGTATAGAAAAGATACACAGCGTAGCTTAATCCGCCTTCTCGTCGATCATCTTCCGGAGTAGCTTTATCTGGGCTGGACCAGTCCGACAGCATCCACCCACTAAGCCAAGTCTCTTCTTCGATAAGAAAATTTCGGATGCTTCCTTGAACGCCTGTTGAAGATCTGTCGTTCCAAGCTTATCATCCATGATCCACTCCTTGGTTATTCCATCGTAGATCTCACCCGAGTTTGGATATATCACGATCTTGCACTGCTTGTCAAGGTTATGGAAATTGCCAAACTCCAAGTCGAACTTCTCAATGAGCACTTTGCTGGTCCGGAGACCACAGCAGTTTGCACCGACTGCGATCAAATTTTCCTCAAGATGGCCGTCAATGTACTCGAGCACTTTGTGGAGCAACGATCCGTCCGCTAGAACCATCTCTGGGCTACAGCTCAAGGCAAGGTAGTATGGCTTGTAAGGTGTTCCATTCTTCTTGGCCTCGTCCAACTTCACCTTCATCATCTCAAGAATGGATTTCACCTCCTCGAACGAAGGAATCGTCTCGAATCCGATGATATCAACGAGGGGCGAGTTATAGAGGTAGTCGAGCCGGTCTGAATGGAAAGCTTTCATCTCCTTGTTGCTGATCTCCGGATAATGACCTGTGAACTCGGCACCATCTGCCAAATAAGCACCAAATGGTCCAATACTCCCAACAATAAGAGCTTTCTTCCCCGTTTTCTTGAAATACTTCTGTCTTGCACTGTCGGCAATATCGATTGCCTTCTGATACGTCGAGTGTGGGTCCAAATCATGCTCGATAAGGCCCTTTTTTGTGAGCTGATATGTTGCAGTCTCGAGAAGCTCGCTTCCACAGTTTAGGTAATCCAAATACACCTCTTCCAACTTCTCGGGCTCGCTTATAACTGCAATTCCCGACCATAGCTTATCGTTCAAGCTCACCCCGTGCTTCTCTAGTTCGGTTCCAGTAGCTCCATCGAGGAGAAGTGGCTTGTTTTTCGGAAACTTGAATGTCATTTTAGCGTTGCCAAAAAGTATTGCGTCTGTATCTATCTATATATGGTCCCTTAATTTCTTTTAGAGGGATGTATTCTCTAATATCTGTATCTTTCCAATGGTGTCCTAGTGAAGCAACGGAAGAAGCAAAAACGAAATTGACAAGCCTGAAATGTCTTAAATTGGAATGTAGCTTTCTTCTGTATCAGGCCGTAATATGAACGCACCCCCTCGTACTTATATACAGGGTGTACGAGCGAAAAAAAAAAAAGCAGGCCAGCCGTACTTTTACTTCTTTTTTCATCCCGACGACGATACCACACTTTTTCCAATCTCTCCTCTTACCCCGCGAATTGCAGAATAAAGTAACAGCAGTGTCACAATTTGGCGCGTCGGCCTTTCTTCTCCGACCCGTACTACTACTATTGAGCCACTCAATTTTTTGGGGGGCCAGTATTCTTTTGACTCATCTTTCGGCAATGACTGATCTGCTATTTATCTCGTGATTCACCCTTTTTTTTTTACCGCCCAAATCATAGATACGGAATAATGCCGTACGATAAGCTATTCGAGGATGCTCAGACTGTAGCAGAAATACACAAATGGTTGCCGTTTGCAAAACTGAAAGCCGATAATTTGATCAAAGAAACTTCGACTGCTAGTAGCTTGCTGAATGCAAACAGTCTAAAGAGTCTCATACAGCAGAGTTTACCCTGGGATGGAGGCAGCTCGGTCCAGCTTACTGTCGAATGGGTCTGTTTTCTGGACTCATATCTTAGACAGCTTGATCACGCAACATTACTGACAGAAGCCAAATCTTTGTGGCAATATGTGGTCAGTCTCTGTGTTTCGTTCTTTGGTAAGGCAGATTTGCGTGTCTTGTACTCGTGCCCTGAGATGGTTGATCTTTTCAATGAGTTTATTACCCACTTTGCTCATTTGAATAGTGACCTCACTTCAAAATGCCTACTGGATACCACAAACGACTACCTCACGCTTCACACAGAGTGCTTGAACTACCTCGAGTACCTCACTATAGATCGTCTCTGCCTTGAGAAGCGTTTCAACGAGGTTGTTACGCTTTACCGGGGCCACCAGAGCGGGAATGAGGAAGAGAGCAGCGGAAATTCGCCTTCCTCCATCATGACGTTTACGTCGATCGACGCGTCGTCTTTGAGCCGGAGACTCGTTCTTCGGCTGTTTGTAAACTGTGCCAAGGCGCTCTTCATCGATGGTGATTACAGTTCAACGCACGAGACACTGGCTATCGTATTCAACTTACCTGTCACGATGTCTCAGGATGGCGAGATATCCGAGATTATTTCGCTTTATGTTCTTACAGTGATCCTGTTGGACAAAAAGCTGCATGATGTGGATCCATACTTGATCAAGTTTGCTTCTGTAGTGCCGCCAAACTTACTGAAGATATTTCAATGCTATTATAGCTGTCAGTTTGAGCAATTTGTGCGACTTGTACTCCTCGAGTATACGCAGAGAAAAGAGGCCTTTGGCGACGATGAGTATCTCTTCACGAAAAGCGTGGTGGCTAGATTGCTTGCAAACATGTGCGTGAAGAAGAACGCTGGTACTTTAGGCAAGTTGACAGGTCTACCAGAAGATAAATTGAAACAGAATGATGCTGCGTACACGTTGGGGCCACTGGTTCGACAGTTGGGTATCGATATTGAGACAGAGATACATCGGAAGAAAGACCCCACTGTAGACGATATTGAGGACATGTTGCATCAGTTGGTAAAATGCGATGCTCAGCTGGGTAAGGTTATGAGGATGTGAGGGAATTTATGTTTCTTATTGGATATGCTTCAAATGGCTAAGTAGTATCGTCGAAGTGTGTTTATATCTAGTATTTTTTTGCTACGTTAATGTATTTGCTAGTATCAGCTATTATTAAGTTACCTTGCATCTATAAGTGTTACGTAGTCAAGCCGTCTTCACATATCATGAATTGTTACCAGGTACTCCTTTGTATATAAAACAAGGCCAGATTGGTTCTTTTATTCTCTTAGAATAAATGCTCGACTAGCTGATTAAGATAATAGAAATAAAATCAGCCTTAGCTAGACCCAACCAAAATCTCTTTAGACGTAACCCTAAAGACTATAACGTTACATCATATGACTTTTACCAATATAGCGATCCCCCCCCCCCCCCCTAAAAGTGCCTGCAACTACTTCAATCTAATTATCTTGAGTTTATCCACACCCACCTCTTCTCATGTTGAGTCCTTTATCTATTATTCAGCAGCTCATTACTGCAGCTCACCGTACCTTCCACGGCTCTTGGTGGTGTCGTACTTCCTCACTATAGCCTCCTGGCCACGAGTCTGGGAAAAGGCAAAGCCTCTCTGCTTCCGCATCCGGCGAACCTGGCGAACTTTCCGGATAGTGCTTTGGAAAGAGGAGAACTTGGGCCGGTGGTCCTGGATTTGGTACTTCTGGACACGTTGGACCTCGTGATATAACTCAGGGTTCCAGTTTCGCTTGTAGTACTTCCAGAGGAAGTCTCTGAGAAGACAGAGAATAGGGATAACGATTATGGCGAGCCAGTAAGTGGCAGAACCGTAGACATAGCGGAACACTCCCCAGTATTCCAAAGAGGTGCCAGTGCGAGGGGCAATGACAGCGTATAGAGGGAAGGCAATGAACCACATGAGGAATGAGCCTGGGATGGCCATGAGAGTGAACTTGGTCCACTGTGAAGACACTAGAGCGGCCTTTCCAAGCGAAGTCAGAAGACATGCAGTGTAAAGGGTGACTCCGACGATCCAAATGTTGGCAACATTACCCTTTGGAAGCGCGTTCCCGTAGCGATATATGAACACAATGCATATATAGATGATACCGCTGTGGTAGAACGCATTTGCAGCCCAGCCCCAGAAGATCTGGACGTTAAAGAAATGACCGTCCTGACCGAGCTTGTAAAGCCGTGGATAGCGAAGAAGCATGTCGGGAGAGATGTACTGGTCAAAGATGCCAATGACAAACGGAGGAAGGGCCAAGAAGATGACGTTGTACATAGTCAAGGTCCATGATTCGACGATGGACTGGCCAGAGAACCCGCTGCTGAACGTGTACCAGAACTGGCACATGTAAAGCGAGATGTTCTTGTAGAAAGAGTAGAGAATAGACTGGGAAAGCCGCTGGTACGACCAAGCTCCGTGCACAAGAAGTAACCGCCTGAGGAACCGGAACTGGCCGACAGAGAAGTCCGCGGCCCTGGCAGCCTGCATTCCTTCAAGTCCACTGATACCCACACCAACATGGGCTGCCTGAATCATGGACACGTCGTTGGCACCGTCACCGATGGCCAAGAGAAGCGAGCTTGTCTTCCGTTTGACCAACTTGACAACCAAGGCCTTCTGCAACGGCGAGACTCGGCAACATATCACGGCTTTGCACAACATGGCTAAACTGAGAAACGAGTCCTCGAGCTCGGGCTCCAACGCAAAGTCAAGCGACTTTCCATCAATCACGAGTGCCAAGCTGTCAATCTCCGCCTGATCCGCCATTCCTAACGCACTCAACTTGTCTGCGATGTTCTCCTTGGTGGCCTCCCTTGTGGCCTCGTTCACTATGAGGAGGTTCATGTCCTCCGAGAGCAACCCACAGCTCATTCCCACGTTGATTGCCGTCTCCTGCCGGTCTCCGGTTAACACCCACACCTTGATTCCAGCCTCTTGCATCGCTTTAATTGTCTCTGGAACTCCATCCTGGAGCTTGTCCTCGATGGCCGTTGCTCCCAAGAGCTCCAAGTCCTTCTCCACTAACTCTGCCACCTCATCCATCTTCTGCGAGCGGTCCGTGAGACTCACCGAGGCCGCCTGGTACTTCTCGTCCCACTCCCGGTACTCTTGCTCGCCCAAAACACGCTCTGCAAGGCATAAGGTCCGCAATCCATCGCCGGCAAACCCTTCAAGATGCTCCGTGGTGCTGTCAACGTATCGACAGTCTGCTGCAAGCCGGCTGAACACCACAGAGTCTGCTCCTTTCACAAACAACCGTATCCGCCCATCTGGACACCGGAACACACAGCTCATTCTTTTCCTCGTCGAGTTGAACTCGCAGATATTCAAAAGCGTGTAGGTGAACGTTTTGTAAGTTGGCTCGTTGCCACGGCTCTGCCGCACTCTGACCTCAATGCTGGATGGCTTTCTGACCCGGAACTCGTACCCTAACCGCTTTGCACCGTCCACAAGCGCTCCTTCATCGAGCGATGACGCCTGGTACTTCACATCGCCGTCTTCTTGCACCTCCGGTATCACCGTGTGGCACGTTGCAAGAAGCATGAGAAAGAGATGGATGCACGTTCCACGGGAGGCGATGTTGTCACCAGCACTTTCTCCCTCGCTGGCTTCACTACTTCCACCCTCTAAATCTGCATACAGATCGTTGTAGTCGTGATATCCAACCTCTATACCGTTCACGACTCTTGCAGCCTTGTCCTCGGGGATCTTATCAGTGTAGCACCGTCCGGCAATAGAACAGGCGCGGAATTCCATCACGTTCCGCGTCAAAGTGCCCGTCTTGTCGCTGAAAACGTACTTGATCTGGCCCAACTCGTCCACCAATGAGGACGTCCGGGCCACTGCTGGGGTGTCGGTTGGCTCATAGTAAAGGTCGAGATCGCACGAGATGAGATACGCCTGGTAGTACTTTATGATCTCCACGGTGACAAAAAGCGAGATGGGCACGAGGTTCGAGTAGAGAATCCAGTAGGTAAGGATGTCGAGGAAGAACAAGCCAACTTTGTTGGTGTCCTTCTGCCCGACGTACTCCATGGTGCCCGAGTGCACCGACAACATGATCACATCTCCCAAAGAGGAAACCACAGAGAGCAACACCAACAAGCCGAAAAGGGCGAGAATCTGCCTGTTGATGATCCTCTCCATGTCGGTCCTCTTGATCGGCGTAGCCGTGGCATTCCGCATCAGCTTGGTCTCGTGGCCTGTGAATATTATCACGCCTTGCACCCACCGGGTGTTCTTCAACGTGGCTCCACGGAGAAGCATCTGCTCGGGAGACATTGCCACGGCCTGCCCGGAAAAGTACAGCGTGCCCTCGTACGTGTACAAGCTGCTGTTCGGCTGCTCCCCGACGATCTTCCCCGTGACTCTTGCCACGTCTCGAGGGCTCACGAGCCGTGAAGTCTCCTCCCTCGCTTGCTTGATCTTCAAGTTCGTCTCTCCATCCAAATTCGCCGTCTCCACGTAGCAAAGCCCGTCCGGTTCTGACGACGAAAGTATCAACATGTCCGCTGGAATCGCCTCGTTCTCCTCAACTTTCACGACATCGCCAACTTCCACATCTGTCCACCGCTTGCGAACATACTCGCCAAGCCCGGAGTCCAAAATCAAGGCACGTGACCGGTTCAACTCCTCATCCGCAGCTCGCCGTTGTAAGTCCTCGTGGACCTCCTTCACTGCAGAAACCATGAGCACAACGGCTAACGTGCCAATTGTGGTGTACGGGTTTGTTGGCGACACCGTCGGCACCTGCTGGATGATCGACGTGAACAAGAAGAAGACGTTTGCGTACTTGGAGAATTGCTCTGCTAGAAACTTTGGCAAGAACGTCACTGCGTTGTACTTTGCTGTGGACACCTTGTTGTCGCAGAACCGCTGTGCCCTGTTTTTGTCCTGTGCGTTTAAGAACACCTCACGGGGTTTTTCCTGTTGGCCCTCATTGGGCCCTTGGCCCCTTCCACGCCGGCTAAACCATCCTTTCACGCGCTGTCCCCAGCTCTTCCCAGGATGGCCTCCACCCGACGGCCCTGCTGAGCCCTCCCTTGGGTTGCCATTCATCCCCTGGTAGCTTTTCAACCCCAGCCGGTTTTTCAGCCGTGAAACCATTCCTTGCCCTTGCTCTGGCACATCGCTTGCCACCCGGCTCGCCCGTGAAAACACCCCGTCCTCGTAGTTGTCACTGAATATCTCGTCGTCCGGACTTCTCGCGTTGTCTGCGAACGGATTCGCGTTTGCTGTATTTGTATTGGCGGTGTTCATATTCGACTCATTGGTGTTTGCCGTGTTTATCTTCAAAGCATTTGCATTTTCTCCATTGCTGTTGTCGGCAAACGGATCCATGTCCCGCATCTCGAAGTCATCTCCAAAAAAATCATCGTCATCTATCACGAACTGGTTGCCTCTCCTGTAACTCATGCTCAATAGTGCACTCCAATGCCGTAAAGCTTCTTGCTGGGTTCAATCCCCACTGCCCGTACTATATGCTTAATTTTGTGCCTGCTAAGTCAACTGGGAACACGCAGTATGTTCGCCCCGGCTGTATTTAATCTTCTTTTTACCTTAGACTATTTGTAAGCCTCTTATGTAAGTCACAATCCTGCTTTTAATTCCAAGCCTAAAGGTCTCACTGAGTATTCGATATTTACAGTCGTTTCAATGATGAATGGTTCCAAATGGTTCCAAATGGTTCCAATGGCTTTGTTCGTGCCTTTAGAAATGTGTCTGCCTAAATATCAATAGAACACAAGTGTCCGTGTAATTCTGTACGTATTTATATGTAGCCTTGTATTAGATATTGTTGTTCTTAAGCCAACAAAAAAAAATATATTAGGGCGGAGATACTGGCGAGAATAGCCAGCTCGCTGGTCACTTTTTTTAGCCACTTGATTTTTAGTCCAGCCGAACCAGCTGACATGCTAGGTTTCTTTGATACAGATTAGAGCCAACAGGAACAAAGCAGAGCCAACATATTTACCTACATCTCTACTTATGATGGTACCAAATGAGGTCTTTGAATAGTGCAGAATGATTTTTTAAAGATGCAAGAGGAGTTTCCACCTGTGTAAAATGTCATCCTTTATGTACACTATAGGAGGAAATGTACGAAAGCATAGAACAGAAAAACATATGATAAGAATATTCATTTGAGTGCTGAATCACTACCAAGGTTACACGTAAAACTCATTGCCATCAATATCGAAAGAATTACATATATTACACCGCACACTTACATTGCCCAGCCTTACCTATAACACATAAATCAATTAGAGTGCTTGTATAGATGTATAGAAATTACGACAGGAACACCTCAACAGTGGACTTAAGCCTCCAAAGTCAATCTTCCCTTTGGATTGGTAACCTTGACACCGATAGCCTTGGCTCTGGCCAAAAGAGTAACTCTGTGCTTGGCGGAAACGTTGTGGGCAATCTCAGCGGCATACAATTTGTTGTTCATCAACAAAGCGTCCAACTCCTTTATGTTTCTGACTGTGATGACCTTCTGTCCGTGAACGTTCAAGAACTTGGTCTTCTTGTTAGAACCGTAACCGATCTTTGGAGCATAAACGGTACCTCTGAATCTTCTTCTGATACGAGAGTCGATACCCTTCTGAAGTCTCCAGTTCTCGTCCACCCTCTTGAAACGGTCAGACTGGTGTCTCTTGAACTTCTTTGTGTTCTTCTTCACGATCTTTGGAGTTAATCTTGGAGCCATCTATAGCAAAATATTAGGTTGTGTTGTTAGTATATGCTGCTTTCTGATTTTTTCAATTCCAATTTCAGTCCGTCCTCTACAAATCACAGATGTTTCTTAGAGATGAAAATATATATCTGCACGTCTCATCAATTGCTTGAACAAGTCCAGTCTATTGAACCTTCGTCTAATCCTGTTCGGTATCCTCTTCCACGTTGATGATTCTAACTAACGATGTATTCAATTTGTCCTTTGAAGCCTGTTTTGCTCTTTTCTGTTATCTATCTCGATAAATAGCACACCCGAATCTAACGCATAAAGTCACCTTTTGAACACTGTCCTCTCCACTATGTTTTACTTCAGTTGTGATTCCTTCTGTTAATCTTGTTTGTTCTCTTTCACCACCACCAAAATATAAACTTTTTTATCTGCCCCTTTCATATACTATACATCTCCATAAAACATCTTATTCGTAGCTCATAAACCTGTTCAAACGTACTTTTGTAGTTACTTTTGTCGATCAACACCTGTTCAAAAGGTCTTTTTGCTACACAGTCGATTGCAAAAAATGATGATGTTCGATTTGTTTGAAATACTTAGCTCGTACTATTTCCTAATCCTGTGCAGGTATGAAATTTTTTGGTGCAAAGAAAAAAAAATTTCATGGTACTCTGGCTCGCTCTGTTCTCCTATTATTCTCAGCTTCTTACTGATTCCTGCACCCACAAAATTTCTTTCGCGCATGTTGCCGTTTTGTCGAACACACCTCAGACCACATTGGCTATACTATTTTCTCTTGGCTACTAGTAGCCCTAAGACTTATCACGTGATTTGTAAAGGAACAAATGAAAAAAAAATAATAATAAGAATTTTAACGTAAGCAAAAAAGATGCGTTTGCACCTAAACACAATCAGATAATCACAAAAACTCGTGTCTCATAATCAATAATTAATTGTACACGTTACTTATACATCGAACGGAAATTAATTAGAAGCACGTATTTATTTCCTTGTGCGTTGGGCCTTGTGTTGAGAATTCGGCGGATATTCTGAGACGGCTAATCATGTCGGAGGTGGCTAAGAATGATGAGAACAGAGGAAGTACGGAAGAGAAGTATTACTACATCGATAAGAGCCAACACTATGAGACGTTGAAACCATCCCTAAGAACAGATGTGATCCGAACATATGGATTGTTGGGCATTGCTGATTCCGTCGCACGTACGAATCCGGATGGAAGCAAAGGTGTAAAGCTGCGGAAGTCATATAAGAGCCATATAGCTGACTTACCAGGGAAATACACGATTCAAAAGAGTAGAACCCTCTCTCCGATAATATGTGCTCCAGATAATCCGGACATGATTCAGCCTGAGCTCAAGCCATTTGAGCTCGGACGTTTGGAGCAGTTATTCAACTTTGAGAAGAGCTCTGTTGATGGAATACCCGGATTTGACCCAAGTAAGTTGGCTATTGGGACTGGCGACTTCTCAAACGAGGACAGGAAGAGAAAGTCTTCTTCTGATAGTAGGTCGGATCTAAAGAGACGCCATGTTCGTGTGAAGTTCGATTAGCGGTAAATTCGTGGCTGGTATCACGAATTCGACAGTTTATGAGAAGTTTTTGTTCAGGAAGTGGTAGTTTTCTCTTTTCAATGGCGTTGTTATTTATGTGTAATTCTTTTCTAAAGTTCAGGTGATTTACTGGTACGTGTAATGTGCTACTGTAATTGAATTATGTAATTTAGTGATGTAATGATGTAAAGGTGATATAATTGATTGGAATGAAACCTGGCGTTAAGCGTGTTGATGTGATTCCTAATTGGGTAATGACACCAAGGATTGTGTTATCTTGGGGAGGTTTCTTCTATTCGATACTACTGACTAGATCAAGGGACATTCCAGTGATTTGAGTACTTTAGTTTGATAGATTATGGTTTGTTCTCAAATTCGATGTAAACTGTGCGTTTTAGCAAAAACAATTTTGGGAATGTGTTACTTGTAATGATTTTTTCGTGTAAAGTTAGTTGGGATGGATTGAGGCCTGGATTTAAATTATGCTCAAATTAAATTATCACATATGAAATAAATGTATTTGCAAAGAAAAGGGATAAGATATGTAAAGATAAATTAAAGTGACAGATCTGAGAAAGATTCGAGTGATTCTACAATACAGACAGGTCATTAGTATGTGTTCAACGTTATATCTTCACATTAAATCATTGTAGTGGAGGTAAAACATGAAATGTTGATATGAAAGCATCATCTTGCTGGATAAAGCAAAAAGATGTAGGCTGTGGGTGGCTGCATATATTAGGCAAGGGTGCAATGCAATCAATAACTGGGAAAAAACAGACTAGCGAGGGGGAAAATTTTTCAAAAAAAAAAAAAAAATACGTGAAATATGAGGAAGGAAGGAAGCAGGATGCTGGATACGGCAAAGGAAGAGAGAAAGAGAGAAGAAAAGATGGAGAGTTGAATTGGTCGAAACAATCTACAAAGTCCTTCATAAAAAGGATAGATTTATTCAGTTTGCAATACAGAACACACGTGCCGTTTCCAATAGCGTAAAAGACACACCGAGTGTAATTGTTTGAACCAAGAACAAAACACCGGATAAATTGAGATATATCAATAAAGATAGCATTTAGACAAAGAAAGCAGTAAACAGAACAAAAACAAGATGCCAAAGAAAGGAGTTACAATGGATTTGGGGTCGTTCCTCAAGGACGACAAGTTTGGAGGAGATTCCTGGGCAGATGACTTCAGCATGGATGATCTTAGTGTTGATTTAACGGGAAATGCCGGTGCCGCTGCACCAATGGGTGGAGAAAGAGACCACCATGAATTTGGATCAAGGGGCCCTTCTAGAGGAGAATCAATGGGAGGATCTAGCAGGTTTGCCGGCAGGGAAAGAGAGGAGTACCCGGTTCCAGACGAGCCACCGTTCACAGCCCGTGTGAACAACCTTGCACACGAAATGGACGAGTCGGAGTTGTACGACTTTTTTGTCCAGGGATTGGGCCTTAAGGCACCAAAGGAGGAGATTACAGACTTTTACGCACCAAAGGACATGATGACGAGCCAGCTCCGTGGATTTGCGTTTGTTTCTTTTGCCGAGAAGACGCTTTTGGAGCAGGCCTTGACACTCAG
Organism: Brettanomyces anomalus; assembly: GCA_001754015.1. NCBI lineage: Eukaryota > Fungi > Ascomycota > Pichiomycetes > Pichiales > Pichiaceae > Brettanomyces > Brettanomyces anomalus. Next base: position 507,454 of record MDSB01000007.1, on the reverse strand, counting down.
CCCAACAGAGCTCTCAGGAAGAACAGTTTACATTTCCGTGGCTGCCCCAGACAGAAGAGGGGGAATGGGAATGGGCAGCAGTCGTGGTGGACGGATGCCTAACGATCCAGAGCCTGTTCTGGACTTCGGAGCAGCCAGAGACTCGCAGGAATCGCAGCCTGCACAGCAGAGAATGCCATCTAGACGTGGTGGAAGGTTTGGATCAGAGGAAGGCAGCCGTGGTCCACGTGAGCCAGAGCCGGTTTTGGATTGGGGTGCAGCCAGAGACGCCAAGGAGACTGTTCCAACGCGCGAGGATAGCCGGAATGGACGTAAGTTTGGCTCTGAGTTCCGTGAGAGACGGGAAAGAAGCCAAAGAGAGCCTGAGAAGGAGTTCGACTTCGGTGCAGCACGTGAGACGACCGAGACAGCATCTGCACCATCGTCTAGAAGATCATTCGGTAGAGGCAGAGACTCCAGAGACTCCAGAGACTCCAGAGAGCCAAGAGAGCCAAGAGAGCCAAGAGAACCAGAGCCGGTTCTTGACTGGGGTGCAGCAAGAGGAACACAGGTGCAACAGCCTAAGCAGAGAGTCTCACCTGGTGTGTACAGGCCTCCACGCCACGAGAGGAAGTTTTTCAAGAGAGACGATGAGGAAGGTGGAGCTGTTGATTTTGCAACAGCCAGAAACACACAGGAGGCAGCACATGTGGGCAGAAGAGAGTCTACTTCAGCTACAGACAGTGAATCGTCAACACAGGAGGGAAACCGGTCTTTTAGCTCGAAATCCGGCAGGGAAAGAAAGTTCCGTGCTTCAAAGCCAGCTGAAAAGGGGGCGGAAATCGACTGGTCGAACGTCCGTGGCTCAGGATTAAGTGAGTTGGCTGCTAAGCGGAACTCCAGAGCCAAATACGGTAGAAACAACAGCAGAAACGGCCGTAACTCGAGAGACGCATCTTCCAGAAATTCTTCAACTTCAAATGCAAGCACAACTAATGCTAAAAAGCCAGAGGCCAAGTCTTTCGATGGCCCAAAGAAGTCTCGTTTCGAGCTCTTAAATCTCGCAGGTGACGATGACAATGATGATGACGAGGCCTCTGCCAATCTTGAGGCCGTTGCCAAGAAAACTGCCAATCTTTCGCTAGAGGGGGATGGCTGGGAGGTTGCAGGCAAGAAATGAACGGGATCATAGCCGCCAGCCATTTTTTCTTATCTTTCTTGTATTGTTTTTATTTTTAATACTGCGTTTTTTCCTTAATATGTTACATGCTTCGAATCTGGACGTTAGACGTTACAATCGTATTTGTGTATGTAGAAGAGGTAGAGCGTTGCAGTTTACGATGTAAGGGAATGCCGAATTTGTTATACTGGTTAAGCAATCCCGTTCCGTTTGCATTAGCTGTAGTTTAAATAGTCTGAAGTATGAAATGAAATGCTTTCTGGAACAGTGCATTTTCTGTTTACTACGGTTTGGGGCCAGATTTCATTCACCAGCCTGGTTTTATAAATCAACATACGCCATTTTATGTCTAGACATTGGCTTGAATGAGGGAAATCAGTCTTTTCTAACAGCAACTGCACTTTTGATACGAACATCTTGAATCCAGCAGCTCTATTGATAAATTCATTAAAATACATTAGGTAAGTCCGATTCTTCAGCCTAAGCACAATCATCATTGTAGATACACGCTGGAAGAAATTCCAGTAAACATTTCTACTAGAAAGGTCACCGTGATCATGAGCTTCAACTTCTTTACTACTTCAAGCTAAGCCTATAATACAATTGAAGCTTCCAGCAATAAATGTTCAAGCGAGATTTCAAATTCCAAGTAATAAAGCTACGTTCAACCAAGCCCTCCAGTCAAGTACAAAAATTACAACATCTTTCACTATCAATAACTTCTCACACGTTATACCAATTATTATTGAGCCACCCGCGGCCTCCAGTTTATTCATTAAAAGTAAAGCATCCACCAAAATAGCTACACCATATTCTCGACGGCCTCCCGCCTGCTCCTCTCTCTTGCCCGGTGTCTCCGACGCCTCTCCCTGTGCCGATCCTCCCGTCTCTGACGAACGGTGTCCAAAATGTTGTAAGCAGAGTTGTACAACCGACCCGAGAAACTTCTGGTGGTGGAAACGACCCGCGTGCGTTGGGTCCGGTCTTCGCCACCGTGTGCAGCTACACCAGAGCCGGCCGAGTTCTCGTTTGCACCTCCATTGCTTGCCATTGTCACTCTCTGGTTCTTCTTCTTCTGGTAGAACCACACGACAAAGTAGTAGTACATGTCGAGCTTCTGAATGCCCATAGCCCGCCAGAACGGCAACGTGTACCACCTGAACATCCGGTCAGCCGACTCCTGGGCAAGCTCGTCGAGTCTGCCGAGATCTGCCACGTTGAACGGATGATTCTCGAGAATCTGGCATATGTGGCGGTTGATATGGTGAATGTCAGGAAGGGGAGGACCGGTTGGCGAGATGCTTGCATCTCTAGCCTGGTAGAACATATCGCTCAGGGTGCTTTCTGCATCTAAATAGTCACTCAAGTGTGTCTGCATGCTTTGAAGTTCGACATCGTGATTCGAACTGGTTTCCGCATGTTCTTGATGCTCTTGATGTTCTCTGGTCTCATTCTCTCCATCATTTCCCTCGTTAGTAACAGCCCTCTCTGGCCTCGTAACTGCATCAGCACTATCGCCACCATCGGACTCAATCCTCTCGCTACTCACACCGTCCTCCTCCATGTCAACCCGCTCCTCGTCCTCAAGTCCATCCAAATCCACGGGCCCGTCCGTATGATACCGGCCTATCCGTGATAGGAGCATTGCACACAACAAAGTGTTTGCCTTGAACTCCGTCGGCTTGCGATACATCGCAATGTTGGAGTTATCATTCTGGTCCACTTCAAAGAGACTGTCGAAGTCCCTAAAGTCTGGATTTACGGCCTCACGTCCATTCTCCGAGTCCTCCAGAAAATCGTGCTTACATGTTGGACAGCATGCTTTTTTCCCCGTCAGCCATGGATCTATGCACTCCACATGGAAAGCGTGGCCACACGAAAGACCTCTAATTTCTGAATCATCCGTAAATGTATCCAGGCAGATCGTACAATCGCCCGATGTGTAACGAGGCCATGGCTTCTTCAATTTCTGCTCGCTTTCGATGCTCTTTTCATTCAAAACATCACTAGCCAAGCCCTCTTCGCTTATCTCATTGCCGTCCCCACTCTTCCTAACCTCAGAAGTTCCAACAGTTTCTGATACATTCATTTCGGGGGCCTCCTTCGCAGAGATCTCATTTTCAGAGTCGTCAGTTTCGGAGATCTTCCTTGCAGAGAGATTCTCAGAACCTTTCACTTGCTCTTCCCCACCACTAAGCCATACACTGTACTTTGTGGCGGGAAACATTTCATCCAACTCGTCCTGAGTCAACTTTTTCCGCCGAGCAACCCGGTACCTGTGGGGATTTCCAAGATTATCACCCTGAGCCAAACCCATCGCATACGTGAGGCTATCGTTCATCAGATAGGGGGCAAACACACCACGGTTGGACCCCCCGAAATCAAAAGGCCCTCCATATGATGGTGGTGACGCCATATACATTCCAAACCTCGAGCGAACCAAGTAGCGGAATGTGAAGAAGATGAACATGAATGCGATCGCTATTCCTATGCAAAGGGCCAAAAAGAAAAGAACTGTCGATGGTTTACTCCCTATGAATTTCGACGAAGATGACGACGAAAAGCTTGACGATGTGCTTGATGCTGTTTCCTGGGTCGGGGTTGATGAAGACGACGTATAAAACGTTGCAACCGTCTCTGTTGCCATCATCGTAGTACTGCTGCTCATGGTTTAAATGTGTATATGTGTATTTTTTTTTTTTTTTGTAAACGTCTTGTGCAAATGTATCTTTCTTAATATGCTGTAAACAGGTAAACCTGCTTAATGGTACAGTCTATGTGAAGTTATGGGCTATGTATGCCTGCCCTATAAACGTGTGTCTTATAATGTATGAGCCAAAAATGAAGGTCACTGTAAGCGTATAAGTATGTCCTATGATATGTGCCACTCAACTTCTATTGCAACACAGAAAATGAATATCACGATATCAAAAAACGAAATCTGCTTTCCTTTTTTTTTTCTGTCTGATCTGATATTTGCATAAACACACAAAAAAAAGACACAGCCTCAGAACTGATGGAAGTACAGAACAGTACGTGATAAATGAAGCAAGAGCAGTTAATGAAAGAGTCAAAAGACTTAGCTACTTTTATACTCGTACAAACGGTACCGCTAGAAAGATAGACTAAAGTGACAGAAAAGAACACCAGTCTTCAATTTAACTGAAGAAATTTGCTGCTCTGCTTAACTGGAAAAGTGGAGGCAAAGGAAAAGTGAAATGAGGCAGAGTTTGAAGCCCGAATAAAATATTCTTTGATTTTTTTTTAGGTTTTCTCCCTGGCTTTAACCTGAATATATCACCACATGCAGAACAATGCCAGATTGGCGGAATAATAATATAACAATATTCTGTCTGACCAGTCTCAACGCATCTTTTATTTTCAAATCATAGATAAGCAATCAGCAGTTTTCATTCCAGGACGAATGACCAGAAAAAAGCCCAATTTATTGAAATACTGGGGACCCTTTTTTATTTTTTATTTCACCTCGACTGATCTCCCAGCCATCATCACATGATGCTTTGAATAATGTTGCAATAGTACGACTCACTTTTAATAACTATTTCTGGGGAAAGAGTTACTTAAACCACCAACCACTGGAAACTTCCTAACCTACCTACTTGAAGAGGGGAAATGCTGTGCGTAGAGTGAATATCCTAGCTTAGTAATTACCCTAGCTTAAAAGTGGCACGTATCGTCGCGTCTATCGACGGACATTACTGATGCGATAATACAGAGATACAGCTTTATACGGCAACCATACATACATAGTACACAGCATATGGCTTCTTTTATGTTCAAGCCCTATCAACATGGCTTTTACTGATTCGCAAAATAGCGTTGTCTTGAGAAGATGGCGCCAAAGAGTCAAGTAAAAAACACTATCAGAAGTTTCAGGGTTTCGTCTTCCAATATCCATGGTAAACATTTCGTTACATACCTAGCCGTTGATTTGGATGTGAGTAGAAAAGCAAAAAAAAAAAAAGATTAAGCGCTCAAAAAGAATACCGGTGCTAAAATATTTCACCAGGAAAAGACCCTAACTAAGCATTATACACTTGATTACATACATGAGCAATATTAGATAACCGGTCTATATTTTGTATATAGTGAAATACGCCCAGATTGATATCTCTGCAATGCCACAGAACAGAAAAAACTTGCCCGTGATCGTGAAGTTCAAGAGGCAATCGCAGACGGTTTTCGTAACCGCTACACCAAGAGAAACATTTGGAACTTTGGTGAGTCGATTGGTTGATATGATCAACAAAATGGGTGGTCTCAAGCTTGAAAACGATCCAGTGAAGTTAGATGAAGTGGATGGTAGTGATAATGCGGATAGTGGGCTGCCGGAAATCGATATACCAAAGCCATCTTTTGAAACTGCAACCAGTGACGAAGAACAGGAGAGTATCGGCGACATTAAGCAGCATAAAGAAGCAGGGGGAGTGCAAATAGACGCCGAAAAGCTGAAGTTTGCACTGCCCAGGGACCCATCAGACATATACAAAGCCGGCTTCAAGGATGTGGAGTACAAACCATCGGATAAAATAAGCAGTTTGTCATTGACGGACTATTCGGTGATAGCATTTGCACTCAACGATGAAGATTTCAAAATATGTGAGCCGGTTGCAGAAGACGACACCGAATGAAGACAATGAATAGCACAAACAAAACTTTTCTACAGAATACTATACTACCAACAAATTAGTTGGATCTATAAATCTTTATTAGCGTACAAACCCAACAAGAGTTTTTTTCCTAAGACTATAAAGTAGATAAATAGCTTAGTTGACCAAAGCAGAAGCAGTGGCAGACTCGTATCTCCAGGTTGGAGGCAAGACAGAAACGGATCTGTAGTATCTGGCCAATCTGTGGATTCTGGACTCGATCAAAATCAATCTGAACTTAGCGTCCTTGTCCTTTCTGTTTCTCTCCAAGTGCTTTCTGACGTTGACAGCCTTCTTGATCAAGAAGTACAAGTCCTCTGGGAGCTCTGGAGCCAAACCGTTTGACTTCAAGATTCTCATGATCTTGTTACCAGTGATGACCTTAACCTGGTTAACACCGTGGGCATCTCTGAGAACAACACCGATCTCCGAAGGAGTCATACCCTTCTTGGCGTACTTCAGGATCTGCTCAACGACAGCATCTGGAGAAGACTTGAACCATGAAGGAATGTTTCTTGAGTATGAGATTGCGGAAGATGAAATTCCCTTTCCCTAAATTAAAAAAGCGTACGCTGTTTGTTAGTAACTAAAAAACCTCCCTAATGTCAATACTTAACCAACATCTACTGCGAAATTGGTATCGCTCAGTGTGCGAGTAATGAACTCACTGATCCTGACAGAATGAAGTGCTTAGTTCAACATTAAAACTTCATTCTGCTGGCTATTGCCTCAAGATCCACCAAAACGACCCTAATTTTGCTTGTTCATATGCTAGTTACTCATAACGATACGCACTTTGCTATGCATACGACCCATTTTGATAGTTCTATTCCTTAATTACTAGTGCTGGTTGCAGAAAGATATGTATTATTTTAACGGAAATGAAAGCAAAAGATATGTATCGGGTTAGAAATATATGGAAAAGAGAAAATGTACTTTTGAAAAATTTTTCTTTCACGCTACTCTCTCTCCACTCCTTCCAATTTTTTTTTTCCTGTGAGGTGCGAGGGTTACAGAATGTAGTGGTGCACAGATGTATATACTGGTAAAGCACCTCTGCACCATAAAGCAAATAACACACAATCGCAGAGAAGCTCTTCATACATGACCCTTAAGGCATACGATAGTAACATTTTCGCTGAAGCCATATCGTATATTGCTCCACAGTGCAAATGGCCAGCACCGGTTGCCGTTGGTTTGCTCTATGTGCTCTCTAGTGTGGGTAGTGGCTTCATTTGGTACGTATTTGGTCGTCTAATTCGTCAAAGTCGTCCTCATCAGCCACTTCTATGAACTCGTTTGGCGCCACCTCATCCTTCATCCGTTCGACGCAGCCAGCGTAAAGCATCTTGAGCTCCTGCCTGGCTGTTGGCGGCATATAATAGAGAAAAACTAAAGGAGACACCAAACGGCCGTCTGAAGACTTATATGGGTAGTTCATCAACACAAAACGCGGACTGTTGTCTGGCAATTCGTCCGCAAGAGATTCTAGTGAGTCAATTGTATCGTCAGATTCCTCGTATTGGAGTTCGTAACTCGCAGGATCAATCTTATATATCTCAGCTGAAAGATTCTTTGCTCTTGAGCCTGAGAGCCGGAATTTCCGAATTTTCTGCTTTGTATCTGGAGGAAAGGTATAAAGAGATGACATTTGTGAATGCTATAGGGAGGGTAAGTGTGATGACAGTTCAAAAGTTTGTATTATTCAGCATATTTGAGTGCTTTAATAATCATGATACCAGAAAGAGTGGTTGTAAAATTGATCTGGTTAAGCGCGGAGACCAGAAAAAAAGGGGGGAAAAATCCAAAACGAAATCTTGAGCACGTTTATCGGTAGCTGATAAGAAAGACAACAGAGACAGTACAAATTTACAAGCAGATCTTGGTCAAAGTATTTCCTTTATATATAATTCTTCTCTCCGGTAAAGGAGCCACCTCTTGGAATTGTGAACGGACTTAGCAAACAGCAGTAAAAAGGAAGAAAATAGAAGTGGAAAAAGATGAAAAGAAAAAGTAGCAATTTGTATGGTAAGTCAGTGTTTAGCTCAAACCAGCTAGCTCAGCCTCCTCCTCGGCTGTCTTTCTCTGCTTGAGCACCAAGTCGTGGCCAGTAACACGCTTGTATATGTCCTTGACATCGTCGGTAGTGCTCTCGAAGTGAGAAGATGGGTCATATGATTTCGAGATGTAGACGTTGTCTTTAGCACCGGACTCTTTTGGCTCGTAAAGCTGCGAAATACTCATGAGAACATCCTTGGTAGGACCAACAATCTTAAAGGCCGGCTCAAGCTCCAAGTGGGGCTTTTCAGTCTCTATAATGGTGGAGATAATGGCCACATAGTAGCCCTTTGCACAGATGTTGTGTGAATTCGAGATTACAGCGATATAGATATCATTCTTCCTGCCAACCTGGTTCTGTGGAATGATGATTTGTGCCGAATCCGCGTCTCCTGTTTCTGGAATAGTATGATCCAAGATGCAAATGGCTCTGATGACTTTCTGCTCGCCAGAAACGGTTTTCACCTTTTCTGGGAAGTAAGTTGGATCTGCAATGCAGATAGGAGCCTTGGCAACACCTTCCTTGGTCTTGACACCTGCAAATTTGCCATCATCTTCCCACAAGTACTCTTTGATCGGTGTGTCAAGCATGAAAGTACCACCATAAATGGCGGACAAACGTGCGAAACCTTGAGGAAGCTCACCTAGACCATACAAAGGATAAATGTATGGAGACTTACCGTAACGAGCAATTGAGGTCACGTATAGATTGATTCTGTTATAGGTGTCTCTTGCTGGTTTGTCGAGATAGGAGTCATTGGAGTGCAAGGCCATTGCATGGCCAATGAAGTCACGTGTACCTTGCTCGAGCCCATAGTGCGTGTAAATCTGCTCCATGGTATCCTTGTCAAGGTCAAAGCCATGCTTCGACTCTGGATCGTCCTCCTCGTAGTCGACTATGAACTGAAGGAAGTTCTTCATTCTTCTCTTCTCGAAAAATCCCATCAAAGGTGACGAAACAGCCTCGGTAGCAGAGCCAGGGACTTTTGCAATTATGCCATCCCTGTAGACAAACGATCCCGAAATCTGCTTGAACTCCATGTACCTGGTGACATCTGTGTGAACCAAAATGTTGGTCAATTCACCGTTTGACATAAGGAACTTTGGAATGAGATCCACCAACCAGTCACGGTCTTTGCCAAACTGTCCCTCGTATGGTTTGGATGGCTTGAACTTGGAGTAAAGCTGTGTCAAATTCAACGAGGCACTCTCTCCACCATAGTACTCCTGCTTGTCGATGTGAAGCACTTTCTTGCCCTCAATTGAGAGAAGACCAGAAAGAATGCATTCTGTCAAACCAGTTCCAAGGACTATGACGTCGTAATTTTCCTCCATGCTTGTCAGATCTACTCACTATTTGCCTTAGATGCTGAAATTGTGATGCTCCAATAACTGCCTCTGCGTGCAACGATGGGAAAAAAAGTGTATACGTACTTGTTGTAAGCACACCCCTGATTATATAACGGCATCGAAATGTAAATTGAGATCTGCCAGAATTGTTGGTGGGAGCAACAGGGTGCGGGCGGGAATTTTGAGGAACACACAAAAAATTTGGCAAAGGGCCGGTTGCCCAGTACAGCCAAAACCGCCGCGCTCGGAATGCCTGGGGCTGTTGGTGCGATTTCGAATTTTTTTTCACTTTTTTGATTCAGGCTGCCACGCATTAATTGGCAAGGTGTATATGCTTGAGTCGTATTTCTTCGAGTGGAGGCTGGAATGAAGATATCAGCAGCATGTAAACGTAGAATATCAATGCAAACATGTGTGTAAATGTAAGCATAAGCGTGATAAGTCTGATTGTAGTGTGTGCTTTTATATCTTTGCTAAAGAACTGAATGGCTTTTTTTTGATAATTGCGTGGCTTTCTGGTAGCTGTTTAACGCCATGCATTTTAAGTACGGAACGAAGAATTTTCTATTGCAATAAGTTATATTTGGAGCGGCAGTACACATTTTAGCGCTTTGATGTTAGTTTGTAGTGCCCAATATGCTTTGAGCACTTTTGGGGATTTTTCAAAGGATTTTACGGACTTTTTGGTCACTGTTTAGTAAAACAGGACTTCTACTCTTACATGTTTTCAGCTTACATACATCACTAACCTTGAATATGCGAGTACATTACTGTTATATAGGGACTAACACAAGCTCGATGAAGCAGAAAATTATACTCTTTTGCTTTTTCGAGATTGTTATTGCCAAGCTACACACAGCAAAGGCTTGGGGTGCAAATAATACCACCTTTCTGTTTGTGGTAATTGTTTATGATGAAGGGGGCTTTTTTAAGGGTCTTCGATCTTACTACCCGATTTCACTGTTACCATGATAAGCCTTTTTTAAGAATATACCCCTTAAGTATAGTTGTATTTTTCAAAAGCGTACAATTTATAATACATTCTCAAGAATAAATTTACTTAGAATTGGCGTTTTCTGGTTTCGCTTATTTTGGTATTTTCTCATACCTCAAGGATTCTACAGGGACCCTGCAGAAATATCTTTTATTTCAGCTACCATATTTTTTGCGCCATCCATATAAATTATAACATGCTCAGATACTATAAATTATAATTTGCTCAAATACTATGGACATAATCCAGAACATTGCTGTGTTTACACACCCAGAATTATTATAATGGTGATTATTTGAAGTGTGTATACCACGGCATGAACGTATGTCGCAGAGAATATAAATACAGTAAGAACTACTGGGAAAAGAGATAAACAGACACCACATTTCTTACTCTTAATGTAAATACACAAACCGTATAAGATCAAAAATTAACTAAATGTAACACACCAAACAAGGATATCAAGAATAGTTCCGTCAAAAATAGATGAGAGGATATTTACTCCTCTAAGAACTACTTAATCTAACTTGACCTTCTTTGGATCCAAGTCCTTATGTGTAAACTTCCTGTGTCCACCCCCACCAACATAATCCCCAACAATTTGGCCGTGTCCTCGCAACTGGTAGTAATAGCAGACCAAGCCTTCCAAACCCACAGGACCCCGAGCGTGGATCTTATTGGTAGATATACCAACCTCGGTGCCGAATCCATACCTGAAACCATCCGCAAAACGTGTCGAACAGTTCCAATACACGCCAGAAGAGTCAACTCCGTTCATAAAAACCTGAGCGTTGGGTTCATTCTCTGTGATGATGGCATCCGTGTGCTTGGAAGAGTGCGTGTTGATGTGCTTAACGGCTTCTTTGACATCAGCTACCTGCTTAACTGCAATATCTAATGAGAGGAACTCACCGCGGAAGTCTGAGTCCTTGGCAGCAACAAAACTGTCTGGATGTTTCGATTTCAAGTCGCCAGGGACAGAGCTCAGAAGGTCAACTGTCATGTGAAGCGTGACACCTGCAGAAATAAGTGCCTCAAGCAAATGTTGATAGATTTCAGCACCGAGAAGCTTTTCATTGATAAGAAGAGTCTCCACGGCGTTGCAACCGGCAGGATAGTTTGTTTTCGCATCAACAACAATGCGAGCAGCCTTCTCTGGGTCTGCATACAGGTCTACATAGATGGAGCAAATACCAGAGGCATGTCCCAAGACAGGAATCTTGGTCTGGTCTTTAATGGCACGCACAAGCTTGTTCGAACCTCTTGGAATCACGAGGTCAATGTACTGATCCTGCTTAAGCAAGTCTGAAACCTCACTATGTGTGGCAATAAGCTTGATGGCATCACCAGGAACTTTCGTCTTCTCCTTGAGCACCCTATTGATAACATTGGCCATCGCTTTAAAAGTCCCAAGTGATTCTTTTCCTCCTTTGAGAATTGCAGCATTTCCCGACTTTATGGCCAACGCCGTGATATTTGCAATAACCTCTGGCCTGCTCTCGAAGATCACGAGCAAAACACCAACTGGACACGTGATCCGGTACAAGTCCAAGCCCTCATCCAATTCTCTGGCTAGTGTAACTTTGTTTAACGGATCTTCAAGGTCTGCAACCTCTTTTATTCCTTCACACATCGAGTCAAACTTGTCGTTTTTTGAGAGATCAAGCCTCTTCACCAACGCAGCACCCGTCTGCGATGCTCTTGCCGCTTTTAGATCGTCCTCGTTTGCCTCGAGAATCTCCTTCTTTGCCTCTATAAGTCCAAGCCGTATTTCTTCCAACGCCTGGGATCTTTCCTCGTTACTCAAGGTTTTGAGGACCGTTGCGGCATAATGCGCTTCATGTGCGATCTGTTCTGCCATATTTACCGGTGGTTCTGTACTTACTTACTGCTGTTGACAGCTTAACCGAAACGGAGGGGCTTCTTAATGAAAAGTAAACTGCCAGTGGTATTTCAAGTGAGTGCACGAGACCGTGCTTTTTTTGTTTTCTCCAATCCCGGATCTGCATCCAAACACCACAGACGATGACTCAGAGACGAGAGATTTGTCGGCAAGCACATCCGTACACATTAAACAAGTCAGCGATGCGGTGGTGAGAAACTGAGGAAGGTACGAGCAGCACAGGTACGAATCTGGGAGGTGGCAAAATTAGCGAGAGAATAAATGTCAGAGGTTAAAGAGGTAATAAATTTAGGGTATGGATAAAGATGATGCTTCTACCTTAGTTACAGAATTCAGTCGCATGTATAATAAATAACCAGGACTAAAAGGGGGCAGAACACAGTGACAGAAAATCGACCAATCGGCAAATCGGCAAATTGAAAAATTGAAAAATCGGCAAATTGAAAAAATCGACAAATGGACAATTCGACAAAATTCAAATGAAAAATTCGACAAAACAGCATAGCACGGTCGATTGACGTGCGGAAATGAAAAGCCGAGGCATTCTCTTTTTCCTTATTTCTTGATAGAGGTACTTGACAAGGTTTACAGACCAAAAGCCGATGGTCAAAGGAATGAGATGCCGATCGACTAGTGCACTACACGGTAAGCCTACCGAGAACCAGTAAACGAAATATGCAGTAAACGGTAAGCCGAGAAGAAACGAGGTGACCGCGAAAAAAATACAGAGAAGTGAAATAAGAGAGAAAGAAAAGCGAGATAAGAGAGGAAAAAAAAAGCAAAAAAGCGAAATAGAAAAAAACGAGGCGGGAGTCAGGGTGTCTAGACCTTTTAGCGAGAAGAGAGAAATTGATAAAGCGTGAAAGTGAGCAGTTGCAACGACAACAACAAAAAAATAAATAAAAAACCGAAATGTGAAAAAAGCCATACGGTAGTTATTTAACCGGTAGGTAATGCAGGATAGATTGTGTGTAAATTTTGTGGCTGTGGCTGGAAAATCCATGGAGCTACTGTAACCCAAATAGATTTTGCACAGATTTCACAGATTTCACAGATATTACATAGATATTACATAGATTTCACCCCGAGTATATACCGCAAACGGAAGAAGAGATAGACGCCCCACTAACAGAGATATAATAATAGAGTTGGGACGGATAAACAGTGGGAAAATTAAGGTTGACAAAGGAAACAACGGGAAATAAAAGAAAACGCGTAGGTAAACATTCAAATACAGGGAAAAGGCCTGGAATTGGAAAGCTGGGTGCGTAAATGAGAAAAATAAAAAAGAGCAATTCAAAGTTATGGAGTACCAAGTAACGGGGAAGATCAGAATTAAAGTGAGCCGAGAAAAATGAAATGATTCGATTGATATGAGAAATGAAAAAAAAGTACGAAAAAAACCGTTGAGAGACTAAAAATAGAGGAGCGAAATATCCATACAGTGAAAAAGAGAAAAGAGAAAAGTGAAAACTGAGTTTTTCGGGGGTTTTGTAAATCTGGACTTTTGCCCAGCAAGTGGCTTGTGTGAGGGAATGCCAGGGGGTATGATTGGACAGCAAACGAAGAGCCAGAACCAAATTAGCATAGCTGGCTTGCTGGATTAAAAGGCAGTAGAGAAACCTCGGAGTAAAACAAGCAAGCATATGCCGAAATAAGCATCAACTCTTAACTAAGGAGGATGGATGCTTATATGTAGATAATGTAAAATTGACAACATAAAAAAGAAGAGAAATAAAAAAATAAAAAAAAAACATAAATAAATAGAATAATTGAGTTTTAAGTAAAAGCTGAGATGAAAACGAGGCCCGGCTTTAACCAGGGACCTATCCAGATAATGTGAGATAATTACGCAGCGAGAAAATCCGAATGCGGAATATTGGCTAGCCCGATAAAGCGAATTCTTGAAATTCGAGTCCAGAATTTTTAAGTCTGTTTCAATGACGCTTATCGCTATCAGCGCGTTGATCGGGACTCAGGAACGTGCGCAATACTTTTTCAAAATACACCCTCCCTGTTTTTGCCCACTATCCGGCATGAACTTTTCTATCCCATGGCCCAGATCTCATTCTCCCATTCACCCTGCAACTGCCTGCGCAGCTGTATACAGCTTCAGTCTATCATAACGGTGCGCATAGCGCCCATGGCGCCCATAGCGCCCATAGCGCCCTGAGTCACCACACCCTGTGCGCTCCAGCGCCATTCCGCGCCGCGATATACGCCAAAAAATATATACTTTAAAAATAAAATGTGTTCCTTAGTTAAATTGTTGCCTTCGTGTACCGCCCCCCCACGGTAAACAAATTGCACAGCCTTCGAATAAAGCCATTGTCGCTCTAATTCCCCTTAAGTTTTCCGCATGCATGGCGACAAAGACTAATCGCAGAAAAATGCAGAAAAAATTTTTTTCTCTACTAAATTTGGTTTGGAGCTTTTGGTATCTGTGTTTCCTACTATAAAAGGATCCATTTTCCCCTTCAGAAACGAACAGTTTTTTGTCCTTTCATTTTAGGTTTTACCCTTATTTCTCTTCTTTTTTATCTTATTACTCTTTTTATCCAAGAATAAATATCTGGTCAATAATAACTCATAACACTCACTATTACAAAAATGCAATTCTCTACTATTGTCCTTTCTTTGGCCGCTTTGTCTGCCGTTGAAGCTGCTAACTCTTCCAACAGCTCCAACACCAGCAGTAGCTCCTCCAGTGTTTCTTCTGCCGGTGCTGCTGTCAACACCTTCGGCTCTGTTGCCCTTGGTGCTGCTGCCGCCGCCGCTTTGGCTTTGTTCTAAGCGTGTCTCAAGTGCGAACGCCGCTTATTTGAAGTTGCTGTTGAACTGGTGGTCTTGTGCCTTTCGGCTTGTCTACACTTGAGGTGTCGGCTTTCCAGAGGGGGGCCATCCAAGATGGGGTACTTTTGGGAAGCTTGAGACTTTTTTTTTATCAATCTGGAAAAGCTTCGCAAGGGTTCCGGGGCTCAGGCTTTAGGTTCCTTACTTTCCGGGGTCTCTTTCTTTTTGATTCCTACTTTGTTTCTGTAACGTTTTTGTCAATTCTAGCTAATACTTTTGTTAGAACAGCTTAATATAATTTATTTCTTGGAGCTGCAACAAGCTTGTGTGTGTATGCCGTAGCGATGCGTATCGCCATATTATTTGGCTTTCTTTTCTTGTTGATCCTCATGCCGATCATTCATCGTGATGCCTCTCTTTTGGTCTTACGATTCTCCGATTTTTTTCCCGTGCTCATTCCGATTTTTTTTTTTCTCGATTTTTCTGGCACCGTGTTTAACTTTTTCTAGGTCGGCAATTTCTTTTTATTTGGTCTGTCCTGATCGGGTAATTCGTGCTGTCCCAATCCGGATGTAGAGTCAATAGTGATTGCTGCCGAAAATTTTCACTTGATTGTTTTAAGCTTTTTTTTCCCACCAGGTTCTGGCATTTAACCTTAATTTATGCATTTAATTTTTTAAGTTTACGCATTTTTGGTTCACGGGTGCTGGTAGAAGCAACCTTTAATTTTTTTCTATTTTGCTGAGTGCGCAATATTTAGGGAATTCT
>MDSB01000007.1:461309-478187 GCA_001754015.1 Brettanomyces anomalus | reverse complement strand
GAGCGCTGGCGGCTGCGCGGACTGCTGCTGCTGCTGCTGCTGTTGTTGTTGGTGCGCTATCTGCTGCGCCTGACGGAACTGCTGCTCGGCCTGAGCTTGCGCCTGCGCTTCCACCTGGGCCTGCGCTTGGGCCTGCACCTGGGCCTGCTGCATCTGCGCCTGCTGTATCTGCGCCTGCTGTATCTGCGCTGCTTGCTCTCGGCTCTGGTATGGATCGTACTGCATGGGGTGCGATATTTTTTTTTTTTTTCTCTCTCTCTAATCTGTGGGGTCCCTCAAAAGTTTGAGATGAAGTGAGGTGAAAAAGGAAAAATTAAAAAAAAAAGAAAAAGTAAAATATAAATTAAAAGAAGAAACCGAAATTTAACAAATAAAAAAAAAAAAATTTGAAAAATAAACGAGTCTTCGCTGGTGTGGCCTAGGAAAATAGACTATAACCTGATTAATCAGTAATAGCGACAACAAAGATATTTCGACTATACCTGAAGCGATAACGATGTCCCGTGCTCGTAAATAATAGCAAACGAGCAAACGTCAAGTCGAAATCACCTACCTGGTCCTCGCACTTATAGGGTGTCAGATCAGCACGTGGGGCCTTTATCAAAATATCTTTCAAACACCTTGAAACGGGAGGCTCAAATGAAACAACACAAGGAAAAGTTCAAGTGAAACGAGCCTTGAGAATATTCAAACGCCAGCAACAAGATAGCTAAGTGTGTTGAAGGACAAGCTGTCGAAAATCAGAAAGTTGCAATGAGCCAAAGTATCAACTGATGACAAAAAGAACAGGGTAAGCAAAGCAAAGCAAGCTTTCACTTTGTTCGGTTATGCGTGGGCAAGATTGACAAAAATCCTTCTTCTGGGAGTAGGATATTGGCGTAATCAAGCCGTTTAAATGGGTCTGTCGCTGAAATGGAAGGTATTGGCTTGGAAAGGTGAAGATTGACTAGAAAGAAGAGTAAGGCAAAGGAGTGGAAATGTAGGGAAAAGTGACATAAATAGGGAAGATAAAAGGGACGAAAGAAAAAAGAATCAAATTAGGAATCGCAAGTATTTACATAGATTAGAAAAAAGAGAGAAGAAAAGAAGAAAAACGTGAGGCATACATATAGTGTAAAAAAATATATACATCAAAATAAAAAATTAGTGAGTGAAAGTTGACAATGGAAACGTCAGAACAATAGCCAATAACTACAAAAATGGAACGCAAAGGATGACAAGGGGAAAGGAAAAAGGAAAAATTAGAAGTAGAAATGAGGTGCGAGTCGACAAAAGAAAGAGGAAAGGGGAAGGAAAAAAAAAAATCGACCAACAGGCAAACAACGGGAACAGACAGCAGCAAGAAAAATTAATGAAGAGGGAGAAAAAAAAAAGAAAAAGAGAAAAAAGAAAAAGCGAGATAAAAACCAAAGCCGTTCTTAGATTAACGAGACAAAAGCCAGTAGTACTAATGTTGAGTCAGGTGAGGCGGTTAAGAAATCAATAGGAAGGCAACAAAAGAAAAGTACTGACAACAACAGCAACAAAAAAAAAAACGGTAGAAAAAAGACAAAAAGAAAAAAAGAAAAAAGGAAAAAAAAAAAGAAAAAAAAAAGAAAATTGTGGACGAACTAGAAATAGACGTTGGAACAATTGATAGGAGTCGGTCGAGATTAATCGCTTGGCTTTGTCAGTATCAGAAGGATGTTATCAAAGCATAGCGTGCCGCAGGTCCCAAGAATGCTGAAAGGTGGGGGGAAGAAAAAGAAACGCCAAAAAATTCAAAATCAAAATTAAAATCAACATCAAAATCAACATCAAAATAATACTGTTATAAATAAACAGATAGATAGAACAAAATGTCAATAACAAATTCACAATAGATACCGTACTTCGAACCGTTGGCTGTTCCCAAAATTTCTGGTTAGTCTCGATTTCTCACTCACTGGCCTGCATGCTGAAATTCCATTGTGTCCCAGATGACGCTTCAGGAAACCTCGTCGAGTGAATTCCTGCCTAGTAATTTTTTTCTTGCCTTGGGTGTTTATTTTGGTTCATTTTTCTGGACGGTCCTGGGCCCCGTTTACCGCGTGAATTTTTCTTTCTGGTGAGTTTTTCTCTCGCTTTGGTTTTTTCCCTCAGCTTTTTCAGTATCGCAAGCGAGTTCGATGAGGTGTGTACATTTCAGGTCCATTTTCAACTTACTCTATGATAAACCACCCTTAGTGACATCAGAAAGCCTGCATTAGTATCAGCGCTTCGATCGGCCCTTTGCTTTTTTTTGCTAGCCTGATACACCTGTGTTCTTTTTTCAGCCCCAAATTCGAAGTAAAGAAGTAAAATTGCCAGAAATATCCAATCCTCGAATGCCGCAGGTACCAATCAAATGTTTTCATTCCGTGTTTTTTCTCTCGTGGTAATGTGTTGTTCTGTACAAATTAAAACCGCGTTTGCAACTCGCTGGTTCTCCTGTGGAAACTTGAGTATTTTAGTGTCGCTTCCGGAGCTTCCAGGCCATTCAAAGCCCTCGATCATTTATACTGGACCGTATACCCCCAGCTAACGGTCACTTGCCTCTAGATTGTCCGAATTCTTTATTCACATTGGCGAATTTGCCCTGTTTGCTTCCCGTCCTCCTCTTGGTTCCTGCCACACCATTGTTTCTGCCTATTCATGCACCGCATAAACTTTTCACATCTGTCAACCTTCCAACCGTTTGTACATTACTTTCTCTTTGTACGGTCACTTGTGCTTGTGTTCAGCCTCGTCACTCAGTTTCGCTCTTTCCTTGCTTTCTTCCACTTGACACCAACATTCAGTCGATCCGGCGGTGTTTTCGTTTCTCTTTGTTGCGCACCACATTTACTTTAATCTTTTTCTGAGGCTATAGTCTTTCTTCTGTGGCTTTCTCCGCCCTTCTTATCTTGCATCAACAGCGTCGTACACGTGGCCTACAGCTTATTACGGTTTGCCATAGGCTATTACAATTGCAAAGTGTCACAAATTGCTATAAATTGTCACAGTGTGTTATATATTATCACAAACTGCCATAAAGTTTCACCAGATTCAAGGAGTCGCACGTTGGCACATCGTTTATCACCTAGTAATGCCTCGTACTTATCCCCTATCTTTATCTGCAAACCTTATAATATCAGCTATATTTATTTGTAAACCTTATTTTTCTCCTCTACTCCAGATCACCTTATTTCTGCTTGCTCTTGCCAAACTATGCTCGTCGGGAAAAGAAAACAATGCATTATTCGCTTAAAGCATACTAACGTTTGCATGCAGAATTGATAACTGGAAGGGGCGATTGTTGAGATCCAGGCTATTGTTTGACGTGCTCTTATCTTACAACTATTTGTGCATTGTTCTTTTCCACCACTTTTCCGCTTCTGCAAATTTCCATTGATGTCTCACTTTCGCTTCAATCTCTTTTCCCCAAACTACTATTAGTTATTTTTATCTCTTTTTTCACACCTTGTTGTTTCTCCTTTGTCAACAGTTCATGGAAAAAACACATTGCCGCCACTAATGAGTCCAGTTGCCATCTGCTCTGACAATCGACCCCTTTTCAGTAACTGCTTCCTTAAAAATTCCTCTGAACTTTCGCCTTAACTTTTGCCTGAACTTTGACTCTGAATGCCCACTTAATAGTCCCGTATCACATGTAAATAAACTTATCTTCTGCGCACAGTAGCATGTACAGAAATGCAGGTAGGCCTACCGCCTTGCCGTCTCAAATTGAAAATTACATTCCTACATGATAGGTGCAGTGACGGTGGGACTGCATGCCAGGAACCCTGCGGGGGTTGATGGCCTTTTGTTGCCCTTGTTTCTTTTTTCAAGGTTTTTTTCCGCTTGTTCTCTTTCCATCGTTTCTTTTTATTTGTGTATTTTTGTTTTTGTTGTTTTTTTGCCCTCTTTTCTTTTTCCTCGAGCGCCCACTGTCGACCCTTTTTTTCTTTTTTGTTCAACAATTTTAATCTCACTTTTCTCGCGTATTGTCCATATTCCTTATTTGGGTCTCCTGGCCGTTCATAAAATTGATGTAATGCTTCACAAAGCCAAAAGCTATCTGTTCCCTTTCTGTCAACTCCGCTCCTTCATTCTTTATATTTTTTTCCCACATTCTTTTTGTCTTGTCCTCTTTGTGTTTTATACTTTGCATGTCGATCACGCCATATAGGTCAGGGACAATTTACTACAGTCTGGTGTCATTTTCTGCTTTATTAAGGCTTTTTTTTTATCACCTTACCCCAGTTTACATGCCCACCAAAGGAAGCATGTGAACTTACATCCATTACAACTACCTGCTTTCCAGGTTCTCTAATAGCTAGTAAGTATATTTTTCCGCACTTTCACATTCCTCCCTTTGACTCCAGCCTAATTTCATCGAACAATTCTACACTTTTTCATCTTTTTTTTTTTCATATTATTCACGGTTACTTCTCTACCTCTCATAATTCAATTTCATACTTTCCTACTTCTCATAATACATTTCCTTATTTTCCATGATTCAGTGCCCAATTTTCAGTTTCTAACCTTGCTGTTTTCGCTACCTTCCTTAGCTTCGCTACATTCTCCTTCCTTTTCGTTCCCTCTCATTGGTCAGTTCGCTCCACCCCACGCTAGACCTGATTTGCACCTTTTCACGTTCACTTCACATTCCTTTAATTCATTTCCACTTGAAATTATTTATCCTGCTTTCTCCCTTATTCCTTTTCCTTTTCCTGCCTTCTTCGTTTATTCTCCTTTTATCGCCCTGTTAGCATTCTTTTTTTCTCTTTTTTCGTTAATTTGTTCATTCAGCTTTATTTTTAGGCACCTGAGCTTCTCGCTCAAATCTCGAATGTGTTTTTATTTTGGTTTTATTTTTTTATTTTGGTTTTATTTTCAGTATTTATTTTTATTTTCAATTTTTCATTTTCAATTCCTCATTTTCAATTCCTCACCTTTTTTGTTTTCCCCCTTTGCTTCATAGCACTAACCACTAGCTCTTCGATGTATTACGATCCTTATTCATTTACCCCGTAGTGATGCTCTGGTGCTCTTTGCTTTGTTGGCTCTGTAGTGGTTCCCTTTGCCACTTGCCGTAGTCTCGAGATAATATCAGCACATTGTTCGCTTTGATGTCTGTGCGTTCTTTTTAATTCTTTAGGTCATGCCGTCATGGTGAAGCCACCTGGCTAGCGGATCAAGTGGAGGCAAGATGGTTTCAATTAAAGCTCGCCGTTCTATTTATTCGCATATTGTTTATGTGAAATGGTCAATAGCCCAATTTCCACTTTCAAAACTATTTTTGTTTTTTCTTCCTTTTTTCCACAAGCACCCTAGGACTGGCACCCCATGTTGTTTTTCTTCCTCCCCAATTGTTCCGTGGTGTACTGATTATCCGTTTGTTGGGCGATTGTTCTATTTGTATTGTCACAAGCGCTATGTTTCCTAATCTTGAAATTATCACTGCGTTCATTCACAAAAACATGCCAGAGAACAACAAGTTTTATCAAAATTTCAAACACCACACTCAGCCTCATTCGTAGCTTCCCAATGCAGGGCACAAAATTGCACGCTGCCCGAGTGTCCCGAACAATGCTGAAACCTGCTTGTGTGCTAAAATGAAAAAAGCACTGGTTTGTCTTTCTTTCTTTATTCTATTGCTTCTTTGCCAGTTCTCTTCTTTGTTGGGCATGGCTCAAACCGGTATCTGTCGTCCTATTTCTTTCTGATCATCGTTTTATTATTCTTTCGTTCCGCATGCCCGGTTTCTCCACTTCGTTTAGTCCTCTTTGCTTGTGCAAACTTGTTGTTTCTGGCCAGAGTTTTTCCGACCAGTTTCTCCGTATGCAATCAACACCTAATTATGTCACCATGACATGGGGTGCCTATTGCGCCGGTATGTTCACCCCTAACAGCACGGGGTGAGGGGGAAAAAAGTGTGTGGGAAGCGATAAGTGGGTGCCTCCTGTATCGTCACCTATAAAGTAGATTTCGAAATTAGCAAGAACCGCAGTGGATGGAATGTGTGTGCACACACATTTGCGGGACAATTGCAAAAGCTTCATTCAAAGAGGAAAACTGGCTCCCGGATTAATTTATTCCAAACCCCCTTTATCTTTGTTGATTTCGCGCGGGAAGCTGCATCATGGCCTAAACCACCGGAACGGCCTTTTGGCAAAATGTTCTGTAACTGATCAGCTATGCAAACACCTATTGCATGGCCGGTCTTTGCCTCAACAGCCTACATATGGTGCCAGAGGTGCAAGGATGCGTGCTTGTTTTTGTCCTCGGCCTCGTGCAACTTTACTTCTTGTTTATAGGTTATCTGAATAGGGCCATTGGGGGAAACTAGATCCATTTTAAAGCACTTTCGATGAGTCTGAAGAGTGTCTGTGTTCATAAGGAGTTGCCCCAGGCTGCACTATGCATGTAGGACTGTCTAATTTCGCGTTTCTATTAGCAGTATGCTGCATTTGATGAAAGTGGAAGCTGGTGCAATTTTTTTCGCAGCAGGAGTAACACCATCAGTATTGGCAGTATAATTGTTTACAACTGATGCAATGGTACTGTTCATGAATAAGCGGTTAATTTACCGGTTTGTGCAATTTCAAACGATGGCTTCAATAGGAACACTTTCAGCAAAAGGAGAGGAGTTCAGCTGGTTCCATTTTGGTTGCTTTACATGAGAAACCACCCTACTTCGAGACCGAGATACAACCAGTCTATGATTTGTGAGTCTTGGCTTTACGCCAAGATGTGCTGGAGAATCTACAAATAGACGAGCACTTAGCCTGGGATGCAGAGTTCGAGAATCTACACAATGCATGCTAATTTCGAAGCAGGGTCAGCAAGCCAAGGGAGCAACCGAGCAAGAGCAAGAAAAACTGAGATTCCCTATTCATCAATTTGATCGGAACCGCAAAACGGAGAAGTAGTGTAAGAACTAAGCGAGTGGTCTATTGAGAGACTGTGGTGCCAGTAATGCAAAAGAACAGAGTTCTAGGCGAGAATCTGGCTTGTATGAAAGGAAGTGTAATAAACAACTTCCAAGAGTTCTGTGTTTATTAACTGCTGATACTTTCAGAGTTGGCAAGGTAATACTGCAGCATTGCAGAAAACTCGAATTCATAATGCAGATTAGTCAGTGATTAGGCAGACGTGCATGTAGACGGCTCCATGTGGAATAACCCCAGAAAAGCACTTGGAAAGATTTGACCCCATGATTGCATCGATGTGTTTTGTTTGCATGCTATATTTCGATAAAACAGGCTCAATCTATGCCAAAAAAAAAAGAAAACCTGTGGCTAATTCCAGTTGGCTTGGTGGTTGTTGTTTCGGCTCACGTGACAAGTGTGCTTATTCGAGAGAGAGAAAGTAAATAGTGGTTGTAGCGATGAAACTATAGTGAAGCAGGAGTTAATTTGTGGATATATTTAAGAATTGTGATAGAAAATGGTTGGCAGAACTGTGATGTTAAGGCTTAATAACTGTGGAGTACAGGCGGTAGTGAAGTAATGACGAAGAGTAATGATAAAAAATCATAGTAACTGGATACAGGATAATAATAAAATGTAGTAATACTGCTCAAAACGGGTATAGCAAACATGAAGTCAAACTTAATGAAGCCCGGTCGGTTATACTGGAAGCCGAGTTGTGTTAGAACCAATACGTAACAGTTCGCATATTTTTTGAGCAGAATCGGTAACATCAAGATGATGAAAGTACCAACATGGGCCAAAATTGTATCTGGTAATTTTAATTAATAATCTGACTGACTATATGATTGGTTTTCTGACTGACTATATGATTGGTTCTCTGACTGATTATATGATTGGTTTTCTGATTGATTATATGATTGGTTTTCTGATCGATTATTTGGTTGATTATCTCATTGATTATCTCGTTGATCATCTCATTGATTATCTCATTGATCGTCTCATTAATTGTCTAATTATGGTTCGGAGAAATTGGTTGGCATGAGTATGCATTTAAAGTTTTACCCGTCAGCGCTATTAGAGTAGGAAATAGAGCATCGTTGAAAGAAAAGAGTAAGCTATTTGCAACCAAGAAGTAAAACAAAAAATAAAGTTGAGCATAGTGCAGCTAAATAGAAAAATACAGCCAGGAGGCGGAGTTAGATAAATGTGAAACTACGGAGAAAAGCCGGCCCAAAAATATGGCAGATCGCATTGATCAAGTATATATCTAACGCCAAAGAAAGAAAGCCAGACAAGCAGATTTATGGACATAACCATGTCTGCACTACACAGCAAAGCCAAAGGAAAATACAATACCAGATGCAAAAACAAAACTGAAACGTTTATTTATTCCGCTTATATCATTAAACCATAAAAAAGCATGCATTAGAGATCAGTTTCCAACATCAATCTCGACCTTCTCGGCCTGCTCCTCCTGCCTTCTGGCTAAAAGACGGCCGCTCAACACGTCATTGACGACGTTGAACTTCTGCCAGTGAATCTCGACACCACGGCGCAATTCAATGTCTGTAGAACTTTCCCAAAGCTTGCTGATGCTCTCGAAGGACACCTTGTTACCGTGTATTCCAAGAACAACGGCATTGTTCAACTCTGGAGCCTCGATCTTGTGGCCGTGCTTGTAGAAGAACTTCAACTCCTCATCAGGATCGCCGATATCGGTGTGATTGGAGCCAAAGCCCTCAGACTTCCAGTGAGCGACAGACTTGGCGATCTCCTCGTTGTTCTGTTCGATATACTTGCAGGCCTTGATGGCAAACCTTGCAGCATAGCACCTGTCCATGGCAGATGGGATCTTACCCTGCTGGACATGGCCAGGAATGGCGGTTCTGGTCTGGAATGCACCTTTAGCCTGCTCCCGGAAGATATCTGCAACAAGCTGCGTGGTGTAGATTGGAGACGAGTTCTCATTTCTGACCACCAGCTTACCGTTTCTGTCCTCACCCTTATCGCCAGCGAAACACGTTTTGAGAAGCTTCAAGTCGCTGCTGATGTCCTTCAACGCGATTCCCTCTTCAGGGCGGTAAACAGCAACGGCACCGGAGATCAAGCCGATGTAGGAAGCCACGTAACCACAGTTACCTCCCTGCACCTCGACAACAAACACTCTCTTACGTGAGGACGAGGCGGACTGTTTGATGGCATCGCAGTACTTCGAAAGAACATTGAGGCACGTGTCACATCCCAACGAGTACTCTGTGCCGGGAACGTTGTTCGACACGGTAGATGGAAGGCAAACGGTCGGCAAGTTCAAGATCGGGTACCTGGTTCTGGCCCGCTTCAACTCGTGGACAGCACGGAAGGCCTCGAAGCCTCCCATGATGATCAAACCTTGAATCTGATACTTCTGCAAGTAGAACGCGACCGTTCCCATGTCCTCGCTAGGAAGAGAACGGTTAGTTCCCAAGAACGAGCCTCCGATGTTGTGCCACTCGACCACATCGAGCCAAGACAGCTTTCTGAACGAGCCGTGGCGGATCAAACCGGTGAATCCGTTCTCGATACCGTACACGGTGTGGCCCTGCGAGAGCAAGTAAAGCACGGCAGACCTGGTGGCTGCATTCAAGGCTGCCGTAGGTGCACCGACGTGGATAATGGCCACGTTCAAGTGAGTCTTAGGCTCCTCTTTGACATCAGGCTCAGCCTTAGCCTCGTCTGCACGCTCGGACTCGCCGGAAATGGCCTTAAAGTCGGTCCATGTCTCCTGGAAAGCCGCGTCTCTGAGGTTGAAAGCTGCAGCAAAGTCCTTGGCCTCGATGGCCTTGGCAACGGCCTTCGTCTGCTTCACAGCTTCCATCAATGGAACACGGACAATCTGGTTGGCCTCGATACCAATCATAGGCGATGGAGTCTCAGGAGTGCTCTCAAGAGCAGCCTTGACGGCCTCGACACCTTGCATCGTGGCCAACAACCGGTCAAAGGCCACGGCCGTACCTCCACGCTGCACGTGGCCCAAGGTGGTCACCCTGGTGTCCAAGCCAAGCTCCACAAGCGCGTCCTTGACGTCTTCGGAGCTGACCTCGTTGAGCTCGTCGTCAATGGCACCCTCGGCCACAATGACGGTGGTCTTTCTGCGGCCAGCGGCCCGGTGCTTCAAGCAGACGGCCTGGAGGTCCTTTCTCCAGGTCTTGGCACATGGTGGCTGCTCAGGAACAAACACATAGTCGGCACCACAGCAGATTCCAGCCATGAGTGCCAACCAGCCACAGTGACGGCCCATCACCTCGACCACGAACGCTCTCGAGTGCGAGGCTGCCGTCGTGTCGATGTAGTCGACCATCTCGCAAATTCTCTCCAACGAAGAGTATGCACCGATGGTGTTGTCCGTCATGGCCATGTCGTTGTCAATCGAGCCAACCATACCCACGATGGTCAAGTGCTGGTACTTGTTCTTCTGCTCAGCAGTGATCCGGCCTTTCTTCTCGAGCTCCTCAAGCAACGAAGGCCACTCCGAACGGAAGATGTCCGCACCAGTCAAGGATCCATCTCCTCCACACACGATCAACGCGTCAATTCCGCGCTTCACCATGTTCTCGGCACCATTCAACCGTCCCGCACGTTCCCGGAACTCGAGGCACCGAGCTGTACCGATCAAAGTACCGCCCTCAGAGAGCCAGCCACGCACATCCGACCACTTCAATGGCCGCAACTTGTCGCCTCCCTCAACCAATCCGGTGTAGCCCTCGAAACAGCCGTACATCTCGCAGCCAAAGTAGATTCCTGCCCTGATAACCGCGCGGACTGCTGCACACATACCTTGCGAATCACCTCCCGACGTCATCACGGCGATCCTCTTCTGTGGCTTCGTCTCCTTCGAGGCCTTCTTCAAGTCTCTGAGGCGGGCTGCCTCCTCGGCCTCCTTGGCTGCCTCCTCGCTGATGAAGAAGCTACCGGCTGACTCGACGGCGATCTTCTGGCCCAACTGCACGCTGTCGGTGAACCCGACGAGGTTCCCGACGGGGTCCCGCACAAAGAAGAGCCCGCTGCCAACGTCCTGCTTCTCAACCTCGTTGCCTTCGAGGATTTCAATTCCGCTCTCCGTTGCAATTTGCCTAATCTTATCCGGCGAATAGCTCAACACGACGATCCTTCCAGGCATCTTCTCGTTCTTTGGCACGTCGTGCGAGAAAAGACGGATCTTGAGCAGCACTCCCTGGTTGTACTTGTCCAAAACAGGGTCCATCTCGCGGTGCTTGTACTCCGGAGTCTCCTGGTAAGGAATCACGTTTCCATTTTTGTCGGCACGGCTCACGGGGAACGTAGCAAGCCAGCACTCGCTTCTCGAGTCAAAGCTGATCCCGTTGAGATCCGCACTGGTTTCATTTGCGTCCTTGTTGAATATTCTTATCACCTTGAATCCAAACTTTCTGTAGAATTTGATGAGCTCATCGTAATGCTCTCTTTTCGATGTAGTCAACGAAGTAAACGCCACTTTCGACACAAGTGGCTTTGCGGTCGTCATGTTGTTGGTTTCCGCTTTGCTTTGTTCTGTTCTTGTGCAAATCTCGTGCTTCCAAAAGCTTTCAACACCACAAGGAAAAAGGAAAACAGTTAGCTTTGAGAAATTTTTTTTTTTTCCTGCTGTTATGCTTCCTGCAATTACCGTAAACTTTTCCACTACGCTCACCCGCCGTTTGGAATCATTTTTCGAAGAATCATGCTGCTTTATAAAAAATTGGCTCTCGCGAATCTTTCACTACTTTTTTTTTCGGCTCCTGCCCGCGCTTATTATTCTGCTTCGCTACTGTTTCATTGTGCTCTTCCCTATATTCCGCTTTGTCCGTCTTTTTTCTCTCCATCTTTTATCCATCTCCGACCACTTCCGTCCACTGGCCTGTCTTAAAATTCCCTGCTTTTCCACCACCAAACCCCATGGCAATTCTCCAGAGCCAGCTTCCCGGCTTAGCTGGACATGTTGCCGTCCTCACCGCTTTCTCTCCACCTCGCTTCAACGCTTTAAGCATCTGCTTTGCTCCAATTTGCAACCCACCTCCACGTTTCTGTAAGGATGAATGCCGCCCGACGCCTCTTGCCGCGATCTCGAAACTTTTTTCTGTCTTTGATTTTCACTTTTTTGTTGTTCTTCCTTCTCTACCGTTGCACGGATGTTGTCTTGATACTCCTCTCTATTATCTGCCAGATCTGGAAATCTCCGGTGACTTTGCGATGGAGCAGGTGAAAATTTTATTCCAAGATAGTCAACCGTGAAGAAGGGAATTTCTGCGGGCAGAAACATCCAGGCGGACCATGTAGAGACATATATATGGAGGTGGAGATACGTGAGAAATGTGTGAGGCCTCACGTGCAGGAGATCACGTGGGGTGAATACAGCGATACGCAGCCCAAAAACTACGGCAAATCCAGCAGTTAGTTTACAAGTTAGCATTATGAGATAGTTTACTACTTCCGTTAATACATACCATTCCTCTACTTTTCATGCCTGCTGTCCTCCACGGATCACGCCTTTCCTTTCTCCTCTTCCTCTAGCAACCGCTCATGTTCCTCGATCTCCTCTAGCCCGCTAACCAAGTCCACTTTCAACGGGTCCCGCTTGTATTTCGTCCTCTTGACGAGCTTCCAGCCAATGAAAACCGCAGCATCGATGAAACACATCAAGTACGAGAACAAAAACGTCTGTATAGACCACCAATCTCCGCCAGGGAGAAAAACCGTGTATCCTTGAACGCCCACCATAGAAAGAACCACGCATAGCGTGATGATACAGGTATAAGGCTGCCATATGGCCTTGAACCCAAACTTGCTTCTATCCAACTTCTGCGCGCGAACTGCCCTCCTAAAGTGTAGATATGTAAAGAGAATGATGCAGTAGTTCATGAGCTGAGAGGCAGTGATCAAGTTGATGATCCAGTTTAAAACTTTGCTTGCACCCTGACTCAACTGTAGAAATGCCAACGCTCCCCATACCAACGACACCAGCACTGCAAAAATCGGCACTCCCTGCTTGTTGCACCGCCTGAACACTCCTGGTGCTCTGTGCTGCATCGCCATTCCGTAGAGCGTTCTGGACGAGCAGAATGTGTACGAATTTCCCGCCGAGAACGCAGACGTTATGAGCAATGCGTTGACAATGTGAGGGAAGACGTTGATGTGGAGATTATACATCGCAATTGTGTACGGAGAGGCTCCAGCTCCCGGTTTTCCCTCAGAGATCGCATCTAGAAGAAGCGGGTCTCTAGCATTGCAGAGGATGCCCACGCAGAGTGTTCCACCAATGAAGAATATCAACAACCGGAAAAAGACACTCTTGAACGCAGGCGGGAGTACTTTCCTCGGGTTTTTCGTCTCGCCAGCAGCCATACTGAGGTACTCTGGGCCCGCCATCATGTATGCGGCAGCTATAATGCACGCCAAGAAGCCCTGGAACCGGCCCAAGTCACCTGTCGAGATGTATTCAAGCATTGGAGAGGTCCCGTGGCCTGTGGTCCAGTTCCTAAAGCCAAACCGGTCATGGATTGGGTTTCCGCCAAGCATGACAATAAATGTGAAAATCATAAGCATGACCGCCAATAGAACTTTGCCCATGCAGAGCCAGAATTCCGCCTCCCCGTACCACCGAACTGCCGCCACGTTGATGATGAGGTACGCAAAAAGCTGCACACTAAAGCAGATGGCAGGACTATAGTTGGTTGCCCAGTAGTGGATGAGCGAATTAAAAAGCGTGAGCTCAAATGGGATCATTGCACACTGGAGCACCCAGAAGTTCCACGAGGACATCACCCCCAGGGCCTCGTCCACAAACCGGTCTGCAAAAATGCAGAATGGAGCACCGGGAAGCGGGAGATAGCAAACCATCTCTGCACAGCAGGATGTGATCTCGACCATTGGGAGTGTCCACAACCCAAACCCGAGAAGGAGCGAAAGAGCGCCCCCGTTCATCAACGACGTCCCTATATTCACGTACAAGGCGACGCCGATGGTGCCACCAATCGCAATAAGCTCTATCTGCCGTCTGGAAAGCTGGCGTGACAAATGGGAGGCAACCACTGTGGATGAGTCTGTTTCGTCGACCTCGATGGAGTTATCCTCGAAGGTCTGGGAGGGATCAGGTGCCTTTTTCCCCGCCATGGCATTAGATGCCCTTCTGCCTGTTGATGCTGTATCTGTATGGACATGTACCCTGGCAGTAATTTGGGGCCTTTCTTTAAGAGGAAAAAATGTATCTTTCAGAAGTTGAAGCATTTGCAGATCACCACGATGTTTCTGTGCCTTGTGGAGGTATATGGCATATGAGCGTCGATCTCTGCGGTGGTTAGAAAAACATGAACTGCAAGTATTGAAAGTCCCGTGGAATCACATCCTGTAGGATTTTCACCTCTCTGGGAATAGATCCGCTTTTTATACCCAGACCAGCACTCTGATTGCTTTTTTTCTTTTTCTCTCCATGTCAAGAAAGTTAACCAGATCATTTTAAGAAAATTTTTTGATTGTGCTGCAGCCTAAATCTAACTTTTTTTAGTCTTCCTTTTTGCGGGGCTGTTGCGGGATAAAGGAGAATCACGCGGATGACTGAACGGCTGTAATATTTTGGCACCATAATGGATCCGGACCCCGTTTTCGGAAGCGGACATCTAAATTAGACGCCCTAAGTTAATTAGAGTTATCATGAATACCGAAGGTCACACCTGGGGATAACAGTTTTAAGGAGGAAGAGGAGGGGGTAGGAATTAGAATGATGACACAGTTCACTGTGAATTTGTTGTTGGCGGTTATTATGCGCTGTGTAGTAAGAGAATAAGTATTTAGGCATGCAAGTTTTTTTTTGGATTAATTTAGATGTTTAGGAGCTACTTATGAGGTATGGTGGCTACCAAAATTTAAGTCTTGAACTTAAGCAGAAATTGATAAAGTAGAAATGGTAAAGTAGAATTGGTAAAGTAGAATTGGTGAATTCTATGGTTATGGTGATGCTTTAACTAGAGGTGAGTGTGGGATAGGTCATTTCACCGGTATTTGTCGTATTATTTGAAGATATGCATACGTGAATTGGTTTGGTTTATTTACTCTGAGAATGTATTCTATTCTATTAAGTATGGTAATCGTTTAAAGAACTAAGCATAATAATTCAATAGAGAATTAGTACAATGATTCAATTGAGAATTAAGCATAAAACACATGTGATCTGTAGAAACTCGAATTACCAAAATTGGAATAATCTTACAGAAGATGATAGCAAAAAATATGAATTAAATCAAATACACGAGAAGTCAAAAGTGGGAGAATGAATAAGAAAATGAAAGAGATCATGGTGTATTTGAAGAAGAGCTGAAAGATAAGTAGATTTGCGTGCGAGATATAAAATGTATGTATGAGAATTGGACTTGTAGACATGAAGACATGGTGTCCAGGGGCTGAAAGCAACGAGAAAAGTATAAAGAAAATGCAGATAAGGATCTCCGGAAAAGAAGGGTAAAACGAGAGAAAGAACGAAAGTGTAATGCTGAGTGAAAGTGAGAGAGGAAATGAAGGTGATGTAAGAGCTGAAAACAACATCAGAGATGAAAGTAGTGAGAGAAATGGAAATAACGTTAAATATTCAACTAGGCCAAGGGAGTACGAATGGAACTCATTTGACCGGATCAACCGACTTCCTTTGCGAATGTAACTTGTCAGACATCTCCTTGACAGCAAGAGCATCTAGCATAAGCTTCATGTCGTTGATCAAGGCTCCAACCTCAACAAGCACGTCCAAGATCTTGTCAGAGCACGGGTGTGAGTCTGGAGCAACAAGCTCCTTTAAAGTGGGCCAGTGTTTGTGCACGTGCGACTCAGGAGACTCGGCATCCTCGAAACTATCATCACTACTGTAGCCAACGGGGTCAAGGAAGCCGAAAGTGGTTTTAACGGGGCCGTCGGAGTCGCTGTTAGATGAAGAAGAAGGTGCAGTTCGTGGAGATGCCAGTGGAGATGTTGATGGAGAGGGCGGCAAAGATCCGGATGGTGAGGCTGGAGACATCCTTGGAGAAAGAGGCTGGTCATCATTCGAAGTAGCCAGCTTCGGATCAAGATAGAAGTTGCAGGCGTTTGTGTATCGGGAGGCCTTGAGGTACAAAGGGCGAACGCTAGGCCATTCTGCCGCCTGCGGATCGTGATGATGATGATGATGCTCGTCGTGGTTGTCCTGGTACTGGGTATCCTGGCCATCCTCAGAACAGGAAGAGCAGATCTGGATCTTTTTCTTGGCCAACACCGCAAAGAGCAACTCCAAGACCAAGTCGTAGAGAAGCGGGATGTCGTAGTGCTTGGCGAGAAGTAGAAGCTCGGTTGCCGTGGGGAAGATCCGCCACTTGGTTCCCACCTGCCCGGTGCAAAGGTACTCGACAAACGCCTCCACCGTGGGCCGTGAGTACGGCAAGTAGAGCGCTCTTGGTAGTAAGTTGAGGTCGAGCGAGTTGATTCCGCCTACGGGGAAGCTGACTGTCTGCTCTGCAGCGGCAAACTTGTCGATTTCAGGCCTCTCTTCGGACGCGTAAAGACACGAAGGTGAAGCGGACGGCACGCGAGCAGACCGCGTGCGAGCAGACGACAAGTGAGCTTGAGAGGGCTGGTTTTGCGGAGCTTGGTCTTCGGCAGCCTGGGCCTGGGAGGCCGGGAGAGGTGTCAGAGCGCCAGGAGCAAGATGCTTCTTACCAGCAGAGAAAAGAGGCGGCATTGGTTTCTGAGGAGGTAGGGCGTTGGCCTGGAACTTGATACCGGAAGGCCTCTTGGCCGAGTCCTCTGACGAGTTCGGCAACTTCAAGAGCTTCGAGGAGTCGCCCGGGTCCAGCAGAGGCTTCCCGGTAGAGTCGACGGCCGGCATAGGCGAGGGCTGGGGCAGATCCTTGGCGAGCAGTGTGATCTGGGGGGCGACCTGGCCACGGCCCGGCGAGCCCGGCGGGGAGGAGCC
>MDSB01000007.1:328592-461299 GCA_001754015.1 Brettanomyces anomalus | reverse complement strand
GCGACGTGAGCAAGGACGCCCTGCGGAGCGAGGACACCGGAGAGTGGTGGCCCGCCGTGGGATTGTACGGGGTGCCAATCGACCTACGCCGTGGGCTTGCTTGGTGGCTCCCCGGGTAGCTTGCCTGGTGAAGCGTATCGAGCGACGAGGAGTTCCGCCGCGACTCCGCGGGGCTTCGCCCGCCCAGGGGGCTGGCCGTGCTGCTGCAGTTACTGGAGACCCGCGAACTCCAGCTGCTCGTGCCCGTGCCAGTGCTCTGGAAAGGGTGCCTAAAGTGCGGTGTGCCCGGCATCCTCCCGGTGGCGGCATCGCCGTACCCAGCAAACCCAGAGCCCCCCGTGGAAGACCCAGTAAAGGATCCCGTGGTAACTCGGCCGGTCCCGTGTAGCCCAGCGTATGCAACGGGCAGCTTCGACTGCGAGTACGACCACGAGTACGCCTCACATAGAAGCAAGTCAAACTTCTTCCCCCACCGTCTCCGGCACACAATCAACGGCACCGGGATCGACGTCCCGTTCGAGCACACAAACTCAAAGTCCGCAAAGCTGTGCTTCCTTTCAAAGGCGTTTTTCGATAGAGCCACCGCCTCGGCTGGAAAAACCGGCGGGATACTGCTCACCCGAACACGCGGTGCGATCTTCTGCGCGTACTCAACGAACCTCCGGATCTCTGGGTTGGTCTCCTGGCTTACTGTGTTCTCGGCCACGTCGTCCTGAGCAGGCATCTTGCCCACGCCTTTGCTGGGCAACAGTCCAAACGCACACGTCGAGGCAAGCGGAACGTACAAGTACAAGTCGAAGAACTGCACGCTTGGGGCAGTGCAAACGTCCCTGCGAGGCATCCTTGCCCC
Source organism: Brettanomyces anomalus (assembly GCA_001754015.1). Lineage (NCBI taxonomy): Eukaryota > Fungi > Ascomycota > Pichiomycetes > Pichiales > Pichiaceae > Brettanomyces > Brettanomyces anomalus. The sequence continues at coordinate 460,449 of MDSB01000007.1, read as the reverse complement.
GAGAAACACCATCGTGTGGTGCGACTCCCAGACAAACCCAGAGCTTAGCACATGTGTCCCGCGTTTGTGCATGCATCGAGTTCGGATCTGCATCTACTCGTGCGTGTGCATGTTGTGCACGTATGCAGAGACTTTACGCGGGCTTGCAGGGCTGATCTGCGGCGAGAATCCCGAAACAAAGATGTTCTCGCCAAAGTTGCCAATCTGCGGGAACTCCAACCTCGGGAACCTCTTCTCGTCACAGTTTCGGATCCTGCTACCTGTTTCGTACTCGCTGAATGCAAACTTCGACGCCGGATCGTACACCACGATCTCCTGTGGGAACTCGTCCACATCACGGGACAATATCGCCGTTCTCGTGTTTCTTAGCACAGGGTGATGGAACTCCCCACCGTGCCGTCTTGACTTCAAGTTCGTCTGGCTCGGCTTCTCCGTCCATACTAGCGTGTCCAAGTCCAACTCTCCATACGTCTGCACCAAGGACCCGTGGCTGTTGCATCCACCAATAAGCATAAGTGTGTTATTTGTAGGCTTGTAGATAAACTGCCCATCAAATCTGCCGGCAATCGTCTCGTTTTCCGGCCGGTAAATGCACCGCCACCTCTCGCTCACAACGCTGTACCGCCACAAGTCATTCTTCACCGTCGCCCTGACCACTTTCTTGTGACCACTGCTTCTCTCTTCCAGCCCAATACCTCCACACATGTACACATATGGCTCCTTGACTGCTATCGAGGCATACAGACGGGCTCCTGGCCGTATAAAATCGCTCTTCAACCCATTCTTGCTCGTGTGCACAGCCTTCCGCCTCAATCGCCCAGAAAAATGCCGCCATCTATGGTCGATGAGGCTCAATCCGAACAGTTCTGGTGATACCAAATGTCTAAGCTTGACCTCGCTACGCTCCGTCGTCTCTTTCTGCTCCAACATCTCCTCCACTTTCAGCTTCACATCCTCCAACAGAAAGTCCGGCGAAAGTGCAAGCGGCTCCGTAAGACCTCCGTAAACGAGGATTTGTGAGTTCGATATACAAACTGATGCTCCAGTTCGACAGTTGAGCTTTAATCGCTCATCTTTCTCTTCCAGATTCGGCAGTTCAAGAGGGTAGCACCTGCTCGCCGAAAGGTCAATTGACTCCATCGCTATTTTTGTGGGTTCAATGCTTGGTTTGGTTGAAATTTTCCTATTCTAAGAGGAAGAGAATGGTGCAAAATCAAGTAGGAAGTACTTTCTCCAGACCTTGGTATTTTTTTTTACCATATTGCATACCGCCATACATACATTCCTTCGCACATTCTCCAGTGGTGCGGGGCTGATGCAACATCCGTACACGTCTAAGGCAGCTTTACTTTTCCGACCTTTTCCGTCTTCTTTTCGTCCTTTTTTCCCCTGCTTTATTTTTTGACTTTTTTTTTTTCTCTCCGTCTAGTTTTTCCTCCTTCAAGATGAAAAAATCATCCACTTATCAAGCTTGCGTATTTATGCTTGTCTGAGTTTCAATATGACAGCTTATCAATCATACTATAACCTTACATATATTTAGAAGATTCGTTTACGTTCAATCACACTACTATAATATTTACAGGAACACATAAATTTCCTTTTTTTATACCTGCTACAGTGATTCAACCATGCTCCCACTTTATCTTCTTAACTCGGTTAAGGGCCAACCAATTATGGTGGAACTTAAACGTGGCGAGACTCTGAACGGCACATTAACCAACTGCGATTCGTGGATGAACATCACAATGAAAGATGTGGTTGTTTCGGACGCCCACGGAGAGAACTTCTACAAAGTTAAAACGATATACGTGAAAGGAATACACATCAAGTACATAACGATGTCAAACGACCTTATAGATAAGTTCAGAGAGGAACAGTTGAAAGAGAGGGAGTATTACAGGCACCGGAACAACGGTGGAAACAACTACCAGAGAAGGGGCAACAGGAGAAATTACAACAGCAATTATAACGGCAACCAGAGGTACGGAGGGCATTCGAACAGATCTTAAGGGGGGGAGAGGAAAAGATCACATTTCAATTGCTGTCATGATTTTATATATGTATATGTAATATTAGCACAGGCTGTGTATATAAGGTTCTCTATACAACTTTTCTAAGAGCGTTTTGGATGTAGGTTAGGAGGTAATTGGAAAGACCGTGGAAAAATTTAGAATAGTAGGCGGGATAAAGCAATTTGAATGAAGCTAGATAAAAGTAATTGGAATAGAGACAGATGGAAGCAATTGGAATGAACCCAGATAAAAGTAATAGGAATAAAGACAGACAAAAGCAATTGAAATAATGCTGTGTATTTACACATCCTATTTCTATCAGAGAAACGGACACCACCCCATATATATAGTAGCTAGATTGAGCGGGTCTGTTGCATCTCTAATGAGAACACGGACAGCAGCTTCATCGCTCAATCCATCTGCTTCAAGCTTCTTTTGAACGACACCTATTGCAAGATTGGCCTCGGAGCCCGTGTCTCTTCCAAGCAGACGGTCAAGCGGTATGTTACCGCCTTGAAGATGTTGTAGCTGCTGTATTCTTAGAGGCGAGAGTGTCCACGAGTAGAGCGGATCGTATTTCAACACGTTTAGAATTCCGCAGATGTACTGAGAGTGCGATCTCAAGACCCGGAACACATGTTCGCAGCCTTTGGAGAAGAGACCTTCCACTCCAGTAATTCCCAGGCCAGCAATAATGTCTCTGGTTAGTCTGAAGGGAACGTTTTCAGGAATCGGGAGGTATTTCCCTTGATCAAAGGCCACACCCAAGTCAATATGCACCGGCTCTCCTGTGGAACGATCAATCAGGATGTTGTTGCAATGGCGATCTCCCAAACCGAGGATATGGCCCACAATTGAGGTGGCTGCAATTCCCCTCGAATAGAGCATTCTGGCCTTGTACCAGGTGTCCGGGAATGAGAAATTGTCCAGAAAGAACCGGCCAAGTGCCGGTGGAATACTCCTCACGATCTCTTCAAATACCTCAAGTCTCTCCTGTGTCGATTCTGTCTGAACCTCCTTCATCTTCGCCCGTGCCTCGTCAATCCGCATGGGATCCCCCTCGTGTAACCGTCTGAGAATCTCGTAAAGAGCCACCGAGTTCCTCACAAACTCAATCATGCCGCTTCCAGGACCAAGAGACACAACCCGGTACGTTCTGATGCGAATTCCACGGCGTCGAGTTTCGTCATCCCGCTCCAGCAGCCTGTTCACTTTCTCGAACACCTGCTCCATGATTGCATCCTGCCGGAGATCATCCGAACCTCCTTTAATCAGGATTTTCTGCTTCTCTCCAGTAGAAAGAATAACGGTCAAAACTTTCGGCCGGCTCAACCCTGACGTTGCAGTCGTTACCTTGGGTATCACATCCGCTATCACTGCCATCTTCCCAACCTCGTATGCACTCACCTTCTCAACCGAAAGCCTTGAAACAGGAGATGGAACAAATCTACCTGGTAGAACATTAAGCCACCACTCTCCTCCTGGTATGCTGGCCATCCTAACTGACTTGCCTGCTGTACCAATGTGCGTCCTTGCCATCTCTGCTGCCGTCTCACAGAGACTGTCTATAGATCCCAAAATATCCCCATCTCCGAGTTGCACTACCTTACCCTCTGTGCTACCTCTCTTCACCCAGAACTTCTTGTGGTACTTTGCAAGCGTTTTCCATAATCTCTCCGCCGCCCTACCTCTCGATTGGCTTGCTGCATCGCCACTCTCTCCCCTCATACGCAACGATTTCATCTGGTACAAGCAATGGAACGGGTGTCTCAAGCATACGCGCACTAGCAGCTCACCGAGTGTGCTCTGGAAAGTACTTTTCTCCTCAAGCAACCGCGAAGAAAGCTGGTTTGTCCATGAAACAAATTGGTATGCTGGAACTGCGTTCAATACTGACCTATTGATTAAAACATCGCTGTTCTCAAGCCACAGTCCACAAAAGCGGTCAATCTCAGACTCCAGGTCTGTGTTTCCACCTGCTGCAACTGCCTTTAAGTAAAATTCAATTGCCTTAACCACATAATTTCTCCTGTTGTCGCAAGCTTCTCTAAGCTCTCCCATTTCCATTTTGCTCCGTAGTTTGAGTCTTGAATGCTCTTTTCTCGCATTTCTCTTCGCTTTCTTTCTCTCATCGGGACCTAGCCGGCTTCCTGCCTTGCCCAGTATGTTCTCCTGCATGTATCTTTCCACTTGCTCAAGATCACGCTCCAACCTTCGACAGCTTTTCCTCAGCTTTACTATCTTCATATCAAGATCGCCTGACTGAAGCTCTCCATCACAAAACTGTCCAAACATCGAGTAAGTCTTGCTCAACGTATTTCTCCTAATAATATCCACGTCATGTTCCAGGCTTTCTCCCGCTCTTTGCTGCTCTTCCACATTCATCACTTGTTGTCCTTTCCCTATATACTCGTTCATTATATCCTCGGGAGTCTCCTGTCTTGATTGATTGCTCCATGTAGCAATATAAGCATTCAACAATCCCTTGGTCAGCATCGGTGTCTTGATACCACTAGCCGTTGGAATATCTTCATTCACCAACTGCTTCAATATCTCTACTGGGAATCTTGTCTCTTCACCCTGTGCCCAAAATGCTGCAGCCATATCAAACTTGGCCACTCTCTGAATAAATGCTCTCGCGTTTCTTTCCGAGCCGGTAGTTTGCTGCTCTGCAAACCGGTTCAACCAAACAGCTGCGTTTAAACTCTTCTGGGCTTCGCCTTTGCACCGCATAAGCTTCCCGTAACAGTGCATCTCGTTCATCACACCAATTGCAGCTTCGTTCTTTAAAGATGCCTCACAAAACTTGCCAGCAAGTTCGTAGCTGATTTTCCTACCCAGAATTAGGCTTTCCGATCCTTCTGCATCCTGCTTAAGCATCCATGATACAGATTTACTCAGTTTATTCACATAAGTTGCCATTTCCTTGGAAGAGTTGAGTTCCATAATATCCGTTGTGTTGCATGCAAAGGCAAGAGTCCGACACCAGGCCGAAAACGCTTTACTACCAATACAGGTAGCTTGTCTAATGAACTCATCACGAGCATCAAGTATCTCCCGAATACTCTTCCAGCAGCAATCGTTCACGTTGGTACCATCATTGTCGTGAAGTACTTTTAGTGCCTTATAAATACTCTGGTGTTCGCTGTTTGGATGACTTGGCGTTGGTAAGTCCCATTTAGAAAGCTTCCATGATCTTTCGTAGACGGCAGCATTGATAGAATTACTTGCAGCAATATCAGAGTGATTGCTTTCATGATCACTGTATCCACCTAGGGCCGAAGAAATACCTGAATATCCAAGATGAAGCATATCGAGAGCAAGCTTCTTTGAGGTGTTGGAAATCAAATCCACTGAATTACCACTGGATAATGCCATCTCAAAAGTAGCATTATCAAGCATCACCTCCCCTGATCTCTTACCATTGTGGCAAACGTAATTGCTGCCACATTCTAGGTCGGGTCGTGTAGGAAGACCGAAGAAAAGATCATCCTCATCTAAGGATGTGTACACTTTAGTTAAGAATGTGTATTCTGATTTTTTCCAGCCGTCGTTGGACTCCTGAACTTTCCGTTTCTGCTTCCTGTTTCTTTCAGATGTGTCCTTTACACTGCTAATGCCGTCCTCATAATATTCTTCTAAAAGCATTAATGCTGTTTTGGGCTTTCCGACAGATAAGGCGGCCTTATAAATCTCACAGTGGTTTAATAGTCGGAAAACGTTCACAAATTTTGGCTCACGTCTCTTGGCACCCACCCGAATTAAAAGCACGACTTCCAGAAATAGATCGACCGCTTCCTTCGTTAAAACAGATGTATCATTACCGAAAAATGTGTTGATCATACTTGATATCTGCCTTCCACGCTTTGCTGGCTCGTTTTCCACATAGTGTATTACTAGTGGTGCAAAGAACGACTTCGAAACATTTGGGATGTAAGAAACATATGATTCTAAAGCAACAGCAATTGAGGATCGATTGCTGAAGTTATTTATCAATGCTAATACTATTCTCTGTATCCATTCTTCAAAAGACATTCTGTTCATTAGAGCATTCAGCGCAGGTAACAGCCCCTCTAAAAATTCTTTAAAGGGAACATTACTCGACATTCCTAATCTATTTCTTGCCAAATGATTTGTATACTCATTCATAGGGTAAATGTATGGCTCGACTTTACTAAATACCTCCTTGTAATTCATGAAACCTTCAATTAATTCTGACTTGTCCTTTTGGTAGAGTATTTGCCCAGAAATCTGCTCAAAGAGTATGATACTTTTAAGATTAGCTTGAAGATTGGATTGTTCCGCCATCCTTATGAATAATATGTCTAATCTTTTGGCCTTTGACTCAAATTCTGGGTTCGAATAGTACTCAAATAACCGCTTATCAAATTCACAGTTTTCAAAAGTAGGAACTCTTCCTGTTTCAGAGTAATACTTACCAATGATGTATCCAATCCAAGTTTTGAACTTCGGCGTTAAATAATCACTATATTCAACATGTATCTGGTAAACTCTGTCAACAAACTTCTGCCTAATACTTTCTCCAGGATTTATTGTCAGCAGAATGGCTGTTGGTAGCAAATGTGAAACAACCTGAAGTATCCATTTGTAATTTCCCATTGTGTTCATAAGAACATTTATTATAGATTGTGTGTCAATGTCTGTCTCAATACCTAGATAATTCTTAATTCCTTTGACAGCAACGCGTAGAACCAAATTGTCCTCGTCTAAACTGACCCTCCCCACAATTTTCAGTATTCCGTTTGCAATGTTGACCAGCTCAGGATCCTTCTCGTGAATTGTGAAAAGCTCAGCAACAACAGATATTAATAAATCACCTAATAAATCTTTTTCAAACTTTATTGCACATAAAATAAGTGCCAGAATTAGATTTGATACATCCATTCTCAATTCAGGAACCTTCAAGAATCCTATTACGGTTTCCATGACTTTCTGGCACACAAATGCATGAACACATAGCGCCGGATGTATCCATATAACTATCAACACTTTGCGTAAAAATCCCTTACGCTCGGAAACCAGAAGAGAATGATCCAACAGAAAAAGAATGCGTATCAAAATAAAGTGAATAGTTTGTATATTCCATGACTGTTTAGTGCTAGTAAAAGTAGTAAGTTCATCCCAAAGTCTAAGTAGCTTAGAGGGTTCAATTAGTAGTCCCATCTCTTTATAGGCTTCGTCGCACATTGAACTCTGAAATTTGAATGTGGCTGCCTCTGTATTTCCCAACTGAAGACATTCAGTCTGATATCTCTTTTCTATAGCTTCTTTTAGGTCCATCTCAGAGCTGCAATCACAAAGTCTGATGCCTTCCAACAATATTAGTGGAAGTTGCTCCTTAATGGCCGATTTTGTGTGGGTCTTCTTCATGAACGACTCGAGTGTTTCAAAAATCCTCATTTCAGTCCCATCATTTGTCCATGCAAGTGGAATACATAATGAGATAGAATCTTTTACAATATCTCTTGGATGTTTTCCTGTAATTTTGGAAATATGCTCAATCGCATGTTTATCATCACAGGAAAGAGCAATCGCTGTGAGTTCCTCAATGTTTGAAACCACTAAAGCTTTAAAGTCTGAATAACCAAAAATTTCGAATGGGAAGTCCTGTAGTGGTAACTCAAATGACCGCCAACATTTGAATATAAATACCTTGAAGTTATGGAAAAACTTATCTATGTTTCCCAATTTGTTCAGATCAACAACATCCTGAATAGAGTATGAGAGGTATCTCTTTGACTGCTTATATTGCGAAAATTCAAGTAAATGGCACACAGCTGATAATGTTAAACTGTCAGAGGTTGTAGACATCATGGAAAGGAAATAATTGAATGTAGATGAACTCTCTATGCTTTTCTGAGGCTGTCTAAAAGCATCTATAAATTGATTGTAAAGCAGGAGGCGTCCTTCAAATGGACACTTCTTTATAAGTGAGGACATCAACGGGGTTAAAGCAACCTTCCCAAAATTATTCAATTCTGTAAAGCACGTACAACCCTTGGCAAGCATTTTATCCAATGTAAATAGTTCACTGTCCACTATTTCATCTGTCATTTCTAACTCATACATGCATTCAATCATACTGAAACAGTATGATCCGAACTCACAAACTTCCATGTCTGTATAAAGCATCCCTTTATCATGTAAGAGTGAAAAGTATTGCCCAACCTCAAGGCAGTCCTCTCTAAACGTTATGTTCTTACTGGTAATCCATTCTTTTGCAAAACGAGAGAACAAACGGCACATAACCCAGACTGAAAGCTCATACGTCTTGGTCTGGTGTTGTTGAAGCAGATCCATCAAACCTGAAAGGAGCTTTTCTACCACTCCATCTGCTATCTTTGGGTTTTGTTGAATAGACTCAAGCTCAAGTTCTATTTGAAAATAAAATGCAAGAGATCTCAAAGTAGAAGTTTCACTCGCAATACTCGTAAGGCATTTATCCATTGCCGCTGATAAGTCATATCCACAGATAAAGCGCATTTTGAATAGGAACTTCACAATTTTCATTTCAAGTGATGGACTTGTCATCAAGATCTTGTAATTATAGACTTTTGTACTGTCTGCATTGGCAGTAGCTTCAAATTCATGATGTTGTTCAGTAAACATTGCATCTACCATTTGTGTGTCTTCTTCATCTTGTTGAGTATTTGATTCGTGTTTTTCTAGCATGCCTCCATTCTGTATAAGTCTTTTTGCAATACCAAGTGGGTCTACTGATCTGAAAAGATGCTTGGGATGGTCCACATTGCTCATAGAAAGTTGATTAATAGCATTCACAAACGAAAGTAACTTCTTAGGATCTGCGGCGCCAACTTCTGGAAAATTTTGACTCTCTGTTATGTCGTCAGTTTTTATGTTACTATTTGCAGGCAAATTTATTCCAGAAATCAATCGGACAAAGTTGTAGGTTGATGAAAATGATTGTCCTGATTGATTTTCAAGGCTGCTTTTGATATTTTCTGTTACTTTTGCCTCTGTGACGAGCTCTGGTATATCAGAGATCTCTGTATCTGACTGTAACTTGAACTTGTGGTCAAGTTTTGTCTTCCGATGCAATAAAGAAAACTCTCTAAGAAGAGACTTTACTTGGTAATCAAAGCAAGAAGTTGATAAAATGCTATTTTCTTTGCTCTGTTTGCCTGAGAATCTCATAGAGATGGGGGTGTGATCAAACAGCAGTTTAGAAATTTTAACCGACTCTCCTTCGGCCCATCTTAAAAGTAAAGAGGCAAGTTCAATATCGTCTGTATCCTTTAAACCCGCTATTTGCGATTCTTTCATTAGTATCCATCTACCTAGTAGCCTGCTGAAAAGTTGTCCAGTATGCATGTTATTATCTGCAATTTCGTTTCCAAATCGAATGGAAGAAAAACGGCAATCCTTGCAGATGAAGTAAGCATAAAACCAAAATAAAGCTGACTCTTTACAAACCTGATATGGCCCACTGACCTCTGATAGAGAAATAGCAGCTTCTAGCTGTTGAAGTACGGGCTTCCGAAAAACAAACTCGAACTCTTTGATGCCTTTCAGCCTTTTGATTAGTGGAAATAAGACGCATATAACTGAACAAGCAGGACGGCATAGCTTCTGGTCCTTGAACAATTCGAATGCAAGTTCAAAGTATTTATTTATGTCAAGGATGATGGCCTCGTACGCTGAGAAATTGATAGCTGACCCAAAGTCTGTTGTCAATCGTATTAGAACATATAAAGCAAGAAGGGACCAGTACTTCACGCTTTTATCCTGGCTTTTTATACTTGACATTAAAGCATGCTTTAACTCTGAGTGTGACTTGAGCATCTCTAAAATTGCATCAGCATGAGATCTATTTGTCGGTCCAAATGTGGCAAAAAATGTAGTCCCTAGAGTAATTAACTGAGTTCCAAGAAGTCCAATATAAGTCGACCTAGAGCACCAGTTCACCATTTCTACCAGGAATTCTGATAAGTGTGAGGTTTCCGATAACATAAGAACAAACTTCTGTCTATCAGCAAAGTATGTACCTTCAATATGTCTTCTTTTAATCCATTCTGTTGATTCTGCGTGACTTGTTGACTCTGTGTGACTTTTTGCCTCAAAGTATACCTTCAATAGTTTGATCATGGTAATTCTTGACAGCCACAAAAGTTGCGAGTCAGGATTAAGTAAGCGAATGTATACGAGATCAAAAGGTTCTGCTGGTAGGCTCCGGGAAGATTCAAATAAAACAGTTTGTAAGTCATTTTCGCCAAATGTAGACATGGATGAGTGAATCACTTCATAAAAAAGCATTATAAGGGCCCTAATTTGCTTTATGCTCTGATTTATCTCACTATTAGCAGAATCCGGCGATGAGGATGAAGTTGATGGGTTGAAAGAAGTATCGTTCGTCAGAGAACTTCGCGGTGCAAGAACAATGTCCGAATGATCAAACGATATGTCTGAAGTTGTATTGCTGCTCACGTTGCTTTGATCTATAGTCCGGTTTATCTGTAAATCAGACTCTGACTCAGAAGTCTGTTGGAGGTTTCCTCTAGTGTCAATGTTCCAGTTATCTCCAGGTAATTTGGGAAAATCGTGGAGGAAAAGAAAATCTGCAGATAGAAATAAAAATAGGACTGCCTGTTTAATGAGATGGGGAAATGTGATCGCCTTAAGATTGAGAAGAATCCCTGAGGCAATCCTTGTAAGTCTGAAACAGAGCTTCACATCCAAAGTAGATAAGTCTAGAAGACATCTGTTAACTATCGATATAATCACTGTGCATGCCCTGGATTCTCTCCTAGCTTTCTTTAGTCGGCTGTTCGAGTATCTTGCAAGGATGCTCGTAATTCTAAGGTAATAGTTGTCAACAGCTGCCGGTGTGTTACTATTGGCAAACAGTGTTAGTGAAGCCGTCGACTTCGGAGATATAAACTCCCTGAAAAGCGTAAGAAGTTCGGTAAATAACACCCCATCAGCCATGTCTGTACTCTGCAACGGCATGGCATCTGCTTCTTCAAAACTATGAGTAAGTTGTTCTTCATTGCCTGTAACTAAACTGTCAAGAGCATCTAGTGTGACAGAAATCACAGACTCGTACCTGGCAACAGAGAGATGGTCTTTAAAGTCCTGAACAGCAAATAGCATGTTCAAACTCTGGACGCAGTTGATGATCGCACTGGATAAAACTACCTCCAGGATATCTTCCTGCACTGTGAGGCAGTTTGTCAAACATCGCAAGATTAGATCATAGTGTTTCTGCCGAAACCTCGATATCAACTTCGGCAACTTGGTAATTGTAGACACAACCACTTTCAGTAGGTGTGACGCCTTAATAATTCTCATTTCCGACTGGGCATTGGAAGAGGTCCTCCTATATATGGCCATCTCTCTATCTAGTACTTGCGATAAAGCCTCGATAAGATTTAAAAAGATATCTCTGGTCAAAGACGATCGAACAGACGTGGAACCAAAGTTGATGTCCTCCAATTGAGTCAATGCATTGGCTCTTTCCCGTATTCTGGACGATCCAAGTCCATCTAGTAATAACATTGTGAATATAAGTTAGTATGTGGTGTGGAAAGCGTGAGAAGCACCCATAATGGATGGTCTTTCCAAATGGTGTACGAATTACGTACCTGAAATCTGCTGAAACTTTCTTGCCGACATCTTGGACCAAGTTTCCAACGACTGTCAGTTTGATTGTCTGTCCCTGAAGTCTATATCTGTAAGCTGGTGGTAGCTTTTAGTTATCAGGTTGATACTGGATAAAGCCGCGAGCAGACTGAAAAATAAATCACTGAGTATTCATGCACTCTTCTTGTACGCGGCAAATCAGATTAGATCGAAAAACTAAGAGCCGCGGACAATTAGAATAGATAGCGGCCTTGCCGAATAGTGCCATGGAGGCATTGAGAGAGAGCCAAAGAAAATAAAGAGATGCACTTCTCATATATTAAGATCGCCAATATGACAAAGAAACAGCACACATCTGCCGATAAAGAGCAACAGCTACATCTGAAGTTGGAAGCAGTCACTACAGTCCAAGTCCTACATCCATACACAAAACATCTATGGAAATTCCAGATACTATTAGATTTAAACAATCACGTTGTCTATCCCGTACATTACTCAAACCACAACACCAGAGGCTGCAGCAATTCTTGGCCACATATCAGCACACTCCTTGGCGACTGGTCCTGTAATGGCAGAACCCTTCATCTCACCCTTTGGATTGGCAATAACACCAGCGTTATCCTCGAAGTACAAGAAGGTTCCGTCCTTTCTTCTCCATGGCTTGGCCTGTCTGACGACAATAGCCTGCATGACTCTCTTTCTCAACTCTGGCTTACCCTTCTTCACTGTGGCTATGACCATGTCACCTGCAGCAGCAGCTGGCAATCTGTTCAATCTAGCACCAATACCCTTAACGGCCATCACATATAGGTTCTTGGCTCCACTGTTATCAGCACAGTTCATCACGGCACCGGTTGGCAATGCAAGCTGTATATAATGTTAGTATGCTAGACTATTTTTGTTGCATTTTATAGTATTATCTCTGAGAATGCTGTCCGCCAGTTTACCTGGTCTTTAAGTTAACTCTTTCGATATGAAAGCCCCACCTTTAGTACATCCTGTGATTTGTCCTCGCAGTTCAATTCTGTTCCTTCCTTTACTGTTCCATTTCTTGAAGAGCTCTAAATTTGTTTTACACGGTCTGCCATCTTTCCTCTATACTTGATTGTATGCATGTTCGTATCCGTATTATCTCTTCGAATATTCAATAACATTTATCTTCATCAACATGTATTCCATTCAAACGTTCTTTCCACTTCTTTGCTTCGTTCTAAAATGTTTGTGGCTTTTGAAAATTAGCATACGCCTTGAACTGGCTTCCAAACTCACACGATGATCAACTGCACTCTCTCTGAAAAATACTACATCTCTCATCTTTATTTCATCGTGTTATTCTGTACTTACTGACATTCTGAACTTGGTACCTTGAGCACCAGATTTGGCGTTAGCGGTAGACATTTTTGGTATATATAGGTTGTTCTTTTGAAGTAATCAAAGAATTTGTGTTCTAACCTTAGTGTTCACCCTAAAGCAAATCTTCTCAACTAAAGCCTTTGCCTGTACTTAATTTTTTTTTAGTTTTTTTTTTTCACCCTTCTCTTTCAACTATGTATTTTTTTTCACCTGCACATCAAAAAAGTCCGTGCCTGGCTGTATGCGGGTTCGAATTTTTTCTAGGCATAGATTTAGTATTCTTTTTCTAAGCAGAGGTGCGAGGTGTAGAGTGACCTGCTTTTTTTTCTTTCCCCCTTCGCCCTTGTTCAGTCCCTCTCGCCTGGATCTGAAAAAAAAAGCCCAACTCGAAATGTAAGGATGTCTTAAAATATAAATATGTGAGCCAAATTATTCTCTACACCAAGCTACAGCAATCGCTAGAAGTTCTACCAACTGCATTAGAATTATGTTAAGAAAGTCGTATAAAATAGAGCAAAGCAACTGTACATCATCAAGCAGGCGAAACAAAAGGAAAGAATGAAATAAGAAGTTTTCTGGAGCCTTTTTTTTTTTTAAGTACAGAATTTTTCGCTGGCAGAACAGTTGGGTTATATGGATGTCTTCGGTGTATGTAATTGCTTCTATTTGAGTGCTAGCCATAAGATTAAACCGAAAGTATTAAGTGTAGACGTTTTATTTCTCGGAGTAGTACGTCTTCAAATATTCTTGAACGTACATTGATGAGCGCCGGAACCGTCTCTGGGCGTATTTATCGAAGATGGCCTTATGGTGCTTCTTGTATGAAAGACAGCACTCCACAAACACCGAATAAAGAGGTTCTAGTTGCTCTGCCGTGTAGCCAGTGTAATAAACATGAGCATCTGTCCAACCTCCACGACCAAGCATTCTCCTCGAAGTGTATTGTGCTCCAGCAGCAAGCCAGCTTGCCGGGGATGCCACAAATCTTGAGTCTACGATGGTTATCTCCAGGAAGTATTTCGCTAGGGTTCTGATTTCACTGTCGTAATCGTCTGCTTTGGATCCGCGCCGTAGGAATGACATTGGTCCAGGAGAACCAAACTCGAACTTCAAGGCCTCGACCATAAACCGCTCTGCAACGAGGAATTCCTCCCTGTTGAACTGATTACCGACCATGTATATCATCTGGGACACTGTGGGCACCGTGATTTCCTCGTATTTTGCTGCTATAAACAGTGCAACAGCCCCGCACAGCTGGAACCGTGAAAGCGATATCGTCTGGCTGCTTAGAAACCGATCTATTATGTTCACCGCCAGATATAACGTCTCCGGCAGTAGGTTGAAACGCGAGTGTAACTGCACTAGCCAGTTCATAAGCGTTGCACGATGATCCCAGACCAACTCTGTCTGTACTTCCTCCATGTAATGAGGATTTGGCGCGTATTTGATCTCCAATTTGTGCATGTAGTTGAAGATCTCGTTTCCGTACTCTGCCACCATCGATATATCATACGTATCTTCGTCATCAGGATCAAGCGTATCACGTGAATACCGCCTGTATGCCCGAGTTATGCCCTTGTACACTTTCTCATTGACGATGGGACTCATTGGCTCGTTTTCGTAGCACACTGGTTCTTCTGCCTCGTCTGCTTCTTCTTCTTTGTTCTCTACTTCATCTTCAGTTAGATCATCTCTGTTCTCTAAATCACTCATCTCTTCGTCATCAGCTTCTTTGTCCCTGTATATGTCCGTTTCCTCGTCTCTTTTCTTCCGTATCTCACTCGTCCTCCTGTTTAACGCTGACTCTGATATCTCCCCTAGCACTTTTCTGCCTTTCAAATGGCTCGCCTTTCTGTCATGAGAACCTTCCCTAATGCTTTGACCTTTCCGCTTCAACTCTCTCTTCACATTTTCGTCGTTTATATATGAAGAGACGCCAGTAGTGCTGACTCCTAATTCAGATGCTCTATTCATCGTTATTTATTTTCCTGTCTTTGGACTGTTTTGTAGATCCAACTTGATGGCTGTATACCGGATGCAAATTGTCCTTCCTAAGAACCCGTTAAATTAAATCAACACGATAAAAATATTAATACTGTTTTTATCAATACAGTGTTTGTTGTCCCCGCTGTTGTTTTCTCTATAGCCAGGATTACGCTATCGAATTATTTCTTAGCCCTAGTGCAGATAACGAATAAATGGGACAATAGTTGTTCTAGCCCAGAATTGTATTGCGATAGAGTTTCTTAGTTGCCGCTTAGAAGGTTGAAATTGAAATACTTGCAAAAGAGTAGGATGGAGATGAAATAAACAGCAGGCAAGTAAACCGGGGTGAAAATGGAAATAGTGAAAAAGGAAGTGAAACTGAAACTGAAAATAAGGATAAGAACAAAAACAAATTTAGAAATAAAAATAAATATAAAACAAACAAGAAAGGAAAAATAGTACCCGACTGTATCGTAACCGCAGAGTTGATCAATCTGGAAAACGTAAACAACAAAGAACCACACCAGTTTTCTCTACTTGCCGGATTCTGGGACACCCTGAAAAATAAAAGGAACATCAAAAAAGTAATAAAGAAAGAAAAAATTAAAACATAATGACAGTTCAATAAAGCGAGCAAACCTGTAAATAAGCACTCGCTTTTCACCACACTTTGAGAATACCTTGATCTTACCGAATAGTGCTACCGCGAACAAAACTTGTGTTTACTTAGATACTAGCCTCAATCAGGAAATTCAGAGCAACAAATCTTGCATCTTTACACCATACAAATCGGAAGACTCCTGTACAAGCGTCTCATTGGTCACTTTTCAAATCTTTCGACTAAGAATATATGTATTATTTACAGGATACTTCATCAGCACACTAATGGCAGGCTTCGTAACAAACTTGTGCAAGAATATCCTCTCTTGCTCCTGTTCGACCGATAATGTATACTCTCTGTTTTTATTGTTCGTACAGATATGACAGCTAACTATGCAGCAAACAGTATGATCTATAGCAACGATAAAAACACGGAAACACCATAAAAGTCCTTTACTTTGTATTTGAATGGAATAAGATAGTCAAAATAGAGTATATAAGCTAAAAATATGTTTCAAATTGGGAGAGCATGTTCCGAAAGTTCTAAAATAGCAAATATTCTATCGACAAGTACGTCAGATATGAAAAAAAATTACAATTTAAAGACTTATCGAAATACTTCTACAATTGAATATCCATGAAGGGATCAAAACCACAGAAATTCATTATTGATACTACCAAAGTATTAGATATATAATAAATTGTATCAAATTCTGATTGTTAGTTGATCACATAAGAGATATAAACTGTACCCAGATACAATCAAGCCAAGACCGAGAAGGATTTAGAGACCTTTGAATGAAAAATTCCGAGGATCAAAAAAAAAAAAAAAAATTTCAAGTTGTACACCACCGCTATAGAGGAACATACTTTTGATTAAGCGTACAGTTAAAGTGAGCATGAAGTCCTTGGAATTACAGCAAATCTCATATTTCAACTGAAAGGAAAATGTCATTTACTAAATTTAAAAGCAAAATCGAAGAGGGCGATCTGGTTATGGCCTATCTCAGTCGAACACACATCAAACCAATCATAGTTAAGAAAGGAGACACACTTAATACAAGATTTGGTACTTTCCCTCATGATTCGATGATTGGATTATCTTATGGATCGCAGCTGCTGACGCCAAAAGGAAGGGGATTTATATATTTGCTCTATCCGACGCCCGAGTTATGGACATTGTCTTTACCACATAGAACCCAAATTGTCTACACACCAGATTCCAGTTATATAGTCCAAAGAATGGGAGTTATTCCTGGTTCCAGAGTGATAGAAGCAGGTACAGGTTCGGGTTCATTTACACACGCCTTTGTGAGGACCATAGCACCAACAGGCAAGCTTTTCACGTACGAGTTTCATAAGGAAAGATACGAACAAGCACTTTCCGAATTCAAGCAACACGGGCTGCAAGAATACCTGGTATGCACAAATCGGGATGTCTGTGCGGACGGATTTGACATAACCGGAGCCCAGATAGATGCTGAGGCTGTATTTTTAGATCTTCCATCTCCTTGGGAAGCTATTCCACACCTCAAGAGTGTGATTACGCATAAAACGGAAGCCAGAATATGCTGCTTTTCACCATGCGTTGAGCAGGTGCTTAAAACAGTGACAGCATTGCAAGAGAATGGGTGGACGAAGATTGAAATGACAGAAGTGTCTTCTCTTCTTTGGGAGTCCAGAAAAGTGATGGTTAGAGAATTGGACGATGCAATTGCAAGGCTCAAGGACGTGAAAAAGAGACAGCTAGAAGGTATAGAGTTTATGAAGAAGATGGCTGTGAAGTATGGCTCGAATAAGCAGGCAAAAATACGCAAACCACGAAGCAAGAATAGAGATAGAGGCTTTAATCCGTTTGGAAAAGGGTTCCACATCATTGAAGGTGACGAGAACTATGACTGGTTCGATGTTTCCAAGGAGCAGAAGGAAATAAAAACGCACACATCTTATTTAACGTTCGCTATTTATGTTCCACAGTTAGTTGTTAAGGATCAGATAATCCCAAAGCAGGATGACCAAGGGGATGAAAGAAAGCCAGATTGCCAGTGATTTAGTCTCCTTACGTTTAATAGATGACTTTTCAATTTGCGGTTTCGTATGACTTTGTGGTAACAATACCTCTGTAGATACGTATAACTTCCGTCCAAGTAGTATTTCAAGATAGTGCAGAAAAAGGCAAGTGCGATCAACGATAATCGGTAGCTGCTACGCACTCATACAAAAAAAAAAAAAAAAAAAAAAAAATGTCCTGTGGGGCGAGAAAGTAAATAGTGACAATTTAACTAGACTTCCAAAAGATTAGAAGTATGTACAGAGATATCCAGTAAGAACATTTTTATTTTTAAGCAATCGATCAGGATAAACACATATTTGATTTCTGATCCAGATACTTCATAATACAAGCAAAGGCAGGCTACCATGATTCCGTTTAGCAGTATTGAGCATGGATTAAAGACCTCAGTGGTATCGCCTGTTACATTTCGGTCTGTTTTGAGGCCAAGAGTGCGATCATCTATGCTACTTAGTGCTCGATCAACGTACAGTTGCCAAGGTGCAACACAGAACAGCTTCAATGCAATCAATTTGACTCAATTGCACAATTCGGTTTCTAAAAATGCCGGAAGCTGTATTTCCAAACAATCACAGCTGAAATTTTCAAGAGGCCTACACACATCAGATTCCAGACATGTCTTCTATGAAAAGCCGCCAAGGCAAAAAATCATAAGAAACCAAAACTTTCTCCAGTACATGTGGTATCAAATTCCAGATTGGGTGAAGCTTTGTGGTGGAGTGACAATTGGAGCGTACATCTTTGTGAGGATTGCTGTTCCGTTAATGATAGTTGTCGTACCACCTCTTTTAATTGGAGGATGGATGTACAAGAAACTGCGGAATTACTCCGAGACAAAGGCAAGGCACGAGGACTATACAATTCTACAGCATTCATCCCTAATATACACGCCTCCAAAACGTGGAAGTTTCCTTATCCCGCCTCCCGAGCAAATCAACAGTGAGATTGCAAACTTTGAGATCAACAGGATTATCGATGCTTTTTGGTCCAACGAGGGAGGAATTGCGGACTATTTCAAGATCGGGAAGATCACGAACATCGCGCTCGGATCTTTGGAAGCTGCCAGTTACGATATTGATGATTCTGATTCCATTCCTGTCCTTTACGCATCCCAGCAAAGGTCTTTGTACAACAAGGCTTTAAACAGGAAAGTGGCAAGCTGCGTTCTTGGATTGCGAACTGATAAAATGCTCTTTCCCGATCAGATAGTCGATCCTACAGCCAACATTGGCCCTTCCACCTGCTTCATTAGGATCAAGCCGTACGATTTCGGAGGCAGGGAGTTCATAATTGACAGGCCATCTGAGTTCTCTGATGACGGTGAATTGGGTGGTGATAACGACGATATCATCGATGTTCAAGGAAGGACGAGAGATGTGTAAAGGTAGAGTATGTGGCAGACACTAATGGAAAGAAAACTTTATTCAAACGCCTGTATATAGCATATGAAGCATGATAAAATAGAATGTAACGCCATATAATACAGCTTATTTACTTAGTTACACAGAAACTTTTCATTCCCTAATTCTTTAAAGTTTTACTATATCCACATATCTAATCCCTTCTTCTATGGCTCTTCTTCTTCTCCTCCTCGGCAGCCTTTTCCTCCTCAATTTGCTTCACCACTTTCGAGATCTCCTCGTTTGACAATGCACGAGTCTTTCCCGGCTTCATCACAGATATCTCTATGTTTTTTGCACCAGTCTGCACAACTTCCAATAAAGCTTCGATTGCCAATTTAATTGTCTCCTCATCGTTCAAACCCTTTGTTTCCACATCATCATCCCCTCCATTCTCGTTCTCATTCTTCTCCTGAATCCTCTTATCGTAGTTTTTCTCCAAAAACTCCCTCACAGTCTTACTGCTACGGCCTATGGCGTTTGCTTTCCAGGCAGAGTATATTCCAGAGGGTTCCGTGAGATATAACCGTGGTGTCTTGTCACTTGGATCGAATCCTGCAACCAAAGTGGCAATACCAAATGGCCGCGTACCTCCACTTTGCGTGTACCTCTGCTGAACTCCAGCAATGTATCTCGTCATGTATTCAATGCTAGCTGGGTCTTCAAGAGTAAGTCTGTATGACTGGGCCTCAACTCTGGCCTTATCTATCAAGATACGTGCGTCAGCACTTAAACCGGCAAATGCCAGCTGAATATGGTTATCAATTTTGTTAATCTTTGATGGTGTGGTCCTTGGATCCTGAAGCTTCAACGTTGTTCTTCTTTCACAGGCCAACACAACAATTTCTTCACCTTTCACACCAACTGCGCATGTTCCTCTCTTCACTGCCTCGAGAGCGTATTCGACTTGGAAGACATGACCATCCGGACTATTGGAAGGTGTTAGTATATGCGAACAAATGATCCAGTTTTAGTGACCTATACATGTATAGGCATTCTATCATGTTCAAAGTAACTTACCTGAAAATGGATAATGCACTATCGTAACCACTCATTTCTCCAAAATTATTTGTTTATATGTATCCAATTGCAAATGCTTCAGGGATTCTTCTTGTTATCTTAGTATCCAAAATGTTACTGTAAAAGATTAACTTAACTACTATTTTATGTAAGTCAGTATATTTCCTTTTAAGTGAGCTTTTTTTTCTTCTCTCTACTGGAACTCGAGTATTGCCCGACTGATTGGTCCTCTCCTGTGAAGGGCAAAATGGGGAGGCAGGATAAAAAAAAAAGTATCGTCTCTGAGGTAAGTCACAATCGACGCGTCGGAATTACACATACATACTCCCTGGTTTTCATCTCTTTATTTTTTTTTATTTTTTTTTATTTTTTTCACTACTAGTGGAATTTTTCACTTCAGCCAGATCTCCCCTACTGGACATGTATGTCTTAGTTATTACACCATTCACAACTCAAATTTTGGAACAACCAGCATGGCCATCTAGGTAAGCAGTTAGCTCAACAGTGTCATCAGAATATGGCGAAACAGAATAAAAAACAAAAAAAGATAAAGGTCCAGAGAGCACCGGTTAGTATCCCCAAAAAGGAGCACCAGCAAAGAATCGCATACATGTTTAAGGCAGGGAGTTTGATGGCAGCAAAACTAAAAAACAGAATAGAAGATGATTCAGATACATTTGACACTCTTTCACGATCCTATCTAAGAAATATGGACTTGCTTGCAAAAAAGGCGGTGCTCAAACTGCATCCAAATATCAAGAGATCGGTTTGCAAAGGATGTCATAGATTTTTTCTTCCTGGGTTGACCTGCAAGCTTCGATTGAAAAATTACTCCAAACTGCAGAAGAAGCAGTGCGATATATTGGAGGTTAGCTGCACTTGTGGAAGTGTGAAGAGATATCCGATAGGGAAAGATCGAAACTATAAACTGTTTTCAGAAAGAGAGGATGTTCTATTTGATCCCGGAACTGGGCCGGCTGATATTGACAAGCGGCAAAACGAGGCAAACAGACACGATTGATAATTACTGATGATGGAAACCAATCACAGAAGTCTATTATTACAAAAAGATGATGACCAACGCCCCAAAAAAAAGAAGCAAACGCTAATGACATGTATACAGGATATATTATATAAAGCTAAACTTTCCGCATTTCTCACCCAATCCTTAATAGAGTGCACAGGCTGCACTGAACATACCATTATCATGTAATATCGTAGAGTCCTGTGTGTTCTTATCAAGAGAATCCTGACATCTCTTTTTCCATGTCTTCTTTGCTAACTTATAGTCGATCTTCGTTAGACCCGCAAGAGACTCATCCTCTCTGTCAATATCCAATTCCACCATCATAACGACATTCTCTCCCCTGATTAGATAAGCGTGGGGCTTTTCGGACTCTGCATACTGCTTCTTGTCAAGTAAATATATACGTTCCACACCGTCATGAATAACCAGGTTACCAAACTGGTCAAATGTTCTTAAAACTCCCACTAACGTTCTTCCGTCCCATAAGTTCACAATCACCTTCCGGTCGACCGATCCAATTATGGCAGCTGCCGTTGTGAATGGATATGATTGGAGATAAAGATCTTCTTCGTTTGTAGACATTGTTGGCTATCTCTCTTGTGGATATGGGAAATAGAGATTACCAAAGGCTGGGCAACAGTTCTAATTATTTTCGATTGATTTGTATGTGAGAGATCGAGTATATGTAAAGGTTTTCTACTTAGGAAAATCGTCCACTAATGTTCTGACTATATGTAATGTGTTAACTTCTTTGATTTTATGGTAAGCGATAGTGAGAAGAAGTCCGCAGGAGACACAACGAAAATTGGAGGAAGAGAAAGTGAGCGAAAACAAAAAGTAGAGTAGAAAGCAGAAAGAGAAAAGAGAGAAGGAAAAACAGCCAAAATAAAAAACGACGCGTCGATCGAACCAAACGAGACCGCTGTTCAGCTTACCCGAGGTAGTTAGTCACTTTGCTACAATCAACAAGTGAGCCATTTTCAACATTTCGTATATACAAATCGATAAGAAAAGAATTAGAGAGAGCAGATATTGTGTAACCTTTTATCCGTTACAGGGCTTTCTTCATTCTTACAAAAACTCCTTGGCCTTCCTTCTGTACTCGTTGCAATCTCTCAACCACTGCCTGTAATCTTTCAGAGAGCCAATCTTTTCACCGTAATAATCGGGAACCGGGTTGTTCATACTCTGTCTGGAGGCATCGACACGCATCTTACGCACGTGCTTCAAGAACATCTTCTGCTTGATTCTGTATGAGCCCATGACACCTCTGTGGGTCAAATTGAATATAGTATCTCCAATGAGAGGAGGTCCCAACAAATAGCCCACAACACCGACGCACATTATTCCACCGATGTAAACCGTGAACGCATCCAAGCCGAAAATCGTCTCGGTTGGGTCGATTTCCTTGGTTGCTACCCAAACCCAAGCAATACCCATCGCTATAAGGGTGCCAACAACTGAGCTAACTATCGAGATCCTTCTCTGCTTCTTTCTTAGCGTGAGGAACTCCTCCCAGTCCAGCTTCATGGCCAATGCCTTTTCCTTTGGATTCAATCCTATGGCAGATGAGCCCAGAACTCCCGTTTTTGGTCCGGCTTTCTGGAATTCAGCCTTTGAGGCAGTAGACGCAAACCTCACCGCATTTCTGAGCAGAACAGACGGTGTCTGCTGTGCATACGCCCTGGTGGAGCTTACCATACCAGAGAACTCTCCATATTTGCCTTGGACAATTGCCTTTCTGCAAAGACTTCTACTGATAGTATGTAGACTGCTAGATGGAATAACCATGCCCAAGCAAGGCCGTGCAATGCCGAGCCTGCAAGCTCTAAGTGATGCAAACATTCTAAATTCTAGGTTGTGAGTGTGTACAATGAACCTATGCTCTAATCGGAAAAGGTTTTCTAATGCACAAAGGTAATTCGTAACGCTTTTCACTCGAAAGAACTACGCCAGACTGAAATCATGAACAATCCACCAATTTTTTTTTTTATTGCTTTATTTTTTTCTCCCTGGATTACCCTGAAATTACCGTCCTCTGGTCAACTACGTCAATCGACGCACAACGGCAGAAGCTACAACTTAGTACAATTGAGATCTAGAAAGAAGCACAATATCAACAATTAATATTCAAGCGACTATAGGAATAAATTAAAATTTAGCAGTATGTACAGCGAGCAACGCCGAAGACGCTAATTAGTATTTCTCATCAGATCTTTCAACTCTCTCTGGAAGCTTCTCCATAGGGAAGTCGTTGTATATGATATCATACGTCACGTGGAAGAGCGGGAAATCATCTATAGCATTTCTCTTAGACAAGAACTCAAACACCTCCTTGGTAGTGTATATACCTTGGCACGATTGACCATTCAAGAGTTGCTTTTCAGCCTCATGTGCCGACACTTTATGCTGGGCCATATATCTGCCAACACGCACATTACGACCACCAAAGCACGTCGTTATAAGATCGGCAACACCGGCGGACTCCTCTGTAAACGTTCTCTCTTCGCATGTAGGGAAATAAAGCTTAGCAAAGTGGATCATTTCTCTAAGCCCAAGACGCATAACGGCGGATTTTGCATTGTTGCCCCATCCCAGGCCATCAACAAATCCAGCAGCCATTGCCACGACGTTCTTCAAGGCTCCTGCAAGCGAAATTCCACTGACATCATCGATCACATGCACGTGGAAGTATGGCCTGTGGAAAAGATGCTTTAGCACTGCCTTGTTGATATCTTTGCCTCTTCCACGGTAGTCGTCGGGCAACGTGTAAGCCACAGTAGTCTCTGACCACTTGCACTCGGCCACTTCGGGTGCCAAATTTGCACCTGAGAGTGCACCACATGTGATTCCGAGCTCTTTGCTGATCACGTCGGGAAGAATATCGCATCCGTCCCTGCTGACATTCAAACCTTTCAAGCAAGAGATTGCGCGGGCATTTTTGTTCACTTTACCCTTCAATTGACGTAGAATGTTGCCCAAGAACTGATGGGGGATGTTGAAAATGATCAAATCCGAGTCTTTACAAGCGTCCACCACATCAGGGACTGCAACGATATTGGCGGGAAGCATGATTCCAGGAAGGTACTTCACATTCTCATGTTTTGTGTTGATGATCTCCGTAAGCTTCTGGCCATTCACCTTCTCTTCGAAAACCCACATCTTCACCTTTTGGTCGAATTCTTGTGGCCTCTCTATGCAGTTCTCAGCAACCACTTTTGCAATGGTACAACCCCAGTTGCCCGAACCAACCACCGTTGTTCTAAAAGGCCGCACTGGTATGTCTTCCGGTGCAACAGCCGAACATGTTTTTGGTGGTGATAGCACACTGTTAATGTTGCTCAACCTGTTTAATGCTGTCATTGTAGTTGTATGGAAATACTTGATATTTTGAAATGCTGAATATCGTTTAATTGGGAATATGGTAATTGATCTAAGTGCTGTTGGGATAATTGCCTTGCTCAGTCTTAGAAGCATAAATATATAACTCTATATTAGAGGAAGATAAACGGGAAAGCAATTGCATGTGCCTGTTTAACTTTCAAAGGAAATAGTAAGCAATTTATATTAGGAGAGAGGGACTAACACCGGTGAAATCATGGGGGAGCAATACAATATGCGTGTGACACAGGAAAATATTTTGGGCCAAAAAAAAAAAAAAAAAGGCTTTGAGATAACTGACTAGCACGCTGTGCCAACAGGAGGCATAGTAAATTGGGCCGGGGTGGGTTTTACAGCCGGGCAGTAAAGAGCATCAGGGGAACTAAGGCAGACGACACGTAACAGGTAGAATGTAGAGTATGAAAATATCATTAAACGTACCAGAATTCTAGAGTAGAGTTTATGGTGATTCACATTAGCCCATTCAAAAACAATAGTATATCTTAATTGACCAAGATCAGATCCGAGTGGGTCATTTATCAAACTCTGTCTATAGATGATCTTCAAAAAGTGAATATTAATGGCCGATCCATACGTCATAGGCCTCATAGGCCAGATGACCCCGAGAGGAAAGACTCAGTCCCCCGCCCCGATGTTGGCTCAACCAGCCTGGTAACCTGAGAAAACTTCCCGGCCACCGAAATTTTTTGCGTGTTTGTGCCGCTGACCAGAACCAAAAGCCAATTCGCGCCTTCCTGAATAGGAAGACCTGATCACAGGTTGTGCACATTGCATAAATATTTACTCAGAAAAGATCCACTCGGAAAAGATCTACTCAGAAAAGATGGGGAGTACGAGATTAAAGATTATTGTGCTACACGGAAAGGAAGCCTTGAGATCTGTAATTATTTGCGGTGCTGTTCACATATGCAGAGATCAGAACTAGTGAACCAAGAAAATTAAAATTGAAGAACTTTAGTGGATGTCCAGCACATGCACATCTTCGGATTGGAAAATCCATACTTACTACATACAAATACAGTGTACACCACAATTCACCAGTAATGCCGACCACTCACGGATAGTGTAACACAAGTAATGGCTTAGATTCCTTCTAATAAATCACATGGATCCTGATCATCTTAACATCTGTATTGCTTCCTAAATTCTCTTAACTTCTAAATCCAGGATTCAGCTCTCGGAAGTGTATATTCATGCTGCACAGCCTTGGACACTTTTTTTTTTTTTTTTTTGCGTCAAAATTTTCATCTGATCGTGAAGGTGAAGGCTCTTCACAATATGATATCAGAACCAGTATCTGTGGAAAGACACACTTAAACAGCTAAACAAATCATACAGAAACCAAGATGCCTAACCACTGTGTCAACCGTCCTGGAAAAGCGCTCTCATATGCTCGTCGGGGCAAGCATCTCTCCCGTAAAAGAGCACACAGAGTGTCTCGTCTTTCCCAACTAGAAGCTAGTAATAAGAACAGGTTGACGCCAAATACAAAGCTTATAGCAGCAAATGGAGTTATAACAAACAGGGTGTTGTCAAAGAAGCGTGCGAAGAAGATTGCCAGGAACATGAAATACGCCAAAGCACGGAAAGAGCAGTCCAAGAAGATTATCGAAGATTTGGACCATAAGAATGATGATGAATCGATGGATATAGACGGACAACAGAAGCCTAGCAGAAAAGAACTAAGACACCCAGACAAGGAGGATCCAATAAGAAAGGCCTTCTGGTCGCTTATCGAGCATGGCGCTGGACATATGTTTCCTGTTAATACATCTACAGAAGGAACAACCTTGGGCGGACCTTCTTTTTAATAAGGGTATATAATTACTAGCAGTAAAACAGCATCAGGTCATTTATAATATTGATATATGTGTATAATAATGAATAGAGAAGAAACTGGTTTCATTCAACAGTGTTGATACAGCGAGCAAACTAACATACACCGCTTAATTGCATAACAGTAATGGTAATACTCGTACAACTCATTTAATCCAATAGGTCTTTCTTCTCCAAGCTTTGGAAAACACGCTCTCTAAGCAGATCAATCATCTCCTTGGCACTCTTCGCTTTGAAAACAGACGTACCTGCCACAATGACGTTGGCACCAGCCTCAGCAGCGACATCTATGGTTTTATCACCTAGGCCACCGTCAACTTGGATGTTGAGATTTGGATACTTTGCTCTGAGAGCCTCGACCTTCGGCATCATGTCTGCCATGAACTTCTGGCCTCCGAAACCTGGTTCCACGGTCATAACCAAGGCCATATCCAAATGTTCGGCAAGTGGATATAGAACATCGACAGAAGTGCCTGGCTTCACTGCACAGGCAGCCTTCATTCCGGTGCTTTTGATAAGCTTTATGAGCTTTAATGGTTCTTTTGTAGCCTCGTAATGGAATGTGTACTGGTCGGCTCCTGCCTTGGCTATAGGCTCAACCCACTGTTCTGGTTTAGAAACCATCATATGACAGTCAAAGTAATATTTGCCCGGCTTTTGGGCATCTTTAGGGACAGCTTTCCTCAAACTGGCAATCACTGGTGGTCCCATAGTAATATTCGGCACAAAGTGACCGTCCATTATATCAAGGTGCACCCAGTCTGCACCTGCATTGAAGACTCTATGAGCTTCATCTCCAAGTTTCGAGAAATCTCCGGCGAGAATAGATGGGGCAATGAGTGGCTTCACCATGGTTATGTGCTGCTATTAGGGGGAATTCTGTTCTGCAAATGTAATCGGGAAGTTTCTTTGTCGATGTGTTTATAAACTGGTGAAGATGTACAATACCACGGAGGTTTTACAGAGCAGGATTCGTTTGGCTTATTTATATTGCTGCGCAAATTTTCACAATAATACCAGGGATGCCTAATCCAGGGCCAGCGGCTAGTGTGCCAGACAAAAAAAAACATAATAAAAAAAACATAATAAAAAGCTAAAAGATAAAAAAAAAGATGGAGTTCCGATAGAAGTTATCAATCTAGATCAACCCACCTGTTTAAGGAAAAGATATCTGGTATCAAGATGAACACAATTAGTGACGTAAAAAAGGGGAAGATAGCAACAACTAAAAATGGTACCACATATTACAAGCTACAAATGTTCTTTTTTTCAACACCATTACTGATTATTCTTTAGCAACCTGTTATAAATGTAAATAAATATCCTTAACAAATCAACAAACCGACAAACCGATAAACACCGAGAAAAACAAAATTCTGCAGGGGAAAAAAGTAGATAAAATTGTAAACATGAAATTTGAGTCCATCATCCTTACTCTTCGTCATCATCATCCTCACCAATGTGCTGTTCGTCCAATGTCTGGAATGTCATTGGCTTGGTAGAAGAAGGGAAGGAAACACCTCTCTCCAAAAGCCGGCTGAAGGCACTGGCAAAGACAGATATACATCTGTCGTTGTCCTTCGCAAAAATCTCTGAGTACTTCTTGAACCTAGGATCGGTTTTCAAAGTCATGTCAGTTGGAAGAGCCATAAGCGATTTGGTCTTCACATCCTCATACTGCTTCTTTCCATTCCACTTCTTCCAGTCCCAGTCCTCGTTTAGAAGTAACTTGAAAAACTCGTTGGTGACAATCGTCGGAGAGAAAGTCCATGGACCATCATAGCCGGAACTAGTAGTGTGGCACCTTCCAATGGAGTGACCAACACCAATTAGTGCGACCATCTCCTCGTCGGAAAAGCCTAGTCTGTCATTGAACACGGATCTAACGTAGCCGGAACTGGTCTGGGATGCATCCGGCAAACGATGGTATGGTGGGATTGCCTCTGGTCCCAAGTCCTTTCTGCCAGGCCTCCAGGGAATCTTTGGGCCTTGCATTTCTTGAATTCCAACCACTCCTCCAAGTGTATTGAGGTCTCCAGTTGAGAGATCTGGATACTTGTCCTTGATCGACTTCAAAAACTTCTCAGCCCCCGGAAGACCGGCGTTCTCCGGGTCGTGCTGCTCTTTTTCGAACCTCATGGTTCCAGAGTAAGAGCCTCCCTTGGTCTGTGTGTGGTCATGCTGGCTGTACGAGCCCGAATTGTGCCATGCAAATCTCACGAGAATTGGGCCGTACGAGCCGTCATCCCACTCATCGTGCTCTCTAATCTTGAGCGCAATGTCATTGTACACCTTCTGATAGTACTCGAACGGTTTCACGTCCAAGGAAGCCTCACGTGTGTTGTTATCGTACTCCTTAGAGGCAAATAGTCCTCCCAAAAATGCCTTGGAAAGAAGGCCATTAGGCTTGTTACCGTTGTAATTGCCCTGGCTTTTCTTCTTGTTCTCATAAGCCCATGCTGCTGTAGTTAACACAGCTGCTACGGATCCTGATAGCACAAATCTCCTTGCTGAGGAGGAAGAGCTAGAAGAATGCGAAAATGCTCTCGAGGCAACTTTGAAGAACGGCGTGAATGCAGCAGTGGACATTTCGATAAAACCGCAATCTTTCTTTTTCTTATCTTATCGTGTCAAGTCCTGTTTGGCGATGTCGATATCAAAACTACTAACTGCCAAGCAAAAGAATTCTTGAACCTTAATGGTGGGTAACCCGAGGTATTTATATAATTGTGTACATCACAGAAACTCGATAAAAATTCGGGAAAATAATAGGCTTTTCCCCCATCACATAACTAATTCTGCAAACTGTACGACCAAATGAGAAACACGCGATTACTAAGTTTCCAGACTAGGGCCAGGGCCTTGCTGACAATTGCCATTGAGGAAAATTTGTTTAGGGAATAATGGCATTAGTGTCTTAATTTTTTTTGAGAATGAAGCACCACCATTGTTCCGACATGGAAATCTATCAGGAAGACTCCGTTTACTATCTCGTCTACTTCAAGAAAGAGTGCCTATAATATTTGAGGTATTGCAGGATTTATAATTCCACTTCATATTCACCCAGAATTTATAAGAAAAGCATATAGACCTGGCTACGAATGAAGAATAAAAGAATGCCACAAATTGAATGCTGCAGTTGCTTGTTCATTGGTCTATTAAACTAGCCTTGAGCATTCATTGTTTGCAGATGAACAAAGGTGACTAAAAATGAGCCATCAAATACACACTGACTAGTTATACAGTAGCTTGCAAAACAAATAGAAATAAAGCAGGCTACAAATGGAGTTCATTTGCATGTTAATGGGATAGCTCATAATGATTTCCTGTCTTTATTCCTATTCTTTTTTTGCAACCTGCTTTATATACCCAAGTATCTTTGCTTCAGAATTATACTGCACCCAGAGAAGCTTGCAGCTAATATCACTCGTATTACAAATTCAGCATTGCTTGGGCTATATAATAGTGGTGTTATTCTTGGCAACACAATTCACATTTCTGCCAAGATACTTAAGCATTCTTTGATGGGACATCATGGTGTATGACGTAGTTCTAGAACAAAGTTCTCTAAACTGAAACAGGATGTTTGAAGCACTGTAGAGAAAATTTACAGTCTTATTTTGAACAGGAAGCAAGTACCATTCTATCAGGTTGAACTCGTGTTATAGAGCATCTAAAGTATTCACAGCTTTTGGGGGCTTGAGTCAGTTCATGGAATTGTGAATAAAACGCATCCCTTGAAGAGTGTTGTCAAAAAGTGACTCAGAAAAAGACCCCATCCACAGTACTAATTCGAAAATTTGCATCTTAAAGTTAGTTCACATATTTTACCTATCCCCGTCTCTCGGCTACTATTTGCAATCATCGTGTTTGGTCTTTAGCACATATAAACACCGAGTATATGATCAACATGAAGCAATACAATTAGTCCGACAAAGTCCAGGAACAACTGTATTGGAAAGAAATGTTGATTCTGCACATACAGCTACAGGCGGGTTATGTATCAGAGAGTCTCATCACCAAATATTGCATGTCAATCTATTACCAAGGATTAATGGCAATTATGTAGATATATGTCTCAAAATTTGACAGCTGCCTTACTTGGCTAGGCCATATAATATTTCAATTTCTTGTAGTTCTTCCATTGTATCTGGCATCTACGCTTTCTTTTTCAGTAAAGCTAGTCTTAGTTAAACAAATTACAAGTCTTTCAAAAGATTCCTCAAAAAAGTAATAGAGAAAGAGCAGATATTCTTTCACTTTCCCAGTCATTAATAACACACGGTTAAGAAAGCTACCACAAAGGAAAGAAATAGAGTACCTCAGTCGTTCAAACTTCAAATACAATAACTAGTATGCCAAACAATGAAAACATTTTTAACACCAGTCAAAAATACTCACATTATTCTAGCACACTAAAACCCATACCCAAATTCCAACTATTATGCAGGGAAGAAATGAGATGAAAACTGAAGAACCAATAAAACATTTCTCTCCTTCAACTCAAATACAACCGTACAAAACAAATTGGCTACTTACCTTCTTATGTTCAGAAGAAGAAGGCGACTCCCTACAAGGCGTAATCATAGGTAGCTCACTCATTTAAACCCGGAGCTGGTAATGATTCGCAATCAACATCAGAAGATAAATTCAGAATCCAATAGAATCCTGAACCCTCGTCAGATGCCACACGAGAAACCATAGAAAAGAATACATATCCCAAACCTAAAGAAAAAAAATTATGTGGAACCCATTTCCACACGCTTACTCGTAGTCCTCATCAATGTGACCCTTTTGAGAAACAAAGATACCATCCAAGAACTTTCTGATATCCTTATTTCTGACCAAACAGATCTGATGAACATCAGCGCATGTTTGAGAAACCTCCTCGATAGAGATACCAGAAACCTGAAGCTCATCCTTGGTAGTCTTGGAAAGAACAGCCTTAACATCCTTTGGAACAACAACTCTTCTGAGTCTCTTGTCTCCCAAAAAGTTTCTTATCTCAATAACCTGCTGTCCGTCATCCTCAACGATCGAAACGTTGATTGGGAAATGCGCATAGACAAATCTCATCTTGTAAAGGAATCCAACAGTCACACCAGTGATCATGTTAGTGATGAGAGATCTGACAGTTCTCAAAGTGGCAACGTGTCTCCTGTCACCATTGTGAATGTGAGCCTGAATGAGGTTCTCGTTCACCAGCTTGAAGTTCACGTTAATGTGCTTCAAGTCCTTGACAAGAGTACCCTTTGGGCCCTTGACGACGACCTTCCTGGACTTGATAAAAACAGTAACTCCCTTTGGGATCTCGATGTCTTGAACTGAGGAAACGTACTTCATTTTAGTAGATGCTTGATAATTAAGTGAACTTGTTTTGGGGAAATAAGCAAAGTGTTATAGAGAGAGAAGAGAGAAAAAATAAATTGATGGTGAGAGCGAATTCTTCTTCTTAAGTACTGATGAAAAATTTTTTCATTTTCATCGAAAAAAAGTAAAAAGTATTTTGGAGAGATAAAACGGGCACGATGGATGCGAAATTTTTCAGGGCTACGCAAATGAAATTACGTAAATATTTTGTTACTATGATTACCCATTAGCTTTAAGCATAAAGCTACAATAGTAAAATACATGAATGATCAGAGCATAAGCTCAAAGACATCTATTTTATCTTGAATGAAAGAATAATTGTATTGAATAATCCTTCCATTCTTTTTTGATAACTAATATATATGAAATTTCGCATGTGTTGGATATATGAAGAAACAAAACAACACATGTTGAAAGAGGATTATGACTTCTCTTCTTTGTAAGCATGGACTTAGATAACTTCATATTATCATTTTATCAACTACTTTCCTTCATTTCACAAATATCAAATTGGTGTAAGGATGCACACGATGGCAGAAAATTTCATTAACATAGAAAAAGAAAGCGAACACAAATCGCGGAGGCCTTTTGCTCAAGGACACACGATTTTAGTTTTGATTTTGATTCTTTATATATTACGAATGTCCTCAGGTAAATCAACACAAGTGATCGCAGAGATATTCAATGATGTTCAGGAACGTGGCAAATATAAATGTTGTGCGAAACATCGGCGCTAGGCTGATTCATACAAGTATTAAAGTACAGGAAACGGCTGGATATGGAATATTATCTAAATCACAGAAAAAGCTCTTGTCGATTGAAAAGAAGAAACACAACTTAGCATCACAGGCTGCGAAGAATGCACAAAAGGAGAAGGTTGATCCGATTTTAGGAAGGCCAAAGAATTCATTTATCCATCGTTTGCAGATGGAAGTTGAAGAGCCTAGTGTTTTATCTCATGGATATGATTTTTACGAGGTCGAGAAACTCTTGTACGGAGCAAAAGAGGCTAGAATACTTAAGATAGAGACAAAATTCGGCAAGGACAACGAGATGCTTCAAAAGACGCAAGCTGAGGAGGTTGAAA
The DNA here is from genome assembly GCA_001754015.1 of Brettanomyces anomalus. NCBI lineage: Eukaryota > Fungi > Ascomycota > Pichiomycetes > Pichiales > Pichiaceae > Brettanomyces > Brettanomyces anomalus. The sequence goes on along the minus strand of MDSB01000007.1, from coordinate 427,661 downwards.
AGAGGGAAATCGTGATGAGAATATTGAGTATGAGAAATGCTTCCAACTCAGAAAAAGAGAAGAAATTGACCGAAATGGCAGTTAAGGAATTTCAACGGTTTGACGGAGATACGGGATCATCCGAAGTTCAGGCTGCAGTGATGACAATTCAGATATATAACATGATGAATCACATTAAGCAGCATCCACAAGATGTTGTTATAGTGAGAAGGGTGCGGATGCTCACGCAGAAAAGACAGAAAATACTCCGTTATTTGAAGAGAGATGATCCAAAGAGATACTTCTGGTGCATCGAAAAGCTCGGCTTGACAGATGATAACGTGTTTATGGAATTCAACTTTGACAAGAAGTATTCTGAAGAATTCAACGTTTGGCCAGGAAGAAGACTCGTGAAGGTGACTAAACAGGCCAATGAGGAGAGAAGAAAACAGCGTAGGGCAGCTAAGATTGCATTGAGAAAGGCCATTAGCCAGGGAAAACTGAACGAGGATAAAGCAATTGGAGATCAGGAAGAGAATACTACCGGTGAGGAAGAGACTTCGGAGCCAAAGCAGTAAACTCATGGACGGTATTCATTCTATAAATATTTATAAGAGGGAAAGATAAATAGATGCATGTAAATACGCAATAATAACAAACTTAGAATATTCTATAATAGAAGTTTTCCAGTAGCTTTGAAAATAGATGAGAGTAAAGACTGGGAAGTACCATGATTTATTGCACTAACCTGCAAGTCCTTTTTTTCCCTCATTTTGGTGCTTTATCCCGATCCGTTTCGCAAGCTGCTGTATCGTAATATACTAATGTATGATATGCCAGATCTATACATGTATTATTCGTCTATTTGAGATCCTTTCTGACCTTACCAACATCACCGATCTCATAAATACCATTTCTGGCTTGGTTCATAATAAGGTACTTATCACACTGGGGAACTTCTTCATCGACATGGCCAATCATAAGACAGCAGCCTCCATTCCACTGATCAACAATGCATTTTCCCTTAATAACGTCTTCATCTGTCATGCCACTCAAGGCCTCATCAAGAATAAGAATCTTCGGATCATTAATCATGGATCTGAGAAGTAGGACCAACTTCTGATGGCTCACTGATAAATCGCCGAATCTTTGATTGCTGACATTCTCCAGATCAACCATCTTCAAATACTTGAGAATCTTGTTCCTCTTGGCCTCAGATAACTTCTTTGGTGGTACGTAAGAACCGACGATGTATCCTGTGGATATTGCTTGAAGAACAGTTAAATCATTGGGGAAGATCGAATGCAACTCAGGGGATGTAAAACCAATATTTTTGTTTGCGTCAAAGTAATTTACATTTCCAGCAAATCTGGCTTTTCCCTCCACAATAATCCGTCTATTCCAGGCCTGAGGATGATCAAGCGTAATTAAAGAAAGAAGTGTGGTCTTACCAGAGCCATTCCTTCCTTTGATATGCCACTTCTCCCCCTCTTTGACTTTCCAATGAAGGTTCTTAATCACAGGCACACCTTTGTACTTGACACTAACATTATCCATCTCAATAATGTTATCTTCCGCGTGAACCTCCATATCTTCACGAAGACGTTCAGGAACAGATATACTAATCTGTTTGCTCATTCTACGCAAAACCTGCTCATGATGTTCGTAAAATTCCTCCTTGATTCTTTTGAGCTCACCTTCTAGGTCCTTCTTCAAGCCCTGGTGAGTTATACCATTCTTATTCACAATAGCCACCTTTTCGATCCAAGCTGGAAGTTTATCCTGAACCCTGAGCCCAAGAGTGACCGTAGTGCTTGGCTCCTTCTTGCTAGATGCAATTTCATCCAAAACCTCAGAGACTCTCCTAGTGGCAACAGGATCTAAACCAAGGAATGGATCGTCGATAAGAAGTAACGATGGTTCTCTGTACAAAACCTTCGCAATACGTGCTCTTCGAAATTGTCCGTTACTAAGAGTCGTCAAGAACTTGTCCTCAAGACCAACAAGGTATAGCTTTCTAGCTAGCTTGTCAATCTTGGCCGGATCGTATGGAGTGTTCGAATTCACACTCCTACTTGCAATAAAGTCCTTCGTCGTGATATCGACCTCCAAGTCTTTGAAAAACTCGTATCTACTGGATAGATGAGTGAATCCTCCGGTTTTATCGCTTGCACCGTATCCCCAGTTTCCATTGTTCACGAACTTGAGCAATTCAGCACTGAATTTCGTGTTGTAGAGCGACTCTGGATAACTTCTTGAATGTGCCGTGTTCGGAAGATAAGAACCAGATAAAACTCTTAGGAGGTTTGTCTTGTTGGAGTCTCCAACAATGGCCCATTTCTCATTCTTTCTGATGGTGAGATTTAGTGGATTCTTAAAGATCTGGATCGCCTTCTTTCCATAACCCTGGGGATCATGGAAAAGTGCATTTGTGAGTTTTACTAACTCTGCAGGCATTTTTCAGCAAGAACACCTTGAATGAAGCAGGCGAGCACTATGAAAACTATGAGTATGAGGATATGAACTTCCTGTCAGCAACGGTAGGCATTCAATAAAAGAGACCAAAGAAAGGAAGGGAAAGAAGAAAAATAAAAGTAAAAAATAAAGCTTATTTTGCTTTTAGTCATCACAGAAGTGCATCTCAATGATAATAAGATCGTAAATCCCGGTGACGGAGATACTCAGATACATTATCAAGTGGTGTAAGAATGTATGGTGAAACTTTTCACTCGGTCGGTCATTTGCAGTTTTTCATTTTCTCAATTTTTTATTTCTTCGCTCTCCGTCCCGGCTAATTTCGGTAAATGAATAAAATCTATCCAGATTTCCCGAATAGGAATACTTCTCACCAAGAACGGATCGTGGTAGTTTAAAGAGAGCTAAATTACTGGCCACAAAGCGGGGCCAGTTTGTATTGATACAGACCAAAATGCCGTATTGACTGCCACATGCTAATCTAGGGATGTTCATGATAAAAATATCACAGGATGAAAGTAGACGATGAGTTCTAGGAGAAAAGAAAGAAAAAAAAAAAAAAAAAAAATTAGAATAATTTGCAACCGGCAAGCATCCGAGAAAGATAAAACATGATGATACCTCAATTGAGTAGTGAAAAGCTCTGGAGATCCAGCTGAAATTATAATAAGAGTATTTGCAGAAGCTCCTCCGAGTGGCATCTGAAAACATTCATGATCATCGTGCCTCCATGCTACAATCGCAACGGTCCTTATTCATCTACGTGCTTTACCGTAGCCTAGCCTAGCCCCATTGGGAAAGATGAAATTTCTCGCGGCTCTTTTACATTTTTTCCCAGTTTTATGATCACTTAGAACTTCAAATCATCGAGCCGAGTATGTTTTGGCAATCTTTTTTTAAAGTATAGAGATGTAAATGCAAGCAGGAGGAGCACAACACCTATTCTGCTTGGACAGAAGGAAATCAGAAATCAGAAATCAGAAACCAGAAGTGCATCCACCCAGATTTTCGTAAAAACAGAACACGGGAGATATTTATATCTAAACTATTACCTTTACTCATACCCAGGTTTACACCTATTTACTTACTGGTTAGCCTGCCCAGCTGTCTCCATCATTCCTCATACCTCCAAAATTGTTCTGTTTGGTCTCGTTTCGCGCTCTCTCGATTGAAAGTTTTTTATATTTTTGTTTTATTTTTTCTTTCCTGTCTCCATAGCCCTCTCCGCGTTCGCGATCTATTATTTACACAGTGTGCTTGACTTTTAGTTTTTCTGTTGCAACTCCTCGTCTGCGATTCTTCCAAGAGTTAAATTCCTCTTCGTACGCACAAGTAATCTTTTAGGTGCATAACCAGTCTCACATATTTAAGACCAGCAATTTGCTCCGTCAAGTAGTCTCACACATCGGTGCTTCCCTCTCACTTTACAATCGGCTTTGCATAATACCAAACCGCCCATTCTGATACTGGCCAACTTGATTCGCTTTCATATTCAATGAGTCTCAAGGCAGACGCGGATCTCGACCTCTCCACATGGTCGACACAATTGCCAAATGCTCCTGTTGATGACAGGTCCGAGGAGGAAAAGGCTGAAATGGAGTTTGGACGGCTAACCTCCGAAAAATGGCTTGCAACCGCAAAATGCGACCCAGATCACCCATTCAAGACTCCAATTGCAGACGAGCCCCCATATTTTGTTGTCATCATGACGTACTTGAACTACTTAGTCATGATTCTTATTGGTCACATCCGTGACTACCTTGGAATGCTATTTACCCCGCAGAATTACAAGGCCATGTTGCCCCATAACGGATATCCTCCCTGGTATGCTTCTTTCGAATCGTTCTATCCAAGAAGATTGAAGGGCAGAATGGACGACTGTTTTGCTCGTCCAATTCACGGCGTTCCAGGAAGATACACCTATTGCTATAACAGGATTTCCAATGATGGAAATAAGCACTTTTTATATGATGGATCATCGACCCCTTCCCTCAATCTATCTTCATACAACTATCTTGGGTTTGCACAGTCTGTGGGCCGTTGCACAGATGATTCCATTGACTCGGTCAGGTCGCATGGCACATCTGCAGGTGGCCCTTGCGATGTTGCCGGCCATTCGGATCTCTTGAGGTCAACCGAGAAGACAATTGCTAAGTTTGTCGGTAAAGACGACTCGCTTATCTTTTCCATGGGCTACGGTACGAACGCACATTTGTTCACATCTCTGCTCAACTCGAAGTGCTTAGTCATCTCCGATTCGTTGAACCACAGTTCTACCAGGTTTGGTATCCGTCTTTCTGGCGCAGCTGTGAAAGTTTTCCCCCATAATGATATGCCTGCCCTTGAAAACATCATCAGGGAGTCTATTTCTCAGGGACAGGCCAAGACACACAGACCTTGGAAGAAGATCCTTGTGTGTGTTGAAGGTTTGTATTCCATGGAGGGTGAATATTGCAATTTGCCCGCCGTGGTTGCCTTGAGAGAAAAATACAAGTTCTATCTTTTCATTGATGAAGCACACTCCATTGGTGCACTCGGCGAGCATGGACGTGGTGTCACAGAGTACTTCAACATTCCTTCCAGCAAGATTGACATTATGATGGGTACCCTGACGAAATCTTTCGGTGCTGCCGGTGGTTACATTGCTGCCACTCAGGATATTATCGACAGACTGCGTGTGGACTTCACCACTAACATATACGGTGAGACTCCTTCCCCTCCAGTGCTCCAGCAGATCCAGACATCCATGAGAATCGTGGCTGGTGAGCTAAATGGCAACGAGGGAAAAGAGAGACTTGAGAGGATTGCATTCAACTCAAGATACCTCCGTCTAGGTCTCAAGAGATTAGGTTACATAGTTTACGGAAACGATGACTCTCCTGTCATTCCTGCCTTACTATACACTCCGGCCAAGATGCCTGCAGCATCTAGAATGTTCCTCAAGTATGGAATTGCCATTGTTATCGTCGGATATCCTGCCACTGCACTTATCACCTCCCGTATTCGTTTCTGTGTCTCGTCCGCCTTGACTAAAGAAGATATCGACCGGATCTTGGCTGTGGCAAATCTAATTGGTGATAAGATGTGCCTCAAATTTGGCTCTGGAATGGCCGGTGGTGAGCATCACCCTGGAGATTGGAAGAAGGGAATTCATCCAAGATGGTCTTTAGAGGAAGTCTTGGCTAAAACGCCTGATGATTGCAAGAAAGAGATGTATTGAGGCTTGAGAAAATCACTTATACTACTCCTCTGCATTAGGACCCAACTAATCACCATTAATGAAGTATGAAGCATCATACATGTCCGTATTCTTTCATAATATCTTTCGTCTGTCCGTTTTTTTGTTCTCACCCACTTCCCCTTAATTAATATCTTATGTTTTTTTTCCTTCTTTCTTTCTTTTATTTCTGTTTTCATCTCTCTTAACCCACAACTGCTATCCATCTTCAGTGAAATCACTCAGGTGTTCAGTTCTATCCATCTTTCTCGAGCTTTTCAAACGAGCTAATAATACACAATTAATCATTAAGTAAGTTTCCAACTCGTTGGAAATCAGTCTCCTGACATAGATAGTGTCATAAATTATGAATATGTATATATAAAGAGAACTCAAACTGGAAATAAAAAGAGCAAAAACTTTGATACGAAGTAAAATAGATACAGATTCTGACGATGTTTGACAGAAATGGAATTTGGTAGACTATAAGTTAAAATGAAATACCAGTTTCAGTACTTATCACCAGAAAATCCTATACTTGAAATAAGGAACCCAACAGCAATAATCACACCCGAGTAGAAGTAACCAATCTTTAAATTCTGCAACTCCGTTTTCGTTTGCTCCTTCGACAATCTCACACGAGGCACTCTCACACTTTGTTCACCGCTATTATCCGACTGCGACTCTGGGGCAGTACCCAAAACACTGTAAACGGAATCATCGAGCGAAGATTTCTCTTCCTCGGGCTTTTGCTTCTTCTGAGACGTGTTAACCTTCTTGTACGTGAAATCGGAGTCATCGCACGAATCTAGTAGCTTTGCTTCAGAGCCATACACCCAATAATAGTTGAATAAAATTCCCAATGGTGCAACTATTGCTGAATATATGAGATAAGGATGTTTACCAGCTGCAGAAGAACACTTAAATGCCTCATAGAATAAATATGTTGCCACACTTCCTAATCCCCAAAATATTGACCGTGCCTTCATGATCATTCCCTTAATCTGGCTTCGACTGCGCTTTGAGCCAAGATCATCGATGCCTAGAAGTCGTGGTATGAGTAGCTTTGCTGAATAGAGGTAGTTTGCTGCAGAGATACCCAATGATCCCGCACCCACCAACTTCACGATTGTAAGACACTTCCCCATGATTATTTATGTGCTCTAGTTGCTTAAATGTAAAATTGACCGATTCTATTGCAAATATAAATATCTTCGTTACAACAGAAGCTAAAAAAATTATCATAGAATGTCAAATATTTATTTTAAAGAGAGACAGGGCAATCATTATTTACAAATTTGATAATTTTAACCTTGATTTCCCTTTATCTATTTTCTGAATATGTAACGCCGCCACTTTGCTAAATTTAATCTTTTTTTTTTTTTTTTTTTTTGAGTCTGTCCATTTCTCTTTAATAATACACTGCTAAATACTTCACATGAGCACGTTCAGATTTCTCAGGATTTCTCTAATCTCGAATTTGCTACTCTGATATTGTAGATTATCCCGTTGATTAATGAGAAGATAGACAACTAACGATCATTATTGGTAATTGTGATTTCGCGAGTGATATAGCTAGCATGCCTGAATAAGCGCGATTTGAGATTCCGATCTTTTTTTCTTCAAACCGTCATTTCTTATTTTAATTTTTCTCTTGATTTAATCCTCATGAAGTGATGTATTATTTGAGGGCCCAAATCAAATCATGAAGATTTTCGTAATTATTCCTTTGCAGGTCTTATATTGTAAACAATTATAGTTCAGGGCAATAACATTAGCGACACCTTTGCTAGAGAGGATATATGAGCTACATCAAGAGTGCACTACTTTCGTTAAAGAATATATTTTTCAGCAATACAAGTTTTAAAGTCTTCCGAGAAATGAGAGATATTCCTACATTCACGCTTCCTCAAACAGGGGACAAAATTCCTGCAGTGGCATTTGGATCTGGATCTAAGCACAGATTGAGGAAATGGACCGATCCAGCTTTGACAAAGGATACTGCCGATGAACCAATTGTTAAGATCATCATGGATGCACTTAAAGCCGGCTTTAATCATCTTGATACTGCCGAAAGTTACCTGACAAGAATTGAAATTGGCGAAGCTTTAAAACGCTCGAATGTCGATAGATCGAAATTATGGATAACAGACAAGTTCAATCAGGGCTGGGTACTAGATGATGGTCAAGTTATGCATTCTAGTTCACCTTCTGGACCGTACGATTCGCTAAAGAAAGGTCTTAAGGTGATGGGACTTGAATATGTTGATTTGTTTTTGATTCATGGCCCATACTTTACACCTGAAACATGTGATATTACCTTGGAGGAAGCATGGAAACAGATGGAAAGACTTCAAAAAGAAGGCCTTGCTCATAACATTGGTGTGTCTAACTTCAGCGCTTCGAGTTTGAAGAAACTTTATGACTTTGCTGAAGTGAAGCCACAGGTTGATCAAGTGGAGTATCATCTTTACGAGCAGGAACCGACGCTTATCGAGTTTTGTAGGTCCCACGATATCTTTGTCGAGGCATATACACCATTGACACCAATGTTTGCCTCAAAAGTTGGTGAAAACAGACCTTTAAACCCAGTAATTGAAAAGCTTTGCAAGAAGTATAGTGTCGAACCAAACCAGCTTCTTCTACGTTGGGTATACCAATCTGGAGTCTTGCCAATCACGACTTCTTCAAAGCTTAGCAGAATGGTGGAAACCTTTAAAATTTTTGACTTTGAATTAGAGAAAGTCGACTTTGATCTACTTCAGAATGTCGGAAAATCATTCCATTACAGACACTACTTCCACAATGCTTTTAAGAACGATAAATAGAAGCGAAGCTGAAATGGTTTGTAAATACGGTTGCCCATCTGATCTATGCAAGCTATATGTAATATTCACTCGTGTATCAGGAAAAGCTCCAACTTTAAAGTAAAAATAATCTAGTTTTCATTCGTAATCGGTATCGCTATCTTCATCTTCCCAGAGATACTGCTCTTGCATAGAATAAAGATCATCCTTGAGCTCTTCCCTCTCATCATTCTTGTAGTAGCGAGAAAAATAGCCCGCCATTTCACCAAGACAACTTTGAGGTTTATTGGTAACTTCAAATGAGCACCAGCGAAAGTCTTGTTTCCTAAATTCCTCTGGAAATGAATCAAGCTGATTTGCAAAACATTCGACATCAATATATGACTTTAGATTCAGTCTATTTGTGCCATTGTTGATCAATTCATCAAATCCGCACACTTTCTTCAATTCATCCTCTGTAAACTCTCCCTTCTTGCTTGATGATCTGCTAATAACAGACTTTGCAAATGTATGCTTCTTCTGGTGATGCTTCCTTTCTCTGCTATCAAAAATACTTCCTGGTGACATAATATGATTGTCGATAGTTGACAACGTGACTATTTTTCTTTCCTCGTTTCCTCTAGTTAGTCCACCCACAAAATCGCTCATACTCAACCTATTCTTTTTTTGTGAAAGCAATGCCATCATGGAGTCAACCATCACGCTTTGGTAACTGGAAATAACCCAACTTGAAGCCTTTTGATTTGTTTTGGCTATTGATGGTTCGGTACTCAGTGGTATATACAAGGATGAAACTGAGGATAATGATCTAAGAGTCTTAATACGGGAAATTCTGTCTGATGGAGGCAAGTTCCGCCAGCTCAAATCATCAGTGAGCGACCATGTTACTATTGGCGACTTTGAAATATACTCATCTCTGATCATAGCAAGACACTCCGAAGAAAACCCTCCCCATGCACTATCCCCTTCCGCTATCACATTTAGTCCATTCAATGTATCGCAATCTTCTAAAACCTTCCTAAAATTCTCCTCTATAGCCTCTACCCCAGTCGTTTGATCCTTCTCAGCAAATTCATCCACACCAACGTCGTATGTTTTGAACTGGATCTCCGGGTGAGATCGTAAGTGACCTTTACAGTCTTCAAACGAATACTCCCATCTGTTCAATTTCAGCAAAGATTCTGGCCGGTATATGACTCTCGAATAGTCAGACCAGCACTTCATATTAGATGAGTCCGCCAAACCTTTCGTTTTTGTGCCTAGGTCAAGAGCCTTTTGATAATTATTCTTTCGTATACTCTCGCTAGTGGTCACCACATTAGGGTACATCTTTTTCAATGTGTCGATGTCTGGCTTTGATTCAAAGTATTCTGATGGATTTAACGACCCAAATCCATTGTTATATTCCCATAAAAGTGCCCTTGGATAGTAATTAACAGTATTTCCAAACTGACCTGGTCTACTTTCGAGTAAAACTGAACTATCTGTCTGGTCATCATTCAAAGTCTGTAATCTAGATTCAGCGACATTGAAAAGATGGGTGGCGATGCAATTCGATCGCTGGGAAAATGAAAGTGTAATTACTTCATGCATCTTGCCACAGATTTGTTTACAACAGGTACCACAAAGTTTAAAATAAAAAGGTTTAATGTCAAATGCTTATTGCAATGTGATGGTCATTGATAAAAAGTTTGCACAGCCCGAGATGTGATAGGGACCAAGTACTGAAAAAAAAAGAAGTTGGCCCAAATGAAAAATTGAAAATTTTCTCTTCGTATATTGGGATTATATCGGCAGCTGTCAATGTGTTAAAACATTATACATTCATCATATTTATCAAATCGAGATCTTCGCTGAGTATATATAAAGTATTCTGAAGATGGTGAATTCTTTGGAAGTAAGTCGAAGCTGGAGTTTTTAAATATCTGCAAATTGGATCAAATACTAACGAATAACTACTGATGTTATCAGGAAAGGCTAAAAAAGCATGCAAATGCATTTGATGGCTTACTCTCATTGATCCCAGCAAAATATTATTATGATGAGGATACATCGAACCAGTGGAAAAAGAAACGGAAGACGAAAGAGGAGAGACAGCGTGATAAAAGGAGAAAGCTAGATCCAAATACCAATAAAGATGTTACTGCAGAAGAGATGATGAAAAAGAGGGAAAGGCAGGCAAAGCCAGTTATTATACCGGGGCAGAAAGAATTAACGCTAAAGGATGGAGTAAAAAAAGAAAACGCTTTGAAATTGGAACATACTGCTGAAGATACCCAAGCAATAACGCTGATTTATGATGATAACGGAGAAATACTAGATAAGGAAGAAGAGAAGAAGGCGGAGGAAGCAGAGAATGTGATAGATGAGCAGAAGAAGAAACAAGCGGAATTGAATCATGAGAGAAATGAGAAAAAAGCAGTTGAGAAGATAGAGAGGAAGAAAAAGCTTACGGAAGAACAAAAAAAGCTAAAAGAGAAGCATCTTGCAGAGCTCAGATCAAAGCTATCAGCCAAGATAACCAAGCTCAGAGAGCAACGTAAAGCTCCAGGTACGAGTGTTCCCGGTGCCCCAACTTCAAGAGAGCAGATCTTAGAGGAGAGACGGAGAAAGAGAGAACTAAAAAAGAATAATGCTCAAGCTGAAGAAGAAGACGAAGACGAAGATGATGATGCTGATGATGACGATGTTGATGATGAGGAAGAGGAGGAGAATTATGATGAAGGCAAGGAAGAGGCTGCAAAGTCGAAGGAGCCCAAGAAATCAGATGTCTTTTATGGGAACATAAAGTTTGGAGATGGAACTAGAGTGACTTCTGACCTAACAGCAGTTCGTAAAGCGAAGAAGAAGAAAGGGCCTGCAAATAAAGATATCAGCGCACATTTGAAGAAGCTTGAGAAAATGAAGAAAGAGCTGGAAGACATGAACGTGGACAAGAGGAAGAGAGTGGAGAATAAAAGCAGCTGGTCACGGGCTCTTGCCAGTGTCGAAGGTGAGAAGGTGAAAGATGATGAACAGCTTCTTCGGAAATCTCTCAAGAGAAAAGAGGTCACAAAACGTCGTACGAAGAGAGAATGGAGGGAGAGAAAGAAAGATTTGCATGATCTGATGGACGCTAAGCAGCAAAGAAGAATGCAGAACGTGTGGATTCAGAAAGAGAATAAGCGTAGAGGAAAGAAAGATCAAATCAGACAACTACCGTCACATAAAAAGCTTTCGCGTTCCAACATCAAAAGAGCGAGGGCCGGATTCGAAGGAAGAATCAAAACGGGAAGAGGAAAGAGACGTGAACATTGATTATGGATTGCGAAGTATTTGCTCATACTTTTGGTTGTTTAGTTTTTTTTCTTCGTGAGTATACATTAGCATGTATGAATACAATTAACAGTTAATTCCTAATGGTATTAAAAAGCAGGCTATGGGTTTGTATATTACTGCATAATAAAACACTTTAATTCTGAGCTTAGTGCAATTTTGGGACTGATAAGAAGATAAGAGTCTTAAAGTACAGCTAAGATAGCTTGTCGCATGACAGACATCCATACATCGAGGAGCTGTTTTTTTTTTTTAGTCCCTGATTTTGTCCTCCATTCATTAAACGTATGCGGGAAAGAGTAAATAGAGGACAAATAATTGTCAGCTCTAAAAATAAATCGATAGTGTGTTGTTATATTGGCTGAGGAATTTTTCCGCACATATTCCATTCTATTTCAATATAAGATTAACAACGCTTAAATCGGCGTCTAAATAATCATCTACGACTTCCTTTCTTCTTTGATATATATAGACGATCCCTCTCGAAAACCAAACAATTGATCTGCTTTTAAAATAAAAGAACCAACTCTGGCTTAATTGTTCACGACTGTACACAATCAGAATAAAAGTCATTTGGGATTAGAACATATTTATTTTCTTGATATTCTGATACGTCCGAACAACTTAAAAAAAAAGCATATTTTATAACCAAAAGAACGGCAAAGACACTTTTTTATCGTTATTATTACTATTATTATTGTCTGTTTTCATTGCAACATTCAAAAGCTCTGTTGTCATAGCTTTCTTATATCCGTATCTAGTACCAGGACACATATATTGGTTTCAGAAAAGGCAACACACAGGTATAACATATAAATAGACACTTCTTCCCCATCCCACTTGATAAGAACCGAGGGAATTTGAATTTGAAGAAAGGGAATATCGAACTGAATAAGAAATAAAGATGTGTGGAATTTTTGGATACGCTAATTATAATGTGGATAGATCTAGAGGTCAGATCATTGATACACTAGTTGAAGGACTTCAGAAGCTTGAATACAGAGGATACGACTCGGCTGGTATTGGAATTGACGGTGAGAAAGACTTCGATGAAAACTCGCCAGTTAAGGAGATCGCCCTTTACAGACAGGTTGGAAAAGTGTCGAACTTGAAGGAAGAAATAGCAAACCATCACCCTGACACATCGGAAATTTTCCACAGGCATGTTGGTATTGCTCACACCAGATGGGCCACTCATGGAGGTGTGACCCAGGCAAACTGCCATCCTCAACCTTCAGACGACAGGAATGAATTTATTGTTGTTCACAACGGTATTATTACCAATTACAGAGAGCTCAAGACATTCCTCAAAGGATTGGGATACACGTTCAGATCTGACACAGACACTGAAGTCATAGCCAAGCTTTTCAAGTATTACTATGATAGGGACCCAGAGCTAGAGTTCTATGAGCTTGCAAAGCAGGTCTTATATCAGCTTCAAGGCTCCTATGGATTGCTTGTTAAATCAGTTCGTTATCCGAACGAGATGATCGCCACGAGAAAAGGTTCGCCTTTATTGATTGGCGTGAAGACGGAGCAGAAGTTAAAGGTTGACTTTGTTGATGTCGAGTTCATCAATGACAGTAACGGTGCGGAGAAGCTTTCTGCCATAGACGGATCTGTGAATGGTGCCAGTGCTATTCCAAGCAGGCCAGGTGGAAGACTCACCGTCTCTCGGCCTTCCAAAAACACGATGACCATTCGTAAGTCAGTGTCACGTGCCATTTTGCCAGATTTTTCGAAGCCAATCGAGTTTTATGTTTCTTCTGATGCTTCCTCTGTGATCGAGCACACCAAGAAGGTTCTATTTTTGGAGGACGATGATATTGCACACATTGATCAAGGTGAGTTGCACATTCATAGGGCCAGTAGAAGTGCTGGAACATCAACCACGAGACCGGTTCATACGTTAGAGATGAAGTTGGCTGAAATCATGAAAGGTGGATACGATCATTTCATGCTAAAAGAGATATTCGAGCAACCAGACTCCACTTTCAACACCATGCGTGGTCGTGTGGACTTCAAGCGGAAAACTGTCACTTTGGGAGGTGTCAAGGACTATTTAACAACTATTAGACGCTCAAGAAGATATCTGATGATTGCCTGTGGTACATCGTATCACTCATGTCTTGCTGTTCGACCACTTTTTGAGGAGCTTACTGGTGAGCCGGTAACTGTTGATTTGGCTTCTGACTTTCTAGACAGAGAACCACCGGTTTTCAGAGATGACACATGCATTTTCGTCTCACAATCCGGTGAAACAGCTGATTCTATGCTTGCGCTCAGATATTGCAAATCTGCCGGCGCTCTCACCCTTGGAATTGTCAACACAGTGGGTTCGAGTATCTCAAGAGAGACGGACTGTGGTGTGCACATCAATGCAGGTCCTGAGATCGGTGTTGCTTCCACCAAGGCATACACATCGCAGTTTATCGCTTTAGTGATGCTTGCTCTTCAGATATCAAGCAACGTGTTGGACAATAAAGCCAGACATGAGCAAATTATAAACGGATTAAGAGAAGTTCCACTGCTGATTAGCAAAACTCTAAAGAAGAGCGGTGAGGTGAGGAAGATATGTAAGGATTATCTGCATGGCAAGGAGTCAATCCTTGTTATCGGGAGGGGTTATCAATATTCTTCAGCATTAGAAGGTGCTTTGAAAATCAAAGAGATATCGTACATTCACGCTGAAGGTGTACAGGCAGGTGAATTGAAACATGGTACACTCGCGTTAATTGATGACAAGATGCCCGTGATAGCATTTGCCACAAAAGATGCTCTTTCTGCAAAGGTTAATTCTGCAATTCAGCAGGTTACAGCAAGAGATGGCAGACCAATCGTGATTTGCTCAGAAGGAGATACTAAGATTGATGAATCAAAGACTTCTGCACTTTTCGAAGTGCCCACAACTGTGGACTGCCTCCAAGGTCTTATCAATATCATTCCACTCCAGCTTATGGGATACTATCTCTCAATTGCTGCTGGTAACAATCCTGACAGACCTAGAAATTTGGCAAAATCTGTCACTGTCGAGTAGACAACCCCCTGCTATTTCTTTATGATTTATTTCTAACGATCGTGCTACACATGATGATTTGATTGCTGACAATGTGTTCATTTAATAGTTTTATTTGCTTCTTTCAAGTGACATCTTTTTTTTTTTTACAGGCTAACTTGATTACTTTCACATACTGAATAGTGCCATCAATTTGTTCACAACTGCTTTTTCTGTTTTCATAAATATTTTCACTGCTAGTCTATTAGTACTATATACCCAAAATAATCCAGCTTCATCATATGATACATCCGTTCATATTGTAATTTGTATCGTGCTGTACCTAGTTTTATCACTTCAATCCATCATTCTAGAAGCTTGATTTATGATACTCAGTTCTCACTACTCGCGATACGATAGACAGAGCTATAGACAGAGCTGAGAGAGCTGCCTTTTTTTTTCTCTCCGTAGAATAGCACTCCGCACAGGGAAGTGGCCTTTTTAACCGGATTTTTTTTCTTTCTTCCCCAAAAAATCCTATTTTCCTTCCACAATCAGCAACCCCAACTACATCAATGCCATCTCAGATATGGCAGTCTTTTTTCCTCTTCATTTTTTTTTTCTGTAATTCATTTCTCATCTCTCCAGTGCTCTTTATATCCTGGATGTCCATAAAGTCTGTTATTTTCTCTTCATTCAACCAGGCAGAGAGAGGATTTTTGTATTCACTAACGAAGTATCAATCTAGCACTAAGCGTATTAGCAGTATGGCATCTACATATACTTTTCCAGACACTTCTGTGCATGAGGCATTGCCCTCAAATGTGACACCAACACACTATAAAATCCATCTATTCAATTTAGACACGGCCAAGAATACGTTCAGCGGTGTTGCCAACATTCATTTCAATGTAAACAGCACTACCAGCAGAATCATACTTCATCAGAAGTTCCTCGAGTTTCACAAGACCAAGATAATTGCAAACATGACCAAGACCCAGACTGAGATTCCTGTGCATTCCATCACCAAGAACGATGCCAAAGAGACGGTTGAGTTCAGTTTGAGCAAAGACAACACTTCGGCACTAGCAAAAGGATCAATTGACATGGAAATTCACTATACGGGTAAGATTAGAACGGATATGGCCGGCTTCTATTCGTCCCACTATGAGAATAAGGAGACTGGAAAGACAGAGTACATCTTGACAACTCAGTTTGAATCTGCTGAGGCTCGTTCTGCATTTCCATCTTACGACGAGCCAAACAGCAAGGCGACATTTGATATCTCTATTACTGTTGCGAAGGATCTTTGCGTACTTTCCAACATGCCAGTTGCCTCGTCCAAGACTTTAGACAGCGGCAAAAAGGGCCCTGGGTTCGATAAGCCTGTCAAGGAGGTCTACTTCGAGACCACGCCAAAGATGTCAACCTATTTGGTGGCCTGGGCTGTGGGAAAGTTTGAGTACATCGAGGACCAGACTGAAAGAGTTTACAGCGGTAACCACATTCCTATTCGTGTTTACACCCTTCCAGGTCAATCACAAACAGGTAAGTTCGCTCTTTCTGTTGCCAAGAAGGACGTTGACTACCTCTCGAAGATTTTCGATGTCGACTATCCACTTCCGAAGTTGGATCTTCTTGCTGTCCCTCAATTTGGTGCTCATGCCATGGAGAACTGGGGAATGGTCACTTTTAGAGCCACCGCTTTGCTTTTTGATCCTGCAAAATCCGATGCAGCATATAAGCAGAGTGTTGCTTACACTGTGTCACATGAAATCGCACACTCCTGGTTTGGAAATTACGTCACGATGAGCTGGTGGTCACATCTCTGGCTTAACGAGTCCTTTGCCACGTTTGTCGGCTCTCTTTGTGTCGAAAATACGTATCCAGAATGGGATACTTTCACCGATTTCGTGACAAATGGTGTCGAGGTGGCACTTGACCTTGATTCATTACGCAACTCACACCCAATCGAAGTGAAGGTGAACACAGCAGCGGAGATTGACGAAATCTTTGACCCAATATCATATTTGAAGGGTGGATCCATCATCAGGATGGTTGCCAATGCTGTTGGTGTCGATGTGTTCTTGCAGGGAGTTTCAAAGTACTTGAAGAAGTATGCATTTGGCAACGCAAAGTCGGATGACTTGTGGGACGCCATATCTGAGGTTTCCGGAAAGAATATCACCAACCTTGTTTCTCCTTGGATTAGAGCCGTTGGACATCCTTACATCTATGTTTCCAAGTCCACAGATGGCGAGCATATCAATATCAAGCAGAAGCGTTTCTTATCGAGTGGTGACGTCACTTCAGACGATGACAAGATCAAATGGTGGATTCCTAACGTTGCTGCTCTAGACGGTGGTAAAAAAGAGGCCACTATTTCTTCTGATAGCTTTTTGAAGTTGAACAAGGACACATATGGCTTCTACCAGGTTATTTATGACGATGCGCTTTTCCAAAATATTCTCGTGCATCTCGACCAGCTATCGCCAGAGGATAAGATTGGACTTATAGCCGACACTTCGGCTGGTGCACAGGCTGGCTTGTTGAAGACATCGCAGCTTTTGGACTTATTGTATGCTCTTAAAGACAGTGAAGATAACGTGAATGTCTGGACTGAGGCAGTCAAGAGACTCAATACGCTAAAGCAGCTTTACTTCTCGGATCCAACGGTTCTTGGACAGCTTAAGAGCTTTTCAAGGGATTTGTTCAAGAAGAGATTTGCGAAATTGCATAACAGCGAGCAGGAGTTGAGTTTCCAGGATGCAAAATTGGAGGCCCTTCTCTTTGGAGAAACAGGGGCTGCTGGAGACAAAGAGACTATTTCAATTGCCGAGAAGTTGTTCAAAGCTGGAAGCATCAGACCATATCTCAAGCTCCCAGTGTACAAGACGCTTTTGGCCAACAAGGACAGCTGTACCGAGGATGTATTCAACTGTGTTATAAAGGAGGCAAAAGAGCCTGTTGCAATTGACTCTACAGAGATTTCTCTCGGCGCTTTGGGATCAATTGCCAACGATACCTTTTTGGATAAAGTGCTTGCGTTATACTTTTCCAAGTACGTGCTCGAAATGGATTACTCGTTCCTCACCACGTCATTGGTCGAAAACCCAAAGACTAAGATTGCATTTTGGAAATTTTTTGAAACGCATTACGCAGACTTCAGGAACAAAGTTGCGATGTGGACCCTTGATAGGCTCATCAAAAGCTTCCTTCCTAAGCTAATTTCAGCCGACTTGTATCAAGATGCAAGCAAATTCTTTGAAGGCAAAGATACTACTGGATATACTAAGGGTCTTAAGCAAGGACTAGATTCGATCAGATACAGCTTGCTCTGGTCTGACAGATCCAAGGAGGATGTGTCTGAATGGCTCAAGGCCAAAGGATTCTGAGTATCGAGGAAACAAATCTCTTGTCTCATCTAATGTGTAACGTGTTTATATAAAGGCACTATCAGATAAACAGTACATTTAAAGTACCTTTTTGACTGTAGGACAACTTTTATCCTTGTTCAGAACTCGAGGTTATTGCATCTATTGGGAAATCAGCGGGTGAGGATTCTTCGTCAATTGGGAGTGTTGATCCTTCATATGCTGAGTCCTCCAAGAACGTCTCAATATCCTTCAACGTGATTCCTTCTGGCATGATGTCTGAGTCATTATTCACAGCAGTCATACTGGAGTCCACCATCATGGAGGTAGAGCAAGAGTTGGCAGTAGAAAATGGTGATGACGGTTGCTGGTCCATTTTCTGTGGTTTTATACTCTCCCTTGAAACTGGGTGTACTGAAGATGACGACATATGTATGGGTTCCTGGTAGCAATGGGCTCGACTATCAAGATCGGACTCAAATTGATCTATGAAATCATCACCTTCCTGAATGCTATCAAAAATTTCTTCTATTGTTTGTTTATCTCTGGATTCTAGAGGACGGTAGGTTTTACATAAATGCCTAACCTCAGAAGGGGTAAAAGTATTTGCCAACATTGATTCGAGGAGGGTCACTGGAATCTTCCCCGTTAGTGCGTATTGGGCAAAATCCATAGGTTTTGTATGCTTTGTGTATGCTTTACGTAGTTTGAATTTTCATAGAATAGCTAAATACATTTCAAATGGTTGTACTGACCAGAAAAGGATTATTTTCAGGGAATGGTATTTTTTGCTCCTACATTTCATGTGAGGAAGGGATCCCTAATGGAATTTCCTGAATTTCCTGAATTTCCTTCTGGAGCCTATTTTCTCCTATTTTTTTTTCCTCTATTTTATAAATAAAAAATGTTCAGATACAACCCATTCGAACATTTGGTTGCAAAATCTTATCTTTCATTACCAGAAGCATCTTCAATAATTAACTATCTATCCGTCATTATTCATTGATGACAAACAGATTTATTTCCAACATTCGCATTCAGTTTTCCAGTGAATTATTCCTCGGAGTCCAACTGCAACCCACGGACTTTATAGCTCCACTGTATCCGTTGTTAAGTCCCATCCACTGCCCTAACTTTTGTTGCTTATTAATGTCACTTGTATCCCTAAAGCTATATCTGCCTACAACAATGCAACGCTTTGAGGAAGATTCAAGCTACCTAAACGGGAACATGTCAAAGAATTTATTCAATGTCTAATTCATTCCTCGGTGTGCTATTATAAAGAATCAATTCAATGTCTGATTTATTCCTCAGTGTTCTGCTCTAAAAGTTTTGCACTTCATACTAGAATGAACCTACGAGGTTGCTAACCCGGAAATTTTCATGCTATTAATCCCGAAGCACAAGTGGAACGCCCAGTATTTGGCAATACGATAACTGATGATTCAAGAATATTGAAAAAATAACAATAAAAAGTTTTTCAGAAGCATGGCTTTAACTTTTCAAGTGATTGTTAACTTCTACCTGGGGGCGCCAAACACATTGAAAAAAAGCGAATTTGGCGAAAAGTCATTGATAAAATGGCGATATGTCACGTGACTACAGATAGACTAAGGTTTTTCTTGCGTTGTGCATTCTGCAGAACTAGATGGCCACTTTGCCATTTTCATTCAAGTTTCTGATGATTCCAATTGCATGACAGCGCCACATCCACTTTGGAGTTTGCAGTCCAGTTCTTACAGAAGCAAGTATAATTATAAGGGAGCAGGCTGGGAAAAAAAAATTTTCACCCGTGAATAAATGGGTGCTGGGTACGATGTGTATGTTCCTTATATCATACCATCACTTTGACACTTAGTTTGAAGGGACTGACCAGTAAGGAAAACCGTTCAGATTGTTTTGCAACTTTTTGAATAGTTGAAGAACACTGCTACAGTTACAGATCAGGGGCGCTTTTATTCATTAACTTCCTCGTTTACCATCTGGAGTTGCCAGCATAGAGATTATCCAGTAATTGGATTAGAGCTAATCCCTAATTTTTTGAATAAACTCGAATTGTCATTTTTTTTGCACAGGTTGCACCACTGAAGATGTCACAACTATTGAGAACAAGAGTTCTTCTCGGTGAGAGAGCGCTTTGCAGATCATTCTTTGGCACCAAAGCGATGGCCTTAAAATACAAGAAGGGTAAGACTGCTGGATTCAGTACTACTAGAAAGCGGATGAATCCAAAGCCAACCAGATTAAATACAGCAGCCTCGGATCCATCCGTTAGTCACATCAATGGAAACCTTCAAATCTCGTTCCCATGCATCGAAAAGAGTGAAAAGAAGTCAAAAAGGCTAATTGAGGAGGGCCCGGAGCCTGTTTATTCCTCCATTTCAGATCTCAACGTTGAGGTTTATCACAGTTCGAAGCCTATGTTCCTTGATTTTGGCGGCTACCTACCAAAGTTTGACCTCGCCTACGAAACATGGGGTCAACTTAATAGTGACCGTTCGAATGCTGTGCTCATACACACAGGTCTTTCAGCTTCTTCACACGCACATTCTACAGCAAAGAACCCTACCAAGGGCTGGTGGGAAGGCTTTATTGGCCCAGGCAAATACTTGGACACGTCAAAGTACTTTGTGATTTGCTCTAATGTGATAGGAGGATGCTTTGGATCCACTGGCCCAATGTCGATCGACCCAATAACGAAGAATAGATACGCTACAACATTCCCCATTGTTTCTGTCAACGACATGGTGAGGGCCCAGCATAGGATGATCAGAGAGGAGTTTGGTATCAAGAAACTTTACTGCTCTATAGGTGCATCCATGGGTGGAATGCAATCACTTGCATACGGTGCCGAGTTCAGAGATGAGGTTGAAAAGATAATCAGTATCTCTGGATGTGCAAAATCGCATCCGTACTCCGTTGCGATGCGCTTCTGCCAGAGGCAGGTCCTTATGAACGACCCATTATGGAAGAAAGGCAACTACTACAATTCGATTCCGCCTCATACCGGTATGAAGTTGTCGAGAGAGATAGCCACCATCACCTACAGATCAGGTCCTGAGTGGGAGAAGAGATTTGGTGTGGAAAGAGCTGATAGTTCCACGATACCTGCACTTTGTCCAGATCTCCTGATTGAGACCTATTTGGACCATGCAGGTGAGAAGTGGTGCTTAGACTTTGATGCAAACTCCTTCCTCTACATATCCAAGGCAATGGATATGTTTGATTTGGGACGTAAGAACACCGTGAAAGCATTACGGAGTAGATCACAGGCTGAGAGAAAGTACAGTGGTGAAAATATATCGTTGAAAGACATGGTTTACAAACCATCTGAGATCTGCAAATTCGATCAGCCTATCAAGGAGAACCGTCGGAGTAGAAGGTTCACACCAGAGGAAGCCAAGGAGGATCTGATCCAGGGTATGTTACCTCTGGCAGGAAAAGATACACTTATTATAGGTGTTGAGTCAGATATACTTTTCCCGGCTTGGCAGCAACAGGAGATTTGTGATCTCCTAACAGAGGCTTGCCATAGAAAGGGATTACCTACTGATAATATTAAGCATGTTGAGTTGAGCCAACAGCAGAGTTATTATGGCCATGATACATTCTTGCTAACATTGAACCACATCGGTGATCCGGTGAAGGCCTTCTTGGGTTAGATGAAGGAAAGAATCAGGTAGGATGTATGGACATTAATAATAATACGAACAACTATAAAAAATCGGAAAATGAGAAGCATATCGACATATTTTGGGTCGAGCTTTATTAGGCAGTACATATGTAGCGTGACTTAAACTTTAAGCTATCTAACATCTCTCGTAAAATAATATGTACGCGTCACCGTTGATAACCTTGTCCAATTTGCAGTGCTTGTGCACATTTTGATCGTCAAATAGGCACCACCCGTGCGTTCCTTTTCTAACGTAAGCCGTGTAATGCCCGTTGACCATATTTCCGTAATGATTGATCACTCCATATAATTTATAATTGAACGGGGGAACTTGGCCTCGGACCGGCAAGTTCTCCAGCTCTGTCCTCTCTAAGTTTGATTGTACAGGAGGCCAGTATCTGTCCAACTTGAGATACTCCTCGTACTTTATGTACTTGTCGATCTTCGACAGGCGCTGGTCCATTCTGAACCGTTTTAGATGAACACATAGCACTTGCGGTAGTCTCGATATACGTAGCTGTTTTAGCGATCTCTGCTTACTTTTACAGACTGGGCAGAACCATCTGTCATCGCCATCTAAAGTCTCTGGCTTCACAAACTCATTGAAGCAATCCTCAAGATTTATTCTGGTGGAAGAGTTGTTCTCAGGTATTGGTAAGCTTAAAGTTCCAAACGAGTTGTACGTCGTAGAAGTGCTGCCACAAGTTAAACATTTTAGCTGTGACATCATTTGACCTTCGAAAATATCAACAATAACAGAAAAGTTCGTCTTTAGATATCTTTCCCATTCAATTGTAGAAGCCACTCTAATGGGAAGAGATTCTCTTTGCTGTTCTTCCTGTTTTGAAAGCTCTGGAAGCTTGGGGTGATTTCCGTTCTCATTTAGATCTTCATGCAAGGTATCCAGAGTGTATGTTAAGAATTCAGAGCAATCCTGTTGATCACAACGACTAAAAAGCTTGTTTAGAGATCCCAAGACCTTCCGAAATCTTATTGGGTTGAAATATGTCGGATGTGATACATTTGTGAGTTTGTACATCTCGGAAGTCAACAAGGCAAATTCGTTCGCCAGTATTCCCTTCGACCCGAGCCTCGAATTCACATTGATGTGTCTCCTATAGTTCCCCGTAAGAAAGAAGGCAACTAATTTTGTCGATCCCAACAAACACTGAAGACCCGAATTCATGTAGCATGAGTTCTTCAAGTTCACAAGCCCCGTCATTATAAGGCAATCTGGACGTAACCCCATTCCGGGAGGAGGGGGTCTTACAGATGGTGGTTTATTTGGCAATGCCGGTGGCATTGTTATACTATTAGTCATTGCACCAATATTCCCTCTTCCCTGATAAGGTGAATGAAACAAATTTGACGGCATTTTGGGAAGATCAATAGATGACGATGAGGAAATGCCTGAGTAGTGTGTCTGTGATCCTGATGCATTAACATTTTGAAGAGAAGGCGATAATCTCGATACAGCAGGCAATAATCCATTAGCAGAGATACCGGAGTACATGAATGCGCCATTTTTTGTTGTCGGTGAAACATATTTGCTCTGGGAAGCGGGAATTTGATTATTCATTGAGAATGATCCAGAAGATCTGGGCTTCGAAAAATAGTCTGACACGTTATGAATAAGTTTCTGCTCATCGCTATAGCTCATTGAATTACTTCTAGATTCTGAACCGCTGGATGTGTATCCATCGGTGGAATTCCTTAAAGAATTTGATATTCGTGCTTCATCTGGTCTACTTATAGTTTCCTTTTCAAATTCCCACTTCGAAAATCCGCCATCAAGAATCAAAGGTGTCTGCTTTAGTGGCTTTCCGGAAGATTTCAGCTGCAATATTTGTGCCAACTGTTGCAAATTATATGAAATGCTGGATTTTGTTGATCTTGAATCCAGGCATACAACAAGGGCAAATGTATCTCTATTTTGAAACAACCGCCTCTCCTGGTCAGAATTAGTCACCATAGAATAGTCCTCAATGTCTTTACAGGTATACCCCCTTCGAACAGAAAGTGGTTCAAGCTGTACAATATAGTCTGCGTTTGTAATGTGATCAAGGTCAAATTCCTTTTTCCTTCGAAAGTCTATAACAAGAATATCATGATTGAATTGTTGTAAAAGATTATCTAGTTCATCCACCGTAATGAATGATCTCTTTTGAAACTTCTCAATAGGAAGGACATCAATAGCCGTATAGATAGGCTGTAATTTTCCATTTTTGATATCACTGTGAGAAGTAGCTTTCTTTAAGTTTTGGAATCTTTCGATAAGCGAGTCAGAATTTGTAGATGGCTTTTTGCTCTCCTCTGTAACCTTTAATCGTATTCTATCGTACTCTTCACGCTTTCTCACCAAATAATCAACTAAATCATTGAAAAATTGCCACAGCTCATGATCACTTTTGAGTCTGGGAAATTCCGGTGATTCTGGAATAACACTACTAAGAAGCTTCGACGCTGCACAATAGCATATCGCTCCTTCCTGCTCTTTCTCTCTGCTTACAGCGTCAATATTTGTCTTAAACACTTCAATACATTCAAGCGCTTTCATAAGAAGCTCTTTTGCCGAATAAGCCCCCTTCTTTTTCAACGGATCTATGAGCTCGTCTGCAAGCTGATTGAGCTCGGCAAGTGAACGGAATTCTGTCTGCCTCTCTCCTGTAGTCATTAAAGTTCTTTTGCCTTTCTGTCCATACAATATAGGGAGATCTGAGGGTAATATATTCCTATCGCTATTCCTATCGTTATAACAGACCCGCTTTTTGATTGCTGTTTATTCCCGTTCTATATTGATAGTATTTTCTTAAATAAATGTATTTGAGTGACAAAGTAAATATTCATGATAATAGAATAGTGCTAATCAAATAAGTAACCTTCCTGATAGCACCGTTACCGTAGCGCTTTTTCTACATCAGATCTTTTTTCTCTTTGATTTAATATTTATTTTTATTCTTTTATTTTAGATATCTCTAAGATCTCAACCTTCCCCGCAGTTATTTTTGTATAAAGCTATAAATAATGCACTATCTGATATTCTAATTTTCTCCCTTTTTTTCTTTATCCCCATTTGAATGACTTGCCTTCTCGTCATCTTCCTCATCACTGTCATCATCCCAATCAAAATCTTCCTCATCTTCCTCAGCTGTCTTTTCAAGCAGCTCTTTCCGCTTCTTCTCATCTTGGATGATTCTCTTCTTAGAGCTGAAGTAACACTTCAAGAAGAATTCCTGATCCATCTTTCCTGGCACTAATTCTTTTTGGACCTCGCTTAAATGACCGTCTTCTGACGAAAGAAGTTTGTCGGCTTCCTGCTTTTCCTCTTCGTTTAGCACATATTTCTCAATTTCCTGCTTGGAGTTCTTTAGTGCCTTTTCATATGGCTCTATGCTCACTTGCAACTCCCGGAGTTGTGCCTCCACACGACTGCTTGCAAGTCCCTTTGGAACATTAAAGAGAATGTCTGACTGTGATGAGTTTTCCTGCTCTTTTATAGCCTTCTGGCCGAGAGAGCTTGAGTTAGCCTTTTCGGCAATTCCAACATTGATCCCAGTTTTCGCCTGTAGGAAAGAAGTCAACTGGGTGGCATATCCCAATGTGGTATTCTCGACTTTTTCCAAATGTGAATCTAACTGGTCAAGGTATTTGTTTGTACTTGAGCCCACGTTCTTTAATGCCTGCGCTGAGTTCTTCTTCATGACGTCTATATTATCGTTACTTATGTCCAATCCGGATAGCTGTGTCGATAGCGTACTGCTTAGCTTCTCTTTGGTCTTGTTGAAGTTTTCACTGAGCCCTTTGCCCGTCTCTGACATCTTCTTCTGCAACTCAGCATTTTGCGGAATGCTGTTCTGTATAGTCTTGAAGAAGCTGTTGAATGTACTCCAGCCTTTTTTGGTGTTTTGCTCCACATTACTGTACACTTTTTCAACTGTACTGCTAATGTCTGTCACTGCCTGATTTGTCTTCTCATCAGCAAGTTTGGGTTTAGCACCCTGTTCTATTTCAGGATCATAGAACTCCATTTAACTACTATAGCTCAAACAAATTTTTTCACCTATTATTTTCTGGATGTTGCCAATGTCAGTTTGTCTCAATATAGCGGAATGTTAGTCTCAATATCGCCTGCTGTCCTTTAGTTGAAGCGTGGTGCGTATATCTCGGACAAAATGAAAAAACTGAACACCATATAAAATTTAAAATAGAAATAAATTTTAAAATAAAATCCAAAAAAAAACAGAGCATCTGTAGATTGGCTCAGGCGGAGTTTCTTCAATGACTGGAGTTTGATATCTTTTCATTCACAGATATTCATATGCATCAACGCTTTTACCTAAGTTTTACTTTCGACACTCAACTCATCACAAAGAGTAAACAAATTAAAAGTCCATACAATGACCACCGAGAAAATTCCACCAGCCCTGGTACCTCCCATTAAATTCTCGAAAATCGAGCCCAGTCTTTCAAGAGGAGCGTATCCAAGACCCATAAATTTTTCATATATGGAAACATTGAACCTAAAAACAATGATTGCTCTCGTACCATATCCAATCACGATGGAAACAGACCCACTACTCACCGACTTTTGCACACGACATAACATAGATCTCGTTCACATTGCAACTGACAAGAATGCCAAGGATAAAGGTAAGAACAGAGATGTGCCTATAGATCACAACCAAGTTCTCAGAGTGCTCCAAATTCTCGTGTGTGCCGAAAATAACCCAATCTTCATTTTCTGCAATAACGGAGGTCAGGTTTCTTCTTTAGTGGTTGCATGTCTACGTAGAATCGAGCTCTGGAGCTCAGTTTCCATATACAATGAGTTTGTTAACTTTAGTACAACAATCAATCATAACGATAGAGCATTTATAGAAAAATTCAGGGCTGAGATCAAGTTCCCCAAGAAGAGCGAAAGAGTTTCTTGGCTTTGGAAAGGTCTCAGCAGAAATATAATTGAGAAGCATCCTCATTTACGTTTCGCCACATTTCCGGACGAGTGAATAAATGGGGTAGATGATTTTGCAAAGTTAATTATAAACTGTCGCTGGCATTTCAATCAAACAGCATACCTGCTGCTAGCTCAATATTATTGTTTGTTTGAATCAATGCAAGCTCTGCCTGCTTGCGGTCGAATCCCATTGCAACCAACTGTTCAACTTTCTTCGGGTCAGCTTTCACCTGTTTAGCGATTCTAGATGGTTTCACCGGCTTTTTCACTCCTGCTTGTGGCAGTTTAAATCCACTGTCTGGACTAAACAAGTTGCTTCCAAACGAACCTGTGCCCTTTTCATTACCGCCGGAAATATCTGGACACTCAGATTCTGGAAGAAACGTGGTCTCTGCCTCACCCATGATCAACTTGTTTTGCTTCAAGTCAATAATTGCTTGAAATCTTCGAAGCATATCTAAGCCTAGCAACATTGGAACATTAGGAGAGGGAACAATTGTAAAACTGCATGAGAAGTAGGAGTTCTCTATTTTCAAACTTGCCGAATGAACTCGTCCCTCAATTTTGGCAAAGCCGACCCCTCGGGCCTCTCCACGAAAACGTTTGTCAATCAATCTACTTATGCCACATTTCTCAGCCAACGCCGGTGTCATAATTGTCATTTGTGCACCCGAGTCCACAAATGCCTTGACTGGGAAGCCGTTAACTTCACAGTTTATATATAGCATATGCACTTTTGTGAATGTTTCTGGCGTTTCTTCCATCGCCGTTCTCATATTTTCATCAATAGCTTGCTGTCTAATAATCTCTAAGATCTTTTTCTGGCTGTCCGCACTATCTGGGTTGTTGTAGACTTGCTGTAGCTTTTGCCTTTCCTCCCGTTCTCGCTTGAGATTCAGCTTTGATATCCTGACCATCTCTTCTTTGAACTTTTCTTTGTTGTTTAGGGCGTTTCTCAACGTTGGGTCAATTTGCATTTGCATGTCTGGGTTACCGAGAAATTGCTGCCTCGTTCTCTCAATTTGTTCACTCATGTATGGAGTATCCAGCATTTGCTCTGGATTCATTTGTGGCGTAGCTCTAGGGGTTAAAGCATTAGCATTAGAGTGTGTAGCATTTGTGTCATTTAAGCCATTCTTCTTCAAAACTAAAAGCGCATCATCATCCAAATTCCAGTCTGATAGTACTTTCACAGTTGAAGAGGTCAATGGTAGTTCTTTGTTGTCATATAGAAGGACTTGATCCTTGGGTTCAATCTTCGTTTCAGATTCCAAGTAAGCAAGGAAGTCTATAATTTCGAAATCTCCGGGAAGTTCAATATTCAATATCTGCTCCGTTCCCTCCACTGTAATTGTCAAGTTCATGGCTATAATATGACTAAGGTCACTGTTATATTCTAATTATGGTTTATTTGTATTTTGTTGTGCTTTTTTTAGGTCATGGTGCCTTTTTATATGCTAGATCTCCATGTTATCGAGAACTGGGAGTCGATCTGTCTATATTGTTCTCTTGCCCGCTATGTGCATTTTTGATTTTCATTTTTTTATTTTTTTCTATTTTATTTTTTTGTCATCCCTGAAACAGGAATTCAGGAATTTCAATTTGCCTGAAGGCAAGATCAGTATTTCATGATAATGTGTTGATATCTTCTTTGGGATTCTTTAAACTTCCATCACCTATGTACAATGATGGGTATTTTTGCCCTAGCCCTAAACAAAAAAATCATTTGTAATATGGAACTTGAAACGGAAAGGCAGTAATCGGACATTAAAACTAGCCAGCTACTTACTATTTTGGCAATCCCTCATTTTTTTCGTCTTTTTGCTAATTGGTTCTCTTTTTTTTTGCCACCCTCTTTATTTGTCATAACATACTCTCGAGGAGTTCCTGTCTGATCACATGATCAAGACGGCAATGAAAAGGACAATAGCAAAACAGAATGCTTTTAGGCAGGCCAAAAGAGTCAAGCTGACCACTTCTACCGAGGAATCAATAGCCTTGAAGTTTTATGATAACGCCGATAAGAAAATAGGAGAACAAATCCAGCTGCCAAAGATATATCAGGATACGCACACGGAGACATTTCTAGAGGGCCTGAAATTTGTCTTGGTCAAAGATCCTGACTTGTTCACTTTACTCGATAATGACCAAGCATTTGGAATATGTTTAAAAGACGGGTATAGAGCGAACGGCGTGGGTATAATGAACCAGTTCCCCAAGATAAAGGAGCTAAACTTCTATTTTGAGAAGCTAGCAAGTGGTCTTATTTCACAGCAAATAAGTGGAAATGCTGCTGCTGCTATTCGTGGCCGAATTGTTGAGGGACTTTGTAAGGACGGTGAGGAATTTCCAAGTCCTGAATCATTTTACGGGCGCACAGAGGAAGAGTTGAGAGCGTTTGGACTTTCACGTAAGAAGGCCGGGTATATACGAAGGCTGTCAAAAGCATTCCTGCCAAATTTTCCCATTGAAGAAATCGATGAAAGGATTCAGTTTAGCACATCGTACTTTGAAAACGCCGATGATGAGGCTTTAAGGGTCGACTTAGAGAAGTTTAAAGGTATCGGCCCGTGGTCTTCTTCTATGTTCGCGATGTTTGCACTGGAAAGGTTGGATATCTTTGAACCTGGAGATTTGGGAATAAGAAGGGGGTTCACCAAGTTTCTTCAGAAAAGACCTACGTTAGAAAAAGAAGCCCGAAACCTTCTTGACACTGGTATTGTACCTAGAACAAAAAGGCTCAGTAAGAGTAAGAAGAAAGACAAATACATTAGCGACGTTGACCTAATGAATGTAATAGCGGATCAGTTTAAGCCTTACAGAACAATATTTATGTTGCTTCTTTGGAGGATGAGCCAGACTAGTGTCGAAGCAATGTCGAAATGAAAGGAATGTTACAGAAAACATGAAATAAAAAAACGACTGTATACCTCCTCCTTTAAAATTAGAATAACGATTACACTTTCTACGTTTGCTTTTTTCTCCCTGGTATACTTGATATTATCATTAACCACAGCATCTTATTCTAATGTACAAAATTCTCATGCAAATGTGCTGTCCTAAAATTCAGGGCCGTTTCCATCTGGAACGAGCATTGCAAGATTCCTAGATGAGAGGAGCATCTTGGATTTCTTTGACACAACTTTTTTCGACACATCGTACTCTGTGACATCACTCAAGACTATATTAACAAAATCATCAAACCCTTCCAAGGTCCCCACAAATTCATGAAAATCAGACATAATCGCCCATATTTTTGTGCCGATACTCTTGTCGATAAGCTCTAATGGGAGAATTTGCGGCACTTTGCTTGCAATTTCCGTATCCTGTTCTTCTTTGTTTTCTGCAGACATTGGATTGAACCACGATCGAAGTATGCTTGTTTTCCTAAGAAATGAGTTTAATATAAGCAAGTGTTTTTTGGTATTAAAGTTAACGTTGATGAGCTAAACTGAGTGAGTGTCAATTATTTCGCATCTGGCAAATTATCCAGTTTTTTTTTTCTCTTCTTCTCTCTCTCCTTCTTTTTTTTCTTTCCTCGATGAATTATTTTGGTGGCTTCGATTGGGAGTAAAAATATGGATTAGATCCGTCAGCATTTCGCTCGAATGGAATTTTTAGAACAGAATCAATATGTTACATGTGACAACCGTTTGTTGTGATTGGACAAACAGCAAAAACTACTCTGTGTCTTCTTTATAGAATGTACAAACAGCAGAGATGTCCAGCCTCCTGTATA
The DNA here is from genome assembly GCA_001754015.1 of Brettanomyces anomalus. Lineage (NCBI taxonomy): Eukaryota > Fungi > Ascomycota > Pichiomycetes > Pichiales > Pichiaceae > Brettanomyces > Brettanomyces anomalus. Next base: position 397,133 of record MDSB01000007.1, on the reverse strand, counting down.
TGCTTAAATCCTTACACTTTTAAGTTATTGGATGGGTCAAGGGAACTGCAAGGAAAAAAATTGAATAATGGGAAGCGAGAAGAAAAAAAAAAAAAACTCGCCAGCGGGCATGAGAAAACACGGCACAGATTATAAAAATAAAATAAGTCAATCAATACTCGCAGGATCCCATTTCTTTCTGAATCTCCAGCTCATTCGACACAATTTTAGCTTTGAGACAATCACGACTTTTCTTAAAACGTTTTCAATCTAGAGGCAATAACTAGATTATAAGGAGGGATACATTTAACTGTTCAATACTTAACAATCTATATAGAAACCAAACGATTTACGGGACAACTATTACTGTTCTGACTATTTCTACTATATTACTGCAAAGCAAATATCATAGATTTGTGAAATTGCAAGATGTCACAAGCAGCAACCGCAGGTTCCAGTAGTTCGGCGGCTGACGGCCAATCCAAAGAGCAGAAGCCATTGAAGCAAAGACCGCAACATCTCTGTATAAGGCCACTGACAATATATGATCTTGCTCAAGTAGAGAAACTTGAGCAGAATGCATTTGATGACGCCGAGAGGGCTGACAAGGAGAAGCTCGAATATAGGTTGACGGTTTGTCCGGAGCTCAGTTCCGGTTTATTTATCCGTGAGTTTGAAGATATTTCATCGGAGGCCCTTGAGCACCAGAAGCACAAAGCTGAGGCCGAGTTAAATGGCAATAAGTTGAAGAAGGAAAAAACGGTTGGTATCCATGAGGATGAAGATGAAGATAGTGATGAGGAGAGCGAGGACGAAGAATTCATACTTCCGCCTCCAAGGTCTACTGTGAAAAAGGAGACTCTCATTGGTCATGTGATAGGTACAAAGATTTATGATAGTAGAATAACTGAGAGATCTATGGCAATTCCAAAGCTCACAAAAGACGACCTCCCTGATCCTTCTGTTCCTGGAAATAATAAAGTCGGACATGTTGAAGGATCGCGGGTCATCGGAGTGCATTCCGTTGTCATTGACCAGCACTATAGAGGATTGAAGTTGGGATCGCTTCTTTTGAAGGATTATCTTCAAAAGATGAACCAGCAGTGTGTTGCAGACAAAGTTGTTTTGATTGCAAAGCAAAAGTTGGTTCCATTCTACAAGAGTGTTGAGTTTGTTGATGATGGTATTAGTGACTGTAAATACGCTGATGTTGAATGGCATGATCTTCATTGTGTCCTTACACACCAGGAAGATGATGAAGATATGTGATACAAAAGTATCTTTCTCTGCTTAGGATATCTTTTTTTCTTGTTGTTATCTATACTTTCTATCGAATCATCCGTCAATTTTTTTTGTTGAACTCCTGTATTTTGTCATTATTACTGCTTCAAGGCCATTCCATATCGGCTCATCTGCTTCTTTCATTTTTCTTCTCTATTGCCTCCACTTTATTTTTCATTTTCTCTTGCCTTCATTTTTGTTTTTTTTTGCTTATTTTGGTCTTTACATATGTATACATTTTATCATACTATACGATAGATACAGTTGCTTTCTTTTAACGTCAATATATCAGTATATATGTAATTTGTGCTTGGTCTCTTTGGTTTTAAATGTACGATTGGCGTGATGTACTTTAAAAGTGAAAAAAATAAAAATAAAAATACGCGAATCTCAGATAAGCTCTGTATTTACATCTGTATTTTGCAAATCCTAACCTATCTTTTCTTATTCAATACCATCTTGACATCATAAAGAGGAAAGTATTCATTACTGAAGTTTCAATTCATGGTTTGTATATCCGGTATCATATATGTCACAGTATCGGCAGGATCTAGACCTTTTGATACAAAACAGTTCGATCATATTACCTGAGCTTGACGATTTCTCTTTCCGTTCAACTGTATGCATCGAGAATATCTTTTCAGGTTACACACTAGTTAAATTCCTCATACATTGTCATTTTCCAGCCACTGGAATTAAGGTTGTTGATGATCTCCCTCACTCGTACTATCTAAAATTAGGTGTCAAACATGTTCTTACGAGTGAGTATGTGTTATTGGGGAAACAATCTGATGAAAGACCTTATGCCATTCTGATTTACACCTTGGCATCAGTTATACCTTCCCTAGATCGAATCATTGTTCAAGCCATTCAAGAAAATGAACATTATAATAAGCTATGTGTTGTTGGCTCATCACAGAGGGATTTATTTTCAGAAAAGCAGCAGCCCGACGTGGTTTGGAATTTCAAAGCTAGCATATCTTCACTAAGCAGCTTTAGCAAGTCAAAAAAGTTTCTGAAGTCAAGCAGTATTTCTATGGAGTTCATCAACCATCTCCTTTTGGAAAATACTGAGCTTAATGGCCCCGGAAATGTAATCGTACTAATAAGTGCCCAGCTTTGGAGAGGTATCTCTAGTTTGAGAAATGTGATTGTTATTAATAGTTGTGAGGATATTGAAAATATTACTCCGTATAACGAAAGAAACATTATAGTGGTGGACTCTGACCCGTTTGTATTCAGGCGAATACTTATGAGGATTTATACTGGAACCTTTTCTGTGAGTAGAATATTAGTTTGCGAGCCTTTTCTTCGCAGTTGGACATTCGACCCACAGTTCAGTTACCACACAAAATCCATTGCAGGTAAGGTTGATTCTGAGAGAACTTTATGCGAATGGAAACATCTTATTGAAAATATACCATTGGTCTCAGAGGAAATTAAAGTGTTACATCTTTTCTCTAGAAGCGATTATGATAGACTGGACTTGAGCATGTTGCCCTGTACACCAAATATTGCACTTTTAAGCCTTAGATATGGAACAACCTTTCCGTTAGAGTATTTCAGTCGTAAATCACAGAAGATATGTCTATATCAACTATATCTTCTTGGGTATTTGGATTCAAGTTTCCAGCAATATTCTGAAGCCCATCCATTTTGGAAATTTGCTACAATTCTCAATTTCAAGCAACTACTTGATCCAGTTTGGATTTCTCTTGCTTCTGCAGTTGATTGTGCTCTTTTGGGAGGCAATAAAGGGGTGGTAGCTCAAATTCTGATATTTGTGGCTTTAATATTTTATTGCGACACAACATCCTTCAAATTGTCGACACTCCTATACAACATACCGATAAAGTACAAAGCAGTGGAAAGTGATATCTTTACAATATTAAACTTTATTCATAATTCTCCAGATGCCGTGCCATTAAAACATAAGCTTGATAAAATTGTCCGTCTGTTTAAAAAAGCTTTACATTTACATGACAATGGAAATGAGCCCTTGTTATCCCAAGATTTATCCGGAGAGATTATTTCATGTTTCAAGCGTTCTTTTTTCAAAAATATTGGCATAATCAAACAAGTTGATGTGGTCGATAATAGGGATTCAATTTCTAGAATACGCATTATATCTTCACCTAAATTAGATACCCAGTCGATCTCAGAAGTTTATATGAAAATTCCAGAATCTCTACGCGAATACTATCCAGTTAATCAATTGATAGTATGGATCAGCTTATACCAGCCTCTTTCCACAAACGAGCAAGTTCCTTTTATTGGTTTCAAGCTGTCAAAGTCAGAAATCCTGAAAGCGGAATCATATTTCAAGATTACGTAAAATGTGATGACTTTAACTGGCGAAAAAAAAAATTCATCTCCTGAAAATTTGCGGTCGCTATCCCGTTTGTATATGGCTTCAGTAAATCTGTTTAAATACCCCTTAAACTTGCTTGCTTTTCGTATTCTGAAGGTATCTTTATACGGATCAAGAGAATATTATATAGATAGTTGAAAATGGGTGAAGGAAAATCGGAGTTAAAGCCAGCTACAGTTGAGAAGACGGTTCCTGTAGAATACGACATTGGCAATCTCGCAGTGTATGATCCAGCACCTCTAGATGCCACCAAAATATCCGATGCTAGTGCCAAGGAAAGTTATCTCAAGAGCATAACAAGGGATAACGTTCAACTACTGATAAACCAGGTGCTTTCTTTACCATTGACAAACAGAAAGATCGATGAGCAGACAAATATGACACTAGTGGAGCTCCCAGAACCAATCTCCCAGCTTCCTAGAGAGAAGTCGCTTCCTAAGGAAAAGGAGAAAACCAGATGGGAAAAGTTTGCAGAAAGGAAAGGTATTTCAAAGAGTGAGAAAAGAAGCCGGAAAGTTTATGATGAAGCTAGCGGAAAGTGGATTAACAGATGGGGATATAAAGGTAAGAATAAGGATATGGATGATCAGTGGTTGGTTGAAGTGGACGATCATGCTAAAACAAATGATGATGGTGAGGACATCGATCCTAGAAAATTGAACAGGATGGAAAGAAAGAAGTTGGTCAAAAAGAATATGTTACAGCAGAAGAGGAACCGTCTGAATGGAGATGCAGACAAGGATTAGAGATATTTGATGAGAGACTAAAACTTTGTAAATTACTTAGGCCACGTATAAAAATTTTGTTAATCAAGATATAATAGGAGGTAAAGTTTGTGTATTGGGATGGACTATCTAGCTGGTAGCTCTCTGCTTTAGTCAAGCTCAGAAAAAATCAAAAAAAAATGGTTGCATGGCTCAAACTGATTTTCGCGCGTCTTATTATGTAAACAGAGAAACGTCTATCTTCCATGCTTAATCATTTTCCATCCATGTGACCTATCAATATAAGCTATCTCTCACGAATTGATCATTGTAAATACAAAATTTGTCTACCTATAATATGGTGAAGAGACCAAAAGATGGTAAAGAGGAGGTTGCTCCTGGATATGAGGCATCTTTCGACGTGAATGATTACTCCCCTGCAATTGATGCCATCATCAAAGTAATGGGAACGGAGACTTTAAGTGTCAAGCGTGTGAGAAAAACACTGGAAGCCATGTTCAATAACAAGTTTAAAGAGCACCGTGATGAAATTCGGCATTCAATTGTGGATAGATACCTTGAGATAAGAGCCGAAGAAGCTAAAAATGACGATGCTGGACTAAGTGATCAGGAAAAGATGAAACAAAAAATAGAGCAGCTCGAAAGGGAGAACAGAATGCTTAGTGCGAAATTGAATGCAGGGCTACGAGCAGTTCAGATACATAAAGGCATAACCAAGCGAAAAAAGTCTCAGACTTTACCCGATAAGAAGCCTAAGAAAAGAAAAATGGTAAAAGCCTCTAATCTTTCAAAAGAGGAGCCCATAACACCAGAACTAGCACGGTTTTTGGGAACTTCTGGCTTCGTCTCCCGTGTGGATGCAATCAGAAGAATGTGGAAGTATATTAAGGAAAACAATCTTCAGAATCCAAAGAATAGAAAGGAGATAATATGTGATGATCGAATGAGACCAATCTTTGGTGATAAAATCGGTATGTTCGAAACAAGTAAAGTGATATCAAAGCACTTTATTCGAGGCAATAGCCTACCTGCATCGAATGTTAAAAAGATTGTTTCAAAGACAAGTGATCACGCATCTAATGATGATAAGGATGGTGAGCATAGTGCCGAAAACGGCATTGGAATTAAGGACAGCGAGACAAAATCCTCTTTTTCAACTGATTCGAAGGAGAAAAGTAAAGCAAAGAATCATAAGAATAAGAAAGGTGGGGCAAAAAAGAAGAGCGGTGATCATTCAAAGTAAAGAAATCGCCAATAGGCTGGTGAAGAATAATAGTCTACAAAATATGAGTATTCAAATTCTCTCTCTTCATCTTTTTTTTTCATGTTTTTCCAATGTATACTAGAAGGTATGTACCATCTAACGATCTGTTTCATTTATCACTTTGTACCTGTAAGTCTGTAAATTTGGCGAGTGAATTACATTGAAAGCCATAGGACGTGCTGGTTACAGCATGAAATTTTAAGTCCTCTTTTACTCGTTTTTCGCTCATTTAGTGTTTACGTTATTAAAAATAAACTAAAAATAAATCAAAATAAAAATTAAATAGCTGAAGACTGCAGAAGGTAATTATACTTAACAATTTCAATTGATGTTAAGCTCTTAGGTACTCTACTCTTTTCCATGGTAACGAACACTAATATCTCTTCATTAAACAATTTCATATGTATATATAATGAATGGAAGTTCGCACGTTGACAGTCAAGGTTCATTGCCTTCACACAGACACGTAGTAGACTGCTTCACTGCTATTCAGCTTGTATTTGACGAGACATACAAAATTATTCATGTTGACGAAATTCCACAGATTTCAAATCGGCCCTATGTCTCTTCAAAAAAGGTCCATATTCATTTGGGGAGTCGGTCTGATGTATTAAAGAAGGAATTTGTCAAGAGTGTGGAAGATATCAGCCAGTTCAACAGTTTTCAGCTTGATGCCGAGTTCAGCCGAAATGTGGTTAAGTTTTGTAGACTCAAAGCGTCTCAACTGATGCAATGGGAGATTAAGGATATTCTAGGCGAGTTTACGGAGTTTATAACGGCGGCAAAAGTGTCCGATAGAACGGCTGCTTTTTACATTCAGCAAACGCAATTGATTGATATGCTACTCGCATGTAAAAAGAGCACTGATCACCAAAAGCAGCTATTACTCAACCAGCGTAAACTGGTACTCTCTAAAACATTTCTTGGAATACCGAAAGTGTCTAAGCAGGAAGATCGTGATTCGATATGTACCTTTTTCGGGATCACAAAAAGACAGCTCAGACAGGTTGAGGTAAAGCTAAGTCCTGCATTATCTAACAAGGACATAATCAGCGCCATAAATATTTGCTCCAAATACAGAAGCAAGTACAATCAAAAGGACTTTGATAATTTGGATCGATGGAAAGAGTGGAAAAAGGCTGATACTGAGCAGTATGATCGTCTATTACGGAGATTTGCAATTAGTAAATCCAACCTTTCTTCCCAATTGGATAGTGGCACCGCATTATTTTTGGTTCCGACTGTTCTTCAGGATGCAATTGACCAACTAACAAAGATTGCTTTGCATGGTGACTCTGAGTTTTTTGGAATGTATATAAAATGTCTCCAGATGTGGCAGATCCAGCCTTTTACAATATTCCGTTCATTTCTGAAAGCTGCAACTAACAATTTCAGCAACGCTAATGCCGATAAAGTTGTTAAAGCTTTAGGTTTGGCATATTTATCTTCACCAATGCAGGTAACGTGGTTTGGCTGGCCTTTGCCAGAAAAGAAAGCTGCAATTGATATTGGATTGAAAATATTTTCTTTGTGCAAAGAGCAATTAAAACCTCATTTTGCCAATCCATTGGGAGATATTCAAGCTCTAACGACGTCATTAGTTTTCTTACAGCGATTGCATCTTTCAAGGACTAAGGATGTCGTGGAATTCTACAAGAAAAATATGCAGGAAGGATTAACAGGAAGACTTGTGTCTCGTTTAGAGTCACTCAAGCTTACTGAGCAAAATAACAAGGATGCATCTAAAAGCTCACGCAGGGGTGAGGACGATTTGAATTTCGATATGATTTTGAAGTTGCTATCAAGTGCAGTTTCTGATCTAGATGTCCTATATAACTGGAAGGTTAAAAATAAGGATCTAGACAAGACCTTTGAAGTTTGTTCAACAGCTGAAAAAATAATTGAGGCACCAACTTTAAACTACGTACAACTTTTTATTGAGTCGTTTCTTGGTGCTGATCATGGGAAGTCGACATTGCAAACTAAAAAAGGAAGGCAAGACTTTGCAGCCCTGGTTGGATTGCTAGGAAATTTAAAGAGGAAAGCTGCCCTGAAATTTGATTTTGAGAATGCTCTTTACCACGCTTTCAGCAAGATTGTGTCATTCTGGGTCAAGGAAATGTTGGGAAAGGTGAAAGATGCAATAACTAATGATATGAATCTTAAAAGGCTGGATGGGTGTTCATATTCAAGCAGTGTACAAAATGTTATGGGTATCTGTAATGCATACCTAAAACTTTTGGAGTCTTTTGACTGGGACGATAAGGTCCAAGTGGCATTACTATTTACAAAGCTTTACAAAGGTATATTTGAGAGTCTATTGCTGTACTCAAATGACATGCTAACACGCTTCAACCATAAATTACTGACTGCTCGTGGTACTATGGATTTCAGAGGTGAGTATTGTACTTGTTTGAACAATGTCACCAAGATTATTGAATATTTCAGCGAGTTTGACACGCAAACGCTTACCGAATATTCTGAAGTGTTATCCGCAAATATAAAGCCAAAATCAGCCTCTAGGATGAGGAAGTTCGTGTCAGTTCGTGTCTTAAATGCAGAAAATGTTGAGAATGGTAAAGGTGAGCCTGTTAGCTTATCTGTGGAGATTGAAGGATTGATTCGAGGAGTAACAAGAACAGTTTACACGGATTATAACCCTACATGGAATGAGAATTTTGAGGATTTTGTCAGTGGCACAGGAGATCATCATATGGCGTTTCTTAGAATAACGCTTAATGACGCAAGCTGTGGCAATGTTTACAAGTCTCTTGTTTATCCCATTAACATCAATGATATGTCCAAAATGCCATTGGAAGAGAAAATAAGTCTTCAACCGAAATCTGGGGTTTTAAATATATTGGTCAACGTTGACATTGAACGCAATGATCCTGTTTACTATTCCAGTAAGGTACTTTCGGAGATTGTCAATGGTAGAGACAGGGCCATTAAACTCTTGGTGGATAAGTTCAGTAACCAAGTGAAAGAAATATTTACTCGAGAATATCTACAGCAGAGTTTGGAGCTAGCACCTGTAAAGAAGCATAGCAACTTCCAAGTGCTTAAGGATCAGAAGGTAGACACTTACATTAATGAAATGCAACTGCACACTATTAGTGAACTCTATGATAATCTAGAAACAGAACTTTTTGATGAAGTGATGCTTCAGCTATGGTTTAAAGTATTAAATTCGGCTGAAAATCTTCTTTTACCTCGACTTTCATTCCTCTTCCATGGGATTGTCACCAAACTTGATAAGAGATCAAGTCTCACAAACTTCAGTTTTATCTCAAGATACCATAAGACAAGCAGCCATGACATCCAGAGAGTAGTTGAATGGTGTTGGAAGTTCCGAGAGATGCTCAATAATCCTGACAAAATACTTCAGGACCCTTTAGAGAAACCATTCCAGAGGTTTTTGAGGATTCAGCAGCTCTATGGAATGAAGTCACGTGATCTGAAGGATTCAATTTATCAGGTTACAACCTATTTGAACGGTGTTACGCCGTCAAAGTATTCTAAAATAAACTTTGATAGCTTGTCATTTACGAAGGCTAAAGAAGACAGAACTTTAATTCTTCGAGTATTAATGAGTAAAGGTGAAACACAATTTGTTAAAAATACTATAGAAATGGCTGAAAGGTATGAACGTGCACTTAAGGCAGAGAGAGAGGTCATTGTGATGGGAATATGATAGTTACCTAAATAGAGTGTATATAAGCAACAATATTCTTGAATTTAAAAGTACTTAATTTTATCAATTGGAGGTGGGTCTTTGATTATCACATGAAGTATTGCAGGACATACAGAAGTTCCATTATCAGATTGTTTAAATACGCTCACTGAGCAACTAGTGAATGGTCTGCATTACTTGTAATAATGATATTAAACTTATCAATCTGTGTTTCAGCGTGTTATCACTTCGTGAATAAGAGTGAGCAGGAAATTTCTTAAATATACTGTTTAGTTGGTACAGATCTGGTAGTCAGCATCATGTTCTACTATACGAGACGAAACGAAAAATAATTACATGGGTTATTGTTATCTCGCATAGCTTTCAATGGCTCCCCGCTATCTTTTTTTTTTTTTTTTTTTTTAAACGGCTAGCTCAACTACTTCATCAAAGCTTCACTCTGCTTGTAACTTAGCCATCTCTCAAAACACTTCAAGTCCACATATATCTGGAAAACAACTAGATTTTAGTACCCATTCCAGAGATTTATTTGGTTCTTTCAAGATATTAGCTTGACTGTTGAGTTATTTTCTTTTTTGTCTTCTTATTTTCTGGTCTGGTGAGATCAATTGCTAAAGAATTGTGCTTATCATTTACCATGACCAATTCACTAGAAATAAAGGATGAACCAGGAATAAAACGCATCAAAGATCGAATTCCGGAATTACCGAGTATTGACATAGATAGTGACACTGACAGAGAAGATTTCACCGATAATGACGCAAGAAGTAGGAAGGATAGTTCAGCGCAAACAATTAATGGAACTGTTAGCATTACAACAGCCGTTTCTCGCAAACTTGGACACGCTCCCTCTACAAAGTCATTAACAGCAGGCAAAGAAGATGAACCTACACAGGTGGTAGGTGGTTTTACAGCTGATAACGACAAAATCAGTGAACCAGCAGGGGGTCTTGCTTCGTCTAATGTGCATTCTGTCACGATTCCGCATCATTCGCAATCAGAATCGTTTGGATTGATGAAAGGCTCGCCATCTGTCACAAGCTCCATGAAATCACTTTCTATACCATCTGGAAAATCAACTATCATCAGCTCTTCTACATCCACATCCACGTCCTTACCAATCAGCACAGTTATATACTCTTCACCTGCTGATCCGGCCACTACTCGAGCACAGGCATCCGGATCAGCTGCCAGCAGAAACAGTCTGGAAGAGTTAAACCAGTCTTTGGATACTATTGATCAGATTCTTCAGAATCAGAAGCCGGGTTCAACTTTTACACACCGACGTGTAAGTAGTAATTTGGCAAATAGAAGTAGTGGGTCTTCCTCGGGCCAAAGGTCGGTTTCAGATTCTAAGGCTTTACACCGGAACAGCAACTCTTCAGGAAGTGCTTCCGCAAGTAAGGGGCACAAACGAACGCAGAGCTCGCAGGAGGGGTCATTTTTTATGAACAGTATCAGGAGCTTTGCGAATACTTTAAGTGGAGTCCCCGCTACTAACGGTAGCACTGCCAGCATTCCAGCAACCCCTGATGCTGAAGGAAAGCAATCAGCTCCCGCAACACCATCCGAACCAACTATACATGAGGATACAGAAAAAAGCAAGACTTCTTCCAGTACTGACACATCCAAGAAATCTGAGAGATATGATCATTCAATCTACAGAAAGGAAAAATTTATGGATACGCAATACAGATATGCATCTACAGCCCGGAATGAGACATTTCACAAGTTGTTTACGGGAATTTCACCTGATGATAGATTGCTGGACGATTTTAGTTGTGCACTTAGCCGGGAGATTCTTCTTCAGGGTCGGCTCTATGTGTCCGAGCATAATTTATGCTTCATTTCCAATCTATTGGGCTGGGTTACAAATCTAGTTGTACCATTTGATGACATTATCCACATTGATCGACGTTCAACGGCTGGACTATTTCCTAATGGTATAGTTATTCAGACCCTTGACTCAAAGCAGGCGTTTGCCAGTTTTGTTTCAAGAGACCAAACCTTAAATTTTATATCCACCGTCTGGTCTCGATCATTGGCTCTTAAAAAGCATTCTGACCGAAGTTCTACCGAGGTCGTTGCCAGATCGAGCACATCCTCAAGCCAACTTTCTGAGAGAGATATTCTCACAGTTGATGATGAGGATGAAAACGAATGTACTGACTCCGATAGTCCAGCTAATGATGAAGGGTCTAGTATGGGTAGCTATGATGAGAGCGGAGCCGAGAACGAAGGAACGTCGACTAACGAAAGCAAGAGTGATGATGATGAAAAAACATTTGTGATTCAAGGACCCTTAGTTCATGCTCCAACATCACACCAGCCAGCTGATTTTGAAAAAAACTCGGAGAAGTATGTCATGGACCAAGATTTCAATGCACCATTGGGATATATCTTTAAGGTAATGTTTGGTAAGGATACCACATATCATCGCAAAATTATGGAAGTCAACGATGGCTTTGACTTTACTGATTATGATTTGTTTGAAAAGAGAGCTGATGATGATGTGCCTACAAGATCATTTGAGTATCAGAAGAGGCTAAATTTTTCTATTGGTCCAAAGTCAACCACTGTTAAAGTCACCGAGTACTTGAAACATTTTGATGTATCTAACTATATCGAGGTTCTCACTGTTACAAAAACACCAAATGTTCCTAGTGGAGGCTCTTTTGATGTGAGGACAACATATGTGCTTACCTGGGCCGAGAATAATAAAACCAACTTGAAGTGTAGCTATTGGATTAACTGGACGAGTTCTTCGTGGATCAAAGGTATGATTGAGCGTTCAGCACTCTCTGGACAAAAAAAATGTGCAAAGGATATCAAGGAAATTGTTGACAGCACCATTCCCTCCAATCCATCATCCTATACCGTCAGCTCTGTAAAGCCTGCATTGGCCAGCAAACCAAAGAAGAAGAGAGTTGGAATGGTGCCTGTTGTAAGGAAAAAACGCTATACTGGCAAAAGAACACAGAACATCATGCCATCTACAACAAGTTTACCATTTTCTGTTTACATATTTGTCGGTATATTTGCACTTCAGTTGCTTATCTTGGTGTATTTATACCATTCTAATAGGGTGATGCTCAAGATTGTTGAGAGCCAAAATGAAATTTTGAAAGCATTAGTGAGGAATCGTTGTGAGCATTGATTGGTTGGGAGACACAGATAACAGCATTAATAATAATAGCAATACTAATAATAATAATAGCAACGTTAATAATAATATTTTCTAGCCAAGGAAATATAAAACATCGCATGGTTAATTTTAAAGACTTTCAACTATTTGATGTTGGTTGTATTTATCATCTTATATATAAGCGAAAATCACAGTATTCTCAGTTTTATATACATATGTACAAGAAGCCGTAGCTTTGTTTCTGATCTGCATTTTGTTTTTGATTATGCCTGGGGTGCAAGACCAAAACGCTCAATATCAGGTTCCTTATTCTCCAAAACGTCACAGTTGTCAATTGTGAAAACTGCAATACTGCTGTTATCAGCTGTTAGCTCGAAAATGAAGACACCACTCACAATTCGCTCTATTTCTCTTCCTCCTTTCGATACTCTAGAATCATTGAATTGGGAACTTTTGTTTTTCCTTTCGAAAAAGCCTGGAAACAATTTAAGCTCGATTTCACGAATCAATGCAGATGACAAGTTCTTCCCAGACTCAGGCAAAACTTTCGACATGTCCAGATTATCAAACTTAAAGGATCCCATCTTGGCATGGGCAGTACTGGTGTGTTCAAGATGCGGACAACCATTAAGGCACGTTCGCCATTTAATTATGATTTTTGTAGTAAAATTCGACAAAGATTGTGCAGATTGTTTTGATTCAGGAGAAGGACCCACACTTTCAATTTCGGTATTCTTTAAGGATAGCTTCACGAGCTCATCGGAGGACATAGAAGAGGTCGGCTCCTCGACCTTGATGTTGGTAATATGTATCTGAGTTTTAGGGTTCAAGTAGAATGAGGTCAATGCTAGCTGTAAAGTCTTGAGAGTAGTCGAATAGAGTAAGTAGCCTTTAAGCTGAGGCATATTTGGGTATTTGTGTGGAAGTATACGGAAGATAATATTCTTGCAAACATTTGTCTCCGGTAGCAACTCCTGAAGTAGCAGCGGTACTCTTATCTGTAACATTTCAATTGTAGATCCAAGATTAGCTTTTCTCGTCAACTTATCCTTGTTTATATGCTTTTTCTGACTCCCCCCGTTTTTATCATTGTTGTTCCCTGTATCTGATACTTGCCGATTTGAATCTTTCGTGTTCAATTCTTTGCTTTGTAATAGAGTCAGTCCAATCTTACTATTAGGACTATATGGCAAAGGCGTGTATCTTGAGGTGCGTCCAAATTCGTCATTATGGAGCCCCAGTTGACTCTCCAGGTGAAACATTTTGCTATGTATGCTTAGTTGTTGCACATGCCATCTTTCTGGCCGTATATCAAGCCGCAATTCAGCCAATCTTAGCTCAGCCGATTTGAGATACCTGTAGCAGCCGGAAAGCTGCTTCATGTCACTTTTCCTTTCAAAATAATACCTTTTTAAGTATAAGTTGTTGTATAATTGATTCAGCCTAAAACTTTAAAATGATCTCTTGCCGGGTTGCCCTCGTTCTTTGGAATATTCTTGGAAGTTGATGATTAGTTCATGGATGACAATAACAAGACACTTTGTAAGATTAGGGAATTGGTTTAAAGCTAGGCACAAGAAAAAATTAAAAATTAAAAAAATTAAAATTAAAAAATCATGGGGAAAGAATAAATTGTACCCTAGCCGCGTGTGTTCTCAGTTAAATGTCATCTTAATTTCTTATCGATTGTCAAATCCGAGGATTTGCATACTGCTTGAAAATCTCGGACCAGATCTCGTCCTTATACACTTTTTCACATAACTTCTCCCATTGAACTCAGATGAACGTACATTTTTGCTGCAAAATAGCATTGTCCTGTTTACAAGCAGAATACACAGGCTAGGCTGGTACGAATACGTATTATTTTATACTTAGGGATCGCTATTTACAGGAGCTAGGACGTATTTACCCCTTGCGACTTCATAAGTTGTTTGATATTACTTGCAAATTTTATCAAATAAAGCAAGACAGGGCCTTCTAAGTTTTTCCATTAACTAGTAGGATGCCTCGCCGAGGGGTCTACGATTCGGCAGATCCAAATCTTCCAAATCTCCCGGATAGAGATGACTTATCCTGGTCTGATTATGACTATTTATCCGACGATGACTCTTCCAGCTCTTCATCCTCTTCCTCTTCGTCATCATCTTCTTCCAGTGTCTCTGGAAGTTCCATTGCACCTTCCATGCTAAGAAATTTGATGCGTTCCCGAGTGACTCGATCGATGACCGCTGGGTCCAGTTACTCTCAACGATCAGTGGGTGAAGAGAGGAAGCTAGAAAGGCACAAGAAGCATCGCAAAGAAAGCATCGGAGAGGCCATACTTGCCAGAATACTTCCCAAGCAGCATCATAATGTGCGAAAAAAACTTCGTGGAAGCAGGAGAAGAAGGCACGATTTATTTGATAATCCCATCGTGAGAACTGAGAGCTTTGTATTGAAACAGAAGTCTACAGCGGAAGTCCCAGAAGTAGATGCTCCAGATAACAACTCCACTTCACATCCACAACCGGAATCTTTGTCCTTATCATCTTCATCATCTCTGCCAAGACTAGCTGTGCCTAAAGTTGTCATACAACCGACTGAAAAACCTACTGAAGCAGCTGGAGGAGAAGAGAAGAAGGATGACAAGAATGAAAAGACACAACATAAAACAGTGGAAGCGCAAAAGTCCACTAGTAATAGTCATAATACAGGTGAAAACTTAAGAAAGTTGCAGGGAAAATTATTCGGCAAGACCACTGACAGCAGCAAGTTTCCTGGAATATTGAATAAGAGGCATATCCTTCCTATGTCAACATCTGTGGACGCAAAGAATAGGTACAAGCGTCGTTCAAGACGTTACATGGGATCCCAGGCAAAAAGAGAGCGTGCAGCATGGGAGCCAGGAGTGGATGTTCACACCACGAATGTTCTTTTGCGAACTCCAGGCTCTACGGTTACCATTACTGACTATTCGGAAAAGAGATATCGTGTTGAGCGGTACGAAGTTTACTCAGAAATGGCACAAGATCATACCCGGTATGATGAGTCTGCAGATCGTATAGAATTCTTCAATAAAAGGAGACGAGGTAGTGATTCTTCGAGTTCAGATAGCGACAGTGACGGTGATGATAGCAGCGATAGTATCAGTGAGCTTTACCAGACCACCTCTCAGTATCTAGACCAAGTGGATAGATCCAAAACCGACTTGGAGAAAGCCCTCAAAAGCCGACCCAAGTGGAGTAAAGTACGGTGGGTCAATGTGAATGGTCTTTCGTGGGAAGCCATTTCACTTATCGGTGATCATTACAATTTACATCGGTTGGCTATTGAAGATATGGTCGATATTCCACAACGCACTAAAGTTGATCTGTATCCTGGGCATTTATTTGCAGTGCTACCTCTATTGAAGTTAATTTCCATGAAAACACCGCTGGCCATGGCTGCTTCTTCGTTTCTCCAATCGCATTTTCACCGCCATAGGCATAAGTCCAGCCGAACCCCAAAGCTACCTGTTATTCATCAGCCGGGACGGTCTATTAGCCCAGAGGCGATAAGTCCAACGGCTACAGCTTCATCTTTCAGTCCGAAAGAAAAGAATGCAATAGATCTGGAAAAAAACGTTCGTAACAGAAAGTTCTCTTTGCACGCTGTACGCACGCGATCTAGGTCGCAGTCTTCTAAAGGCCGCCGGATTCACTTCAAGACGTTGAATGAGATGATAATGGATGATCCAAATGCTAGAACATTAACTGAGTCTACCTTAATTTCGACCAATAAGGAGTCTGAGGTGTACAAGAAAATTTCCAAAATCGAGTCCCGTAGGCCGTTGTTCAGGCGGAATCTTGGGGTTGGTGAGGAACAGCTGTCACTTTTCCTTACAGATAACGGAACGGTAATTTCCTTCTTGGAGCACTCTGCAAATGATATCGAAAAAGCTGTTCTCCCAAGATTATCGTCTGAGTATACGCTCTTGCGAACATCTTGCGATCCATCTATTCTTTTTGAATCCATAGTAGATGCGTCTGTTGATTTAATATATCCTGTTGTGACAGCGTACAATAAGATCATGAATGAGTTCGAGGTGGAAATTCTCACTAGTCCCGGAATGCAGCGTACCTCTGAGCTGCATCTAATGGTAAACGAGCTCACCTTGTTAAGATCTACTATACAGCCAATATCTTCGATGGTTTTGCAGGTCAAAGACCAGAAAATATTCAGAAAGTTTATCTCGGAAAATTCGACACTATATTTAAGTGATATCGATGATCATCTCATATCGTACGTTCAAAGCATAGATTCCATGACTCAGACTATAGAGAATTTACTTAACTTGGTGTTCAACATTCTGTCTGTGGAAACCAACAGCTCTATGCAACGTCTCTCCTTGATCACCGTCATTTTCTTACCTTTGACCTTTTGGACTGGCTATTATGGTATGAACTTTGAGAAGTTTAGCGATCTAGAGCGTGATGTCTCTTTCTATTGGGAGCTCTCAGTGCCATTCTGCGTTGGCTTGATGATTATAATTATGAGAAAGGAGATGATGAAATATCTTCAGCAATGGTACCGATATATTCTACGTGCTGCAAATACCTACTTTTATAATAAAGGTCAGGAGGATGATTATAGCAGTGATGATGAGGATGATAATGGAATTAGAAACAATGTTCCCAAGGAAAGTGTGTGATATTTTCTCAATTACATACTTGGTTCCTGGCAAGTCTAAATATAGTCTTATTCAACTTTCTCATACTCTACTCAAAGATAATAAATACGAACCATTACATGGCTTTCTTTAACCCTTTATTTTTTTTTATATTTTTTCCTGTACGTAAAACGAAAAAAAAAAAGCAATTGAAAAGATGCAAACGAAAGTCAAGTTGTGTCAGTCATAAAAACGATACCTAAAACTTAAGTCGTTGTTGAACTTATTTTGATTTTTTGTATGTTTAGTCTTTTTTTTTGATTTTTGTCTTTTTTTTTATTTCATTTAATGATGTCTTTCTTATTTTATAAGTTGTCCTTGTGTGTTAAAACACCCTTTTCTTTTTTTCTCCACATGATAGTTTTTTTTCTTTAATGTCCTTCTATGGACGCGCACTAATAATATTCACTCTAGCGTTCTCTCATAAATGAGTGACCAACGAATTGGTTATCTTGCTTTTTCATAAAGCTCTCGAAATGGTTCACGTAACCATCAATATCAATCTTATTGTTTGATTTTTTTCCTGCCAGATCAATGTAACTCTCTTCTGGAACAGTTGTATCAAACGAATTCATTAATGAAGTCGAAGGATGTGGCTCAAATAGCGAATTGCCACCATGCATGTACGATGACGAGCCAACAGAAACTAAATTCTTTGACTTCGAGAGCGAGTTGACTGTGATTGGAACCCCATACTCAGCAGTTTGGAGGTCCTCCCCTGGCAACTCGTCATATTTGGCGTTCGAGTACTCGGGCTTGCCTCCAATGTCAGCATCTGCAACAGGCTGTTCTTGATCAAACATATAGAACTCCCCGCCAAGGCTGTTTTCCTCAGAGAACACCGAATTCTTATTCTCAGAGCCTGAACTCTGAAGAACTTCGTACTTGTATTCCTGATCAACAGTGAATCCTTTCATCATGGCGACGGCCAACGTACTTTCAAATCCAGATCCCAAATCACGTTCAATCATGAGTTTACTGACAATTGCATCAAACCCAGATGTACTCAAGTTTGGATACAAATCATACATAAACTCAGGTGACTTCTGGAATCTCCTGTAATTTGCATCCGACTCTAGGGCCTTTCTGAATGGACACTTTCCAAAAAGCGTATATAGCAAAGTTATGCCCAACGACCAGGCATCGGCAAGTTTGGAATTGTATGTTTCAGAAGGCTTGTGCTCTCCCAAGGCCTCGGGTGCCATGTATTTTTCGGTTCCCACATTGAAGTCCTTGCAGTTGATGGCACTTGTTGCCAAGCCCCAATCACACAACTTCACAGAGCCATCATCCATCAAAAGAACATTTTCTGGTTTGATATCCCGGTGATAAATACTTCTGGATTGAGAGAACTTAATCACATCAAGAAGTTGGGAGCACATCTGTGCAAACAACTCTGGATCATCCTGCAATGCCAATCCCATCTTAGTATGGTTATGAATGGCATCGTACAAGTCACCGCCAGGAATGTACTCCAGCACTAACACTATGTATTTGCGAGTCTCGAAGCTCTCAACCAACTGGCAAATGTTTGGATGGTAGCCTAATCTGTTCATGACGGATATCTCATGTCTAGCCATAAACCGAACTCCAGGAATTGACCTCTTCATGGCCTTTATCGCAACACGGGCATTGTTCGTGGTGTCCAGCGCGCACGTAACCTTACCAAACGATCCTGCTTGCAAGTTTCTCATGAACCGATATCTACTCCTTAGTAAAGATCCTTTTTCATACTGTAGATACTCGTCCATGGATGTCTTGAAATTGCTTGACATTGAATTCAAATGATTTGTGAGTTTCTTCTCAAGAACTGCAGTCGTCATATTTGTTTGTTGTCCGGTGGTGTTTTTCTTTTTTCTTTTTTTGATTGCTGACTATTGCTAAATGTGTAATGCTATGGCGTTGAGATCAAGAAGGAAGAAAAAAGGAGGGGAAAATAGGGTGACTGATCAATTGAACGTTGACAGCGAACCTTGTCTTTGACCTTTAATCAGGCGGATGAGGGAGTCAGAAACCAAAAAGAAAAAAAAAGAATGGATGTAGAAGAAAAGCAAATAGCGTGTGTAACACTTTGGCACTTGAATCAGATGTAGATGAAAAGTGAATGAATGATGATGGAAAAAGGAAACCAAATAAAACTAAAACTAACGAATTCATATAAATATTTGACCGCTTCAGAAAATGGGTGGCTTTTAAGAGAAACGCTTTAATTTGATCGCACTAATAAATCTGTCCCAATTTTTGATAAATGACAATAGTGGCGAAACAATGACACAAATAAAATGAAGAATCACCCAGGTTTCAGTAAGCAAGAGAGAAAAAATGAAAGTCGAGCAGGTTTCCTAATTTAGTCATCCAGCGGATGATGTGGCATCTTATCTTATCGTTGGGGGAAAAAAAATGTGTGACATTGCGAAACGCTAAATAGGGTAGGAAGCTCTTATTATTATTATTACTTTGTCTGTGAGTAATTGACTTTTTACAATTAACATTGCCGGATTCTAGTAGAGCTGCACTTTTCCAGTCTCTTAGCTGTACTTTGGAATAAACCAGAACTGTAACGACTCCCCCAACTCCGAAACGTCCTGGTAAACTTTTAAAAAGATTACATAATTTTGGGGTGGCACTATTTTTTTTTTCTACGCACAGCCCCTTGTCGAATAATCCAGAAGATTCCTGATATCAGCGAACTTCCGATCCGTCTCTCCTTCCCTACCCCTCAACCATACTCCAACACAGGAATGTGTACACCGTAATTGTGATTTGTAAATAAATTCTTTTCTCGAATTTGTCAATTTCCAGTACCTTTACATTTGTGTTGTGAAGATCTTTGCATGGTTTTCCCTGTGTTTCTGAAGCGGGGTTTAATAGTGACCTAAAATCTCATGCGAGGGTCGTGTGCTTTTTTTGTTCTTCGCCAGTGGCTTATCGCTAACCAACCGGTCGTCTTGCTGGATTTTTTTGTGGGGCCAAAAAAAAAATTCCCGCCACAACTTGATAAGGTCGGGCAAGATTAGTCACCCCCTGCAAGCACACTTCACTACATTTTCCAGACGGAGAACCATTGGTCGATCGACGCGATGTTCAATTTAAAAAAAAAAAAAATCCAACATTTCCGAAATTATTCAAAGTTCATTTATTACTGGTGGTTCATCTATCTGATTGTCGTAAATTTTGTACACAGAGTATAAATGGAAGAAGTTGAAACAATAAAAAGCAGCAGGGTGTGTAAATATTGGCCGATTCGCCGGAAACATTCTTGCTGTCTACAAAGCATTTGACTTGGTCAAATATTCAAATCTGCTGTATGTATAGCCAATGAATGGAAGATCAGCCTTAGTTTCCAGACCTTCTCTTTTAAGCCTATCTCTCTCCTTCTCCGCCTGTGCTAAAGCAGGAGAATCCGGAACGTTATCCAATTCATCAGTAGGGAAGAATCTCGTGTCGGTAATAGACCGAAGCTTAGGGATAAACGGTGCTTCAACATTACGAATCTCATCCCAGTTGACACCTCTAAAAAATGGGTGTCTCTTTATTTCCTCCGCACCATGAATACC
This sequence comes from Brettanomyces anomalus, assembly GCA_001754015.1. Lineage (NCBI taxonomy): Eukaryota > Fungi > Ascomycota > Pichiomycetes > Pichiales > Pichiaceae > Brettanomyces > Brettanomyces anomalus. The sequence continues at coordinate 376,430 of MDSB01000007.1, read as the reverse complement.
TAATCTGTGCTCAGCATCGGTCAACAGGCGCAGGATCAAATCCTCTGCCTCTGGACTCAAGTGAACGTCATCGGGAAATTGCAGAGTCTCTCTCCAGTTCATGATCTTTCTATATGTCTCCGCTGGTGTCTCAGAGCAGAATGGTGGCCATCCAACAAGGCATTCAAACATGATGGCACCAAGAGACCACCAATCGCATTCCTGGCCATATCCCTTGTTGACGAAGATCTCAGGTGCAATATAATCGGGGGTTCCCACCGTAGAGTATGCCATCAAACGACGCGACTTTCTCCAAGTCTGCATCTGCTGACGGTTCGTCATGGTCAGATTGATTGAGTCAACAGTGACGGAATTTCGCGATCCCGCTTTTGCTGGCCCTTGGTCCATTAGTTTCTTGTAGTAATTAGAGTCGTGAGTCTTGTGGAAACCCGTAGAAAGACCAAAGTCAGACAGCTTGATATGTCCGCGTCTGTCTATCAAAATGTTATCTGGTTTGATGTCTCTGTGGATAAATCCCAACTTGTGGATGGCTTCAATGGCAAGAACGCACTCAGCGATGTAAAAACGAGTCACATCCTCGGTGAAAATCTGCCACTTGATAAGCATCGTCATCAAGTCTCCTCCTGGAAGAAACTCCATAATCAGATATAGATACAATGGATCCTGGAAGGAGTAGTACAATGAAACCACCCAAGGTGAGTTCGCGTCTGCAAGCACGTCTCTCTCAGCTTTAACGTGTGCCAATTGGTCTTTTTTGTACATCTCACTTTTCAACAACGTCTTCATAGCGTATATCTTTCCCGTGTCCCTCTTCTGGACTAGTCTAACCTCACCAAATGCACCTTTACCAATGACTTTGACCGTGTGGAAGTCCTCGAGCGAAAGCCTCGTTCTTCTAAGACGCAAATAGTGAGATTCATTCTTACTGAACAGCTGGGTCTCTCTATTTCTACGTTCAGCGGATATTTCACCGTTAATTTTCTGCTCAAACTTGATCCGACGCTGATTCCGTTCAATTGCATGCTCTATGGCTGTCTTGTAGTAGTTTTCAAGCGTAAGTTTCACCGCTGCACTTCTATCCTGGGCAGGTCTCGAAAACCATTCCGGGTGTCGCTCAAAAAACACATAGTTCGATGGTATACTGCCATTAGAGTTGGATTGATTGCTGCTCGTTTCTGAGTTCTGCAATCTTCCATAATCTTGACCATCTTTCGAAAGAGCCCCCATCTTAGCCTGGTCCGCTCTATTGTTTGACGATCTGTCTCTGGTTGGACTACCTGGAACATTTTGATCCTGCATTCCATAACCACGCTGTTGCTGAAAGTTGTTGAATCCGGATCCATCCCTTTGCAAAGGCGAGCTCTGTCCATTAACAGATGTTGGTGGTGCTAATTCTGGAACACTGTCGTCTCTGAAAGTTGCCATGGACTGCATTACCGGCGAGTTGCTTACCGTTGACAAATCGGTCTGTGAGTTCTGCTGCTGCATATAATTGTTACTGAAAAGCGTAGCTGGCCGTTGTAATGGGACGTAATTGTTTCCCACCTGTCCATATTGCATTTGTTGCTGTTGCTGTTGTTGTTGCTGCTGTTCCTGACTCATATATACATTTTGTCCCTGTGGCTGACCTTGCTGCTGCCCGTATACATTCTGCTGCATCAGTCGAGGCTGCTGAATTGTTTCCGGCTCTCCATAATTTGGCATCTGCTGTTGTTGCTCCTGCTGTCGCAGGTCATAATCCATGTCTGAATCCATCGTTTAGGATTTCTTCAGTATGCAAAATCGAGTGTAGCTGATCTGTGTGCGTATAGCAGTTAATATCAGCTTTTAATGCTGTTTCTGATAGCCCGTTTAGGTTCAATTGATATTGATCTCACCTGTATCTAGTGCTAGTTGATACTTGATTTCCTGCCAAAGAATCGAAAATCAAGAATGAAAATGGCACGAGAGGTTAAAGAATGCGAAAAGAAAAATGATATGAATATGAACAAATACACCTAAGCTGTGCAATCAAGAAGTTTCTTCCAAAATGCAAAAGATCAAAAAGAAACTAATAGTAATTCTTGCCTTACTCTTGACAGACTGTATACATCGAGGCATTTGCAATGAATAAGATACTGACTGCCCAATGTTTACTTACTTTAAATCCAGCATACCAATTTCTGGAGATCCTCAGAGTCGCGCTCATTTCGCTAAATTTTCTTTCTCCGTCCTTTCATGCCCGGCTTAAAAACTTCAACCATTCACATTGCCCGATACTGCCTTTCGCGAATTCGAGAGCACATAATGAGCAGAGACTCTTTGGTTTGTATACGGGAATTTCCAAACATACTTACACAGCGCAAATGCCAATTGACAATGAATAAAACAACAACCCCTACTATCGTCGGCAGATCATTTCCACATCAAGAAATGTCTACAGACGACTCATTACAATGTTACTACCATGAATTAAGAAAGTATCTGAAAACACATCTCTGTTGTATATTATGAAATGTTAGTTAACCTTCAAGTGCAGTTATAAATCCACAAGAAAAGATTGAAGCTATTACCTACAAGCCAAAAAGAGTAATACAAAATAAGTATTTCTTTAGGCTCCTTAGAACTGCAAAGCAGCACCCTTCTCCTTCTTATCACCACCAAGCTCAAAGTGCTTACATCTCTTCAATGGAAGCTGCATCTTAGTCTTGCAAACAACACATTCCAATCTCAACACAACCTTCTTGGTAGTCTTGGCCTTCTTTCTGAAAACCTGCTTAGTCTGACCACCGAAACCAGCTTGCTTTCTGTCATATCTTCTCTTACCCTGAGCGTACAAGGAAGCCTTACCAGCCTTGTATTGTGTCACTCTGTGCTGGGTGTGCTTTCTGCACTTCTTGCCCTTGCAGTAAGTCTTTCTGGTCTTTGGAACGTTAACTATAAATAAGGAGTGTCAAATGTTAGTATTCTTTCTTGCCTTGAACCATTTAGTTATATAATATGTCAAATAACAAGTCTAATGTTGAAAGTACATTTTAAACCAAATCAAATACCCATGCTCTATCCACTGTATCCTCGAACTTTTAGTTCAATAATTGCACTATGTCTTTTCATTTCATCCATGTTCTCTAGCTGTTCATTTGACGATGACCGTGGCATTATCATCATCATCATCATCATCATATTATACACTATGTTTCCCTCTCGGGTCTCCCTAATAATTTCCGATTCTGTACTTAACAGAAGTGCCTCATATCGTATAAACTAGTGTGTTTTGTCTCTACTGTTGTTTTGTAAAAAATTGTTATATCTGTGGCATTCAGTCTGTCGTCATATCCATATGGAGTGTTTCTTAAAGTTGTTTTCCTTATAATGAGTACAAATTATGGTCCCATCACATCTAATTTAATAACAATCAACTTGTCTATTCGGTATCATAATTCATTTCCTGTACATACCCATCTTTCAAATATATTCCTTGGTGTCGGTTTAGACTTAGATCAGTTATCTTTAAAACAGTTGTGAAGACTTCACTTTCAATCCAAAATAACCTATAGTGAATTATCTCACCTTTGAAAAAAAAGTCTCTGAAAGTTTTTCAATGTGTTTTTCCCGCTTGAATTTTTTCTTTCTCCCCGCTCCTTGACATCCCTATGTCCGGCAACAAAATATTGTAACATTTTTATTAGAGGTGTAGGAGTTGTCTCTTTGCTTTGTAAGACTAAATAATATCTTTTAAAAAAATGCAACCCTTTTTATCATCACGTGATGTTTAGCCCTCTAGGATCACGATGATATCAACGCCTAGCTAAATATAACGAGCATGTTTATAGATAAATAAGTCTTCAATTGCCTTGCAGCCTAAATCTTAATTAAAATAACGCCATTTTTGTTTAATAGTAGCATATTTGAGCATAGTATCTTAATTATTGTACGTTATATTTGCAAAGATATCTAAACCAAATAAGCAGAAAAAAGGTATTAAAATTCTGGAATTACTTTTCCGTTAACAAACCGGAGGGTGTCTACTTAAAATAAAGTGTTTAATATGATTCAATAAATAAAAGTGTCTATTTTTTTATGCACCAAGTTCTTTGCATAGTGAGGAGAGACGTTTCTTAAAAATTCTAACCTCTTCTGGTAAGTTCACGTAGAAATTAGCAGTATCCTCAAACTCATAATTCAACACTTTGACAAAGTATGCAAACTTAAGCTTAAGTTCGTTTGGACTCAATTTCGAGGTGAAATTCTTGAACACAGTCATAAGTCCATATGCATTATCACGAGTCAATCTATATTGTTCCACTGTCTTCTTGAAGTACTTTGTATCGCAAATTTCCCCGATTTGTTCCGGTTTGATAAAGTCAATAATCAATGATAGGTAATTGTTCAATGTGACGTTCCTCTTCTCGTTCTTCTTTAAACCCTGATCGATGATAAACTTGTTGGCAAGATCATAGTAGCCTTCTTGTTCCAAGTAATCTAGCAATCTAACTAAGACAGCATCGGATAGTACCAATGATTTCTTCAGCAAGATCTCTCTAACCACTTTTAGAAGAAGGTTTTTATCACCAGATACAACCAAAAGATCAACATATTTATCGAAGCTTTGATGAACTAATAAGAAATTGTTTTCCAATCTTGTTGGTAGTGAGTCGATTGATCTATCAAAGTCCTCTCTAATCACATTGTAATTGTAAACTTTTGAAGCCATTGTAAGATCGTTTCTGACCAAAAAAGATGCAAATAGATTCGTAAGAGACTCGACTGAAAAATCTGGCATCCAGTCAACTTTGTTAAACTTCAAGAATGTATCATATGCCTTGTAAGGATCTACCCAAGCCTGGGATTTCAAAAAGCTTGAAATTAATGCGGATATATCCTCCTGAGAGTGTTTTGCACTTCTCGAATCCATATTCTTTATAATCCTGTCCAACATGATGGAACTTTTTTGTATTTCTCCACAAAAGTTCATGGCCTCAATCAGACTGCAATATATTCTATACTGGCTATTTTTGAGCTGTTGATCGCCAAGCCCCGATCTCAGCTCATTATAGAGCTTCTGAACAGAGGCAAAGTCCCTGTTTAATGAAGCAAATCTTATTAATTGTAAATAGAATGACAGTAGCAGCGTACTGTTATCAGACATTCTATTCTTCAATCTTTTGTATAGAGTCATAGTATCAGTTGCGTTCACCATTTGGTAACAATTTAAGCACTCTAACAATTCCCTGTAGATCGAGCGGTCGCTGAATACTATTGTAGATTCGCTATTATGGCTGATAGAGAACAGCTCAAGTGCGATCTTTAAAAAGTCACCGCCCTCCTTGAACTGGGCTATTTGATATGTGTGTAACGATCCTTCAACCAAAGACTTGATCACAAGCTCATATGTAGTTTCATTCGGTTTCAGATTGTTCGAGAGCATGTCTGAGTATACACTAAGAAGGTGTGTCAACTTCTCTTCCATGGTTTCATCTGTATCTCTTAATCTTATGGACTCCATCACTTTATTGTAAACACTAATGTTTGGCGTGACATTTCTGGCACGTAGTCGAAGATAAACTGATAGAACTTCGTTCATTTTCCCCACTGCCATCATATTGTCAATAACATCTTCCCCGGAATATTGTTGTGGTGCAAAATTTTCTGCTGCTTCTGTGGAAACTTCTTCTTTGCTTCTTTCTTCTTTTTCCTCCTCTTCTGCTTCTTCTTCTTCTTCTTCTTCGCCAGGTTTTTCCATCTCCATCGTGAATTTGACACCTTGCTGCTCCTTAGAGAGTTTGAGTTTCTCCATCTCTTCTTCAAGCTTTGCAAGATCAATAGCACTTGTGCTAAAAGCTCTTTGCTGTCCATTAATAACAGTCTTATAGTCTGGACATATACCTTCTGTTGCTATCACGACCCGCTTGATAGCATTTGAGCTACTTCTCCTTATTCCCAATGTTGTGTAAACCGCATTCATTGATTCTATACTAATTTTCAAATGGCTGTTTCTATTTAAGCTGTGATTCACCCTCTTAAGCATAATCCGTTGAAGATTGGCCCTTCTGCTTATTCTATTTCCGTGTTCATCAGTTGGGCCATCATCGATATCTGCTAGATCATCCTCGCCCTCTTCCCCATCATCTTTCTTCCTTTTGTTGTGGTATGGATCAAATATCACGTAGTTTTTCGTGACCGTAAGAGATGGAAGAACGGTGGAATATTTGCTGTAGTTTGTTTTGTTGTGTGATTCCTTATGACGTCCAACCTCGTCCAAAAGAGCTAAATCATCCGGGCTTCGATAGGATGGATTAAAAAAAGGCTGTCCTCGACACCTTGGACCAAACGGAGTAGTTCCTTTAACATTTTCGTAGCAGGCCCTGGAGTACCTCGAGAGGCGTGCAAATGTTCCGAAAACCATATTGTATGTGCGTAAGTTTATGTTAAGCAATAGCTTAGGAGAAAAAAAAAAGGTATCCGTTGGTAACCTTAGAATACTGTTAATATCGCCACCGGTTTTTATGTCTCAGAATAAGTGAAGTCAACGATTTCTCAGAGATTATGATACAGCCCTCGATCAGTCGTAGCTTCAATTATAGTATGCTTTTCAGTGTGAGTCGAACCCGATGTCGATCTGTTTAATGGCCTTAAGCACGGGTTTCAGTGTTGCTGTATAGCTTTGAAATATTCTGTTTTTTATCAGGAAGAAGTAGAGGTAAAGAAGTGTAAAAGAAGATGTACCGGACAACAGACTGTGTATCAGACTGGAAACCCGAAACTTTGAACACGCTAGAAATTGAAGTTTAATGTAACGAAAAAAATAAAAAAGATTTGATGGGGTCGATGGGGCAAAATGGGGAAAATCAATGCAAGAAAAGTTTACGGCTGGAAACAGCAAATAGGAACAGCTAGAATGAGCAACCTCACTCGTTCCACGAGAAGGCTCGTACTTAGTAAGAACGTATTTGAATAGGTTCATTTTATCTACAACAATCAAAAAAAATTAATAATAATCAAAGACAATACGGGCCTTCTATTCAAAGACAGATTTCCTCTTTACCCGAGAATAAATCATCACCATAGCTGACGGCAGCCGGGTTTTGATCTAATTGCCCCGCCGCAAAATCTTCTATAAATTTGAGTGCTGCTTGCTTAATTAAGGTCGTATCGTTTATCTTGGGATAAACCTCATTAATAGTGTTACCCAAAATCACACATCAAAGGTAGTGGTTCAATTTAACTAATTGCTAAACTGAAAATTACGCATTCAATTTTAGGCATTTTTTTAATTTCTCTGAATAGGCCAATGTGATATCAGATTGAAAGGCTTTGATTGGGTATTGCTGACCGTTTGGATTTTTTTTAGGAATATCGAATGACTAGCGTGTAGTTTAGCGCCGTGTGTACCTTAACTTTTTGTCCAGTAGCGAAAAGCGTAAAAAAAAAAAACTTAAAAAATTGATGGACACTAGAGAAAAAATTCAATATGCACAGTTGGCATCAATGGGATTGGTCCATAAAACACTTCTCGCGATAATATAGCTTGTGCATTGGTGTCCAAGCTTGGAGGAATTACTGGTGAAGGAATTATTGAAGTTTATTTGGGATTCCAAATATATGTCTGCTAGTATTTATAGTACAGTGTGATTTTTTTTTTTATACTTCATTTAATGGAATAGCCTTGTAGGAAATCTGCTGGACTATATAGATATAGAAAAGTCAACGTTGAAGTTGAGAAGTTAACTAATCGTTTAGTGTTGAAATAGAAGTTGCAAGTCTGTGAGATTTCACCACGTAAATTCGGTGAATTTGTAGTCTCTGGTGATTGTGTATCGTTATGTATCGATCCAAGCAAATTCACTCTTACTACATCCCCATACCTACCGATTGTATTCAACCGTTGATGTGTTTTACCTTTTCTATCGTGCATCTCTGCACCAGTACATCACGACAGCATTGTCGGTTGAGGAAATAGGGATTTTCATGTCCACCATACTATTGATAACGCATTTGGATAACATTAAGTGAAATATAAACGTGACAGGAGGACCCAAATAAATGAAATCCTTTACTTCACTATATAAACTTTCTAATTTTATGTAAGTAAAATGTTTAGGTATTATAAAAACTTCTCTCCACTACATACGTTATTTCTATTTATTGGTTTAAGCGATTGTCAAAATATTGAGCTTTAATCAAATGCATTCATTTCCTATATAAAATAAGTTCACCTCGACGACACAAAAGTGAACGTACAAACTTTTTGTAACTAAAATAAAATCATGAAAAACATCAAAAAGGATTGAAAAAAAAACTGATATGCAAAAGTATATATCAGTGATCATAATGCTCGTTACCAACCATCATTAATAAATTGGCCTCATACCATCTCATTGTAGTATTGGAAAAAAAAAATCAGAAGTAGAATAATATAAAACAACGTGAGGAAAAGATTAATACATGCTCATTTGATTAGAACTTGAAATAGAGAACCAAAAGAGCCCAATCTCAGAAACAATATCTGTTATCATCGAAACCATAGTTGATCTTAGCCACTAAATCCTTTTCGCCAACTATATATTCCTGCAAAAAACTGCACTCAAGGTATCTCCGCTCCATACTGAAAAGCTGACGGGAATTTAACTTCTTCGGATCATATTCCAAATTCCACACAGTCTCTGGCTTATACTTAGAACTAGCCTCTTTAACTAAATAATTTCCCGTCCATTTTTCGGTAGATAACAGAGGAAGGATGCAACGGATCGCATCTCTGATTTGTCTTCTTTTGTTGGGAAGTGTAAACAAACTAGTACAAGGTCTCAATTTCTCGCCAAAATCCACGTACGAAATTGATTCCTCATTCATGTCAAAACCTGGAATTATTATTTCATCGTTATTGTCATTACGTGCCTGCATTTGCGAGACATTCTTCACATTCGTCTGCGATAAAGCGTTACTTGAAATTGACGTGGTTGGAGTTGACGAAACCAATACAGGGGATGCCATATTTGCAGATGATATTGATGAACTGTTTGATACCACCGTCTGTATCAACGATCCAGAAACTGAATTCTCCGTGACTAGTGGAATATCTAATGATGGCTGCGTTTGCACAGATTTTGCAACAGTCTGATTTCCTGCAGCCAACTTTAAGTTTCTACTATTGCTTGATGTCTGAATAACATTCTCCAATGATTCATCACATAACTGTCGGTTAGGGGCTGTAAACAATTTATGGCTGGTAGGTTCAACTATCCCAGATTCATTTAACTCCTCAAAGGCACTCAAACAATAATGATTTTCGCTGGAGTTGGAAGATAAGATGTCATGCAAACTGGATATATCCTCTTCTTGCTCATCCGGATGTCCAGTTTCTGAAACACCGACCGGAACATCTGATTCATAATCATCACCACTCTGATCGATGATTCCTTGAATATGTAATCCGGAAATATTTCCAGGGACTGCTCTGTTTGAGCTATTAGCATAACGACTACTAACGGTACCTGAATCTTCTCCAGCTTGGTCGCTTTGGTTCATACTTCTTGAGGATGAATTTGATGAGCGACTCATAGGGGTCCCAGTTTTCAGAGCACCTTTGATTTTATGCTTGAAATGCGACATCATGTTACCAAGATCAGGCGTGGGGTCTCTCATGAAATTCTCAAAAGATTGATAGTGGTGATGATCATTCTCTTGATTGTGGTGGCGTCTTCTTCTCCTAGGAACAGTCCGGTATTTTGGCATTGGTCTCCTGTTCAAATCAAGGGAATTATCTATGCCTGTACTGACAGCAGTGTACCACTCAATCATCAGAGCGGCGGAAGGAAACTGTAGCAGAAACTGTTCCGTTTGCAGCCTGAAACGAAGAACGTATCTTCTTTTCTTATAATCTATGGCAAGGCCTACCTTTCCATATTGCAATGTATAAGAACGCTCTAGTCGTTCTTTGTTCATAATCCCACGACATTTAAACAATTTCAATCTTTCCAGATCGTCCTCTTTAGTGAGGGTAGAGCGGAAATCATCCATCTTATATTTGTCTCCTGAATCTAGCGTATCGTTGTTGGTACTAACCGATGATGATCTAGAGCGACCGGCAGTATCGCTTGCAGAAGATTTTCTCCGGCTTCTGTGTCCAAAACGATGACCACTTCTCAATGAGAAAATCGAATGAGTCGTACTCCCATTACCATTCCCAGATGGAGAATCAAAAATCTCATCTGGGTCATATTCATAAATGTTGAGCTGTGTGGAGTTGAGCTCAACTAAGCATGTTCTCCAGTGGCGCTGGTTAGCCATTTGGTAAGGAGTAAGCCATTCCACTTTCCTCATGAGAGCGGCAACTTTATACACGCAAGGTGAGTATGATGGAGGAGGTTCCCCTGTAACTGGACAATCTGAAAGAACTGGCTTTGGCTTTCCTGGTGCGATCCACTCGTATGGAGGAGGAAGCACAGGGAACGGGTCCACTAACTCCAGAAAACTGGGCCTTTTGGTCTTGACTGAACCGGATCTCAATCTTTGCTTCTCAAGAAACAAATCGCTTTTCGATTTCGATCTGGTTCTTGTCAACTCTAATGTTTCAGAAGCAGACATATTCAAGTTTGTATTGATAGACTTAGACGGCGTTCGAGAAGAGATACCCGAGTGATATATCAAAGGGGTCGATCCAGAACGTTGTCTCAAATCAGAGTTAAGCATGAGTTTTATGCCCAAACGGCTCCTTTTATGGTGTGAAAACGTCTGGCTCCTTCCTCTATTATCCATTTGCACTTCCGACATTTGATGATTGCTATTTTAAAACTGCTTTCGAGATGTGATGGAGAGCGGACCGATTTATACGATAATAATATTGGATAGTGGTGTATGAAACTAGTGTCTATGCAAAGCTGTAAAGTTTAAAAAGAAAGATATATCCTCTGTGAAATTTGTTGATAAGAAATATATGTTCCTCTGAGTTCTTAGCTCATCACCTCAATATTGAAAGGAAATTGATGGGGAGGTAAAATCACAAAATATTGTTCTCCTAGAGATCTTACTTCAAGATAAGACTTAGGTAGTTAAAGCGAAAATGACGATTGATAAATGGTCATAGACTCTGAGGTCTGTTAAGAGAAGAAAGAAGAAGGAATTAAACGGTCAAACTAACTTACAAAGGAGCGTAGGGAAAAATGTAGGTAAGATGGATGTATTACAAATTCCTAGTACGACTAGATCCAAGTCCGGAAAAAATTAGATAGCTGTTTTTCCCCACGAATTCGAATCAGGAGCTTTGTTCACCGGAACCGCGCGGGAGAAAATCTAGAGTAATTATTACTGATTCCGCTTTGTTCGATCAGGGCCTTTTTTATTTCTTAATTTATTTTTTTATTTGTAAGATTTTCTCTCTACTTGGAGGCTTTTTACCTTTTTTTTTTTTACCCCCTTCCCTACCCTAATCTCTACCAATTTAGTTTATTTTTTTTGCTCCTGTGTATTGTGATGAATTCAAAGTCTGGGGTAACGTGGGCTCCAGGTTCTAGATCAATCAATTTTTGGTCGAGTCCATAGACCAAATTTTTTTGGCTTGGGGTTTACAGTGCTCGTTTAGATCTCATCTAACCACAGTTATTCAACAAAGTGATATTTGAAAAGGCTTGGAGTCGAATAATTTTTCTTTTCGAAACGACCTATCAAAGTGGGTGGCTGGATAAATACAAAAGAAGACAGACATTAAAAAATATCACCTATCAGGTACCCACTTTGAGCTCGAAACCTTCTTTTTGTACACTATTGTTCTTGGTTCCGAGTATGATCTATTTTTATCGTGTAGCGATAAAATAGCACACATGCCTTCCGCGCTCGTTAACAAAGCAACCAATAATAAGATTATACTGCTTTTCCTGTTCAAGGAAGTTGGGCGAAGAAAGAAAAACTAAGCCGCTATTTCAATTTTTTATTTCTACAGCTGCTAGAAGCAAACTCAAATAGAATTCGGCCTTTTCTCTGTTTTATGTCTTTCTTCCGCTCTTTCTGATTCGCTTTTCAGCTTGAAGTTAGTTAAATCTACTCAGTACTTCGATAACTGTTTAACCTAAATTGACTCATCAGTAAGTCTAACCTGGTGTTGTATTTTTTTTCTCTGTTTTATACGTTAATCCCCTAGATTGCAACTCTCTGTATTTGGGGAATAATATCTCACTCTCATACGGTACTCAACATAAAAATATGTGTGGCGGGCCGTTTCATGTTGATATATGTTATGTATGCCACATGTTAAAAATGAAGATTTCCCACCCTATCAGAATTACAATTTACTTATTTAAACCGCCTCCTGGTCTTCTCTGCCTGTGACGTCATGCTTTATCCGGTTAACTGACTACGCTTTAAATCGCCGTTGTTATGGTTGATCAATTGGCTTTCTCTCGTATCTGTTTCCATGCGTTCTCTATCCATCCTTTTTCAATGCTAAATGTGAAAAAAAATGAAGGGCAAGAGCGGTAAAAAAATACCCGACGTTGTTCCGGAGATGGCTCTGTTCTTGGTAATTCAATTCTTAAAGCATGAAGCCATATCTTTTTTCGATCGTCTATTGCTTGTGCTTACACTCTAGGTATTACTAGAACTATGGCACATTCAGTGACAGCTAATGAACAAAATGCCATCCTAATATCACTATACGCGGGCCCATACTTAACAGTAACACTAAATCAGAAGTCATCTATGTATATTGCCTGACCTCTAGATGTTCATAAATGTTGTAATTTCATGCATATCAAGATTGTCGAGGATTACATTGTGTTGATTCTCCGTGCCAATTAATCCGTCTCGAGGTCATCCATTTTATTAATTTGGTCACAGGTGGCCAAATAATTCATTACCGACGCGTCGATCACGTTTTTTCCTTACCGTTTCTCTCAATGTGATTGACCGCCGTACGTACCAACCACGTTACCGATTCGGGATATTGCCAAACTGGGCTTCTTGCTATTTTGGGCCAACCTGGTTTTGATTCCCACCTCTCCACAGTTGGGCTAGGCTCTGATCTCATCGCTTTCCATTCTCCTTATTTTCTGCAATTCAGTGGATCTCTCCATAATAAAACTTGTTTATCTTCATAATTTTTTCCCCTTATAAAGAGCTATTGCGATCTTTGAACATATATATACTTTTTTTTTTTTTTTCATATCATAGATGTTTTATTTATTGTTCGTCATTACATTAACATTTCTATATGACTTTCATGACCGAAAAATTCAAGCGTTGTTCATTTTCCTTTTATATAGGTTATGCCATCATTTCTTTCTATGATCGCTTCCTCTGATAGTTTGTCCAGTTTTGCATCGTTGTCCTCATGCTATAAACTATAAAATTGGTAGCTTCATTCACCATCTACTAGAAGTTTAAACAAGATGACTGAAACTAACTCGAAAGCTCGTTCCGCTTCTGAGTCCTCGGATTTGGAAAATGGCTCTTCTCATACGGAGACCACGAATTTAATACAAGGTGAAGAGAAAGACAATCTGCTGTTTGGCCGGCCCATGCAGTCTTCCTCATCTTCTTCGTCCGGAAACTCTGAGTCTTACTTCAGATCTCCCCAGCATGGGCATGGTGGCAGGTTTCACCATGCAGGTGGACCTCTCTCGGGTGACTCTATACAAGGCATACAAGGTACAGAACATGACTTGGGTCATTACAAACGACAGACTTCGACAGGAAATAATCCTATTAACATTCAGGATCCATCGGTCGCTCCAGTTTCTCCCATCAAGAGGTCCCCTCTCTCACATGAATATACTTATAAGCCAAGCCGTGTAGTACAACCCCATTTCCACAGTCCAGAGGCAGTCGCTTCAACAATTTCCCTTCCAACGCCTTCTAACAATCTCCAGTTTAAGGCTTTGTATGGGTCTATAAGCGGAGATGGTGAAACAGACAGTATACAATCAAGCACATATCAAGTTGCATCATCTCCGTTAATTTCTGCTTCTGCAGGAAGATTCATAGAGGAAAACTTGGAAAATGCAAACGTTGCACATCCACAGCCAGGACCCTTATCATTTGAGAGAAAGCTTAGGTATTACGTGCCCTGCTGTAATTGGATGGCTCAGTACACTCTGAGTGACTTCTTCCATGACCTCATAGCCGGTCTGTCTTTAGCATCCTATCAAATCCCTTTAAGTATGTCTTTTGCCACAGCTGTTGCTCATGTCCCAACTATATGTGGATTACTAGGTCTTACAGTGGCACCCACGATTTATATGTTCTTAGGTTCTGTCCCGCAAATGATAGTTGGGCCAGAAGCGGCAGTATCGATGATCGTTGGTCAATGTATTGAAAAGATCACTAAACATAACTCGGATGTCTCTCCGGTCGATTTATTGATCGTTCTGGCATCTTGTTCAGGTTCCATATTACTTGTATTTGGAATTATGCGGTTTGGTTTCATTGACAACGTTCTTTGTAGCTCTCTTATGAAGGCTTTTATTACAGCTATTGGTGTCACGATGATGACAAACTCGACTATATCCATTTTGGGGTTGGATTCTGTTCTCTCAAACTTACCATCTGATATTCATGTTCATTCTCCTTTTCAAAAACTTGTCTTTTTGATCCAACACATTCAAAGCTCTCATCTATCCACCGCTGCAATAGGTCTTTCCGCGTTTGCTGCCTTGCTTGTCATAAAATATATTAAATCAGTTTTTATCAAAAGAGAGTACCGTTCAGCATCTTTCTTTCCTGAGATTTTGGTTGTTGTTGTTCTCTCCACCTTCATATCATACTTGTTAGATTTTGAGAAACATGGTATCGATGTTTTGGGAAAAGTTGATGTTAGCGGTTTCCGGTTAAAGCTTCCATTCACCTCACATTTAAGACCGTGGTACAGCGAACTTTTCGTCGCGTCTTTCACTTGTGCTATATTAGGATTCTTCGAAAGCTCTACAGCAGCCAAATCGCTGAGCTCTTCCACAACACCGGTTTCCTCAAACAGAGAATTGGTTGCACTCGGATCAGTGAGTCTTTCTGTCAGCGTATTCGGAGGCTTGCCGTCATTTGGAGGTTACGCCAGATCAAAATTGAATGCTACAAATGGGGCCTGTACACCAGCATCTGGCCTTTTTATGGGTATTACAACACTCCTCACGACTCTATATCTTTTGGATTACATTTATTACCTTCCCATCTCTGTTCTCAATGCTGTGATTGCCATAGTTGGCTTATCGCTTTTGAAAGAATCACCGAGTGAGGTTAGATTCCACATCCGGACTAGAGGTTACAATGAACTTTTTACATTTTTCCTTACGCTTGTTTGCTCATTCTTTTACACTGTTGAGCTTGGCGTTGGAATTGGAACCTTTTATTCTTTAATGAGAGTAATTAAGCATAGCACGAAATCCAGGATACAGATTTTGGCTCGCGTCGCCGGAACTGATATTTTTGTCAGCTCCGATTTTGTTGATCATGATGGCGCACCGCTAAAGAAGGTTGTCGTTAAAGGTTATAAGGAATTTAGAAGGAAATCTATGGTCCGGCACAGAGTAAAAGCTGGAGATGTTCAAAATAACTCTTTCCCAGAAGAGCAAGCTGAAGCTATTGATATTAATAATAAGGGGGATTCTGATAGCGATTCAACATTACAATTAGAGGATAGAGAAGGATGCTTGATTATTAAAATTCCGGAACCCTTGACTTTCACTAATGCCAGTGATCTAAAGTCAAGGCTGAAGAGAATTGAAATGTATGGATCAGCTAAGGCACATCCTGCAAGTAAGCATACCAATTTCAGATTGCGCCATATCGTGTTTGATTTACATGGAATGACATCCCTAGACTCATCAGCGGCTCAAATACTTATCGATGTCCTTTTAAACTACAAGAAAAGGGGTGTGGATATTTTCTTCTGTCGTGTCTTTAGAGACCAAGGTTTACTCTGCCGGCTCAAAGATTCTGGAATCACAGAAGCACTATCCTATTTTGAAGGATCGCGATTCGGCATACCTCAGCGATGGCCACCATACTATGATAGGATACTAGATGCACTAAAGGCTATTGACTATATTGAGTATGGAAACAGTAATGCTGATGTGCAGAGTTATATTTCCTCTTCTTTGCCGTACGATGGTAGTGCCTAACTTTGATGGTACCATAAAAAACTAATTTTTTGTAGCTTTTATAAATTTTAATTAATATTTTGCTCAAGCGTAAGTATGTTGTTGAGTTAGTTTATTTTATACCAACTGAGATAAGCATATTATTAGAAAACTAGGTTTACCCCAATAGCGAATTACAGGATGATATCACTGAGAAATCAACTGTGCTTATACGTAGTTAGATTTGCTCATTATATTATTATGTTAGTCAAATAACTAAAATGCTGGAGACAAAAGGTCTTGGAAGAAAGCTAAAGAGAAATACACTAATTATATTCTTTTGATCCTATTTGATTTCATGAGCAACCTGATATAAGTTTCTCGGAACAACAATGTGCAGTATTCGTTTTCACTGTAGATTTATCATTTTACTTTTTTCTTCAGATTTTTTTTTTCTTTGGCAGACAATTCTGTATACAGAAGGAAATTGTTACGGCTTTTTCGGTTGCATCAATTAATCAGCACAGAAAGGACTTTGAAAAGGCCGCAAGTATACTTTTCATATATAGAATGCAATACAGCCATATTTTCCACCAAAGATGTCCTTTTTTGGTATTCAAATTGTTTCGGATGAAGTAGGATACATAATCCTAGTTCAGCAAACATTGAAGTAGAGAGTTAGAGAACTACCCAAAATGAGCGCTAAACTTCTCCAGTTATGCTGTTTACTCATAATGTGTTTGGCAGTTCAGTCTGCAGGTTTAGGCCATCTGCGTACAAAATCCTTGCTTGTACGTGATACGGTAGACGACAATCCGGACGAAAGAGAAGGCAGCCCAGAGGGAGCTGAGGATGGAGATGATAATGGTAAAGTCAAAGTCTCTAGCTATACCTTTCGTGGGAAAATTAAAAGATACGTTTATATGAAGCGGCCCATGGATTCTGATGCTACAGACGAAACTTTATTGGCCTTAACCACCCAGAACGAGGTGTTTGTTACACACGACCAAGGAAGTACTTGGGAAGAAGTGGCACCAGACGATGAATTCCTGTCCATTCATCTAAATCCGTTTGATACAAACGACGTGTATTTACAGAGCACAAATGATAAAGTTGTCTATTCTAGAGATAGAGCTGACAATTGGAAATCTTTCAGAACCCCTTGCAGTCCAATTCCAGGTGTTGATCCTCTCATATTTCATCCGACAAGAAAGTCATACTTGATCTGGATTGGTCAGATCGGTTGCGAGAACCAGTACTCTAAGGCTTGCCGTACGGCGGCATTTATATCCCGTTCTTACGGTAAGAGGTGGCGTAAAATCCAGGAAAATATAGCAAAATGTGAATTTGCAAACGATCTAGGAAAGCATGTGGATCCAAATCTTGTTTTGTGCCTAAAGCAATCTAATGATGCAACAAAGCATCGTTCAAATTTAATTGGTTCAACTAGTGACTTTCTAGATGATACCCGGATACTATTAAAGCAAGTAATTGATTTTGTCTCCAGAGATGGCTTTCTTGTTGCTGCTACAGCTGAAGAACAGGATAGTCTTAAACTGCATGTTTCTAGAGATGGTCTAACCTGGAGAGATGCTCTCTTCCCAAATGACATGCATGTGAGTAAGCAGCAAGCTTATACTATCCTTTCTGGGAAAAGCGGTTCTCTATTTGTACATGTCACGATGAATCCCCGCCAGGGTACTGAGTTTGGAAATTTGATTAAATCGAACGCTGCAGGTCAGTCATACATAGAAGCCCTTGACGCAGTGAATCGTGATTCAAATGGTTATGTCGATTTTGAGCAGATGGAAGGATTAGAGGGTGTTATTATGGTGAATAAAGTTGTGAATCCAGATAAAGCAGTTCAAGGCTATAAAAAGCGGCTTCAAACTGTGATCACTCATAATGATGGTTCAAGATGGTCATTGTTAAACCCTCCACTTGTGGATTCCGAAGGAAAAAAATATGAATGCCTTGGAAGGCCTCTCGAGCAGTGTAGTCTTCATCTTCATGGATATACTGATAGGGAAGACCCAAGAGACACACTTTCAAGTGGAAGTGCTGTTGGAATGATGATTGGAGTTGGCAATGTTGGTGGGGAACTTGGTAATTACTATGATGGTAACACCTTTTTGACTAAGGATGGTGGGATAACCTGGAAGGAAATTAAGAAAGGTGTTTTCATGTGGGAATATGGCGATCAAGGTTCTGTCATAGTTCTTGTCAATGGTAAGGATAGTACAAATAAGATTCTCTATTCGACAGATCAGGGTAATTCCTGGTCAACACTGCAGTTCACAGACAAGAAGGTTATGGTGCAGGATATATCAACGGTTCCTAGTGATAACTCTTTACGTTTCTTGCTTTTTACAAGATTACCTCTTTCCTTAGGAGATAAAACACGTATTTATCAAATAGACTTCTCGGGGTTGCTCTCGAGACAATGCAAGCTGGATCTCGAGAATCCAGACACAGACGATTTTGAACTTTGGACACCAAAACACCCATTCCAAAAGGATAACTGCTTATTTGGTCATACCACTCAGTATTATCGCAAATTTCCGGGAAAGCTATGTCATGTTGGCAAGAAATTGGTTCAGCCATTCAAAGTGCTGAAAAACTGTGAGTGTACCAGAGAAGACTTTGAGTGTGATTTCAATTATTCCCGTGATAAGGGCGGTGTTTGCAAGTTAGTACCTGGCTATAAGCCACCTAATCACGAGGATGTTTGTTTTGAGGACAATCCTCCATCGGAGTTTTACCTACCAACTGGTTATCGAAAGATTTCTCTTTCTACTTGTGTCGGGGGCAAGGATTACAGCAAAGCATCTGATCCTATACCTTGCAAGGGGAAAGAGACTGAATTTGCTCAAAAGTATTCCAGAAAACGCTCTTTTGGCACCTGGATATCAATCATATTTGCGGGTGCTATCTTCACTATAGCGCTTTTGGTGTCTTTCCGCGTTTACCATCGTAAATATGGCGTCATTAGACTCGAAGATGGCGGAAATATGTCCATGGTTGAGAGCGATGACGGACTGCTTGACCAGTTTAGAAGGGAGACAACCAGAACACTTTCTGAAATTCTTGTATTTGGACGAGAACTCGCTGAGAGCATTGTGTCTAAAGCAAGGCAGGTTATTGTGAAGTTGAGAGAGAGACGGAGACTTTCTTCCCAACCGAATGCCTATGTCGTCACTGATGAGGACATATTAGAGGATGAGGTCAGCACTGATGGTTCCTTTCTAGACGATGGCGGAGAAATAGAAGATGATGCTACAGATTTAAGGGAAGGATGATTAAATACATTTTGTGTGAAGTAATATTATGAGTGATTATGTTCTATTCAAATGACGATACTTCAAGTTTGTTCGTTCAAGATCAAATGTAGCCTACTGTTTTGTATGAAAAGTAGAAATTTAGTTAGTCTTCTGCTTTTTCTTCTCTGGACCACCATCACCACTGCGTTTCTTTTCTTCTTCGTCTCCCTCACTCTCCACATCAAGCTCCTCACTACTAGAATCTTCTTCTTCCTCGTTGTCATTTTCGTTCAAGCCAGGGGCTGCTAGTGTATAATAGTCAACGGCCAAAGGGAAAATATCCTCAGAAAGCATTTCTGCGAGTTGTTCTCCGTACCTAAATTCCTTTCCAGGATGCTTTCCTGTCCAAGAAAAAAATGCAAAGAAAGATTTCATACCTATACGATAGTTTTTCTTTTCTTCGTGGGTCCATTTCCCATCTTTAACTCTATCTTTAATTAAAATCGGATTGATCTTCTCAAATTCGGCAGGCCATTTTACCTCTGCCTTGTATGACTTCACGCTCTCGTAACCCGAATCTGGGTTCACCTCTGTGTAGAAGTACTTTGTTACCTTTTGATTCTCTATTTCCCCATCTGGTGACCTAAACTGAAATGTAACTGCATATGTCTTTGGATCATCATTTTTGCCATTAACATCAATCATTTTTTCAACAAATATATCTTTTATGAACTCCATATATTTCATATCCTCGGTCTGCACGTATTCCTGGAAGTCTTCATGCTGTGCGAGAACTATATACCAGAATTTGGGTATATTTGCTAAAATATTGCGTCGTTCTTCAAACAATGATTTAGTGAGCTTCACCCTGTATTTCTGAACTTCAATCTCTATTCCTTGTTGTTTCTTCTCTATCTTTTGAAGAGCTATTAAGGCCTTTTCGAGAACATCACTGTTTTATTGTTAGTATTGATTAATAATTTGCCGATTAATGTTATAAAAATAGCATACTCTTTTTCTCCAGCAGCAATGCTTTTTCCTTTGCTTTGTGACATTTCCTCCTTGGCTCCTTTTATAACACAATTATACTTCTACCTTGAGAGCATCAAATCAAAAAAAGTGGGAAGGTCGTCTTGTTTATTAGTGTAACTTTTTTAAAAAAAATTTCATAGGTTCATGAGGAAGCGAAGCGAAGTAGTATTTTACAAAGGCTTAAATTGAACATTTCATAAGGCAGTACTGCAAACTCCATGAAGTACTGCAAACTCCATGAAGTACATATATCTATATTAAATTGATTGAAATTATATCAAAAATCAGAGTTATAAACACAGCCAATAGTAATATATTATAATGATTCCTCGTCCTTATTCTCAGTGTTTCTTAACTTTTGCTGCTTTACGTATGGCTCCTCACTCATGAACTTCCTCATAATAGTCAAGGCAAAGCATGCAACTATACTGGTGCCACATATCAACACTAAGATCATATTGGAATTCCTGTACAAGTTCTTTTCATCTGATGGCCACCCAGTATATAATGCATAAGTAGAAGTTACCGAACCTAAATTTCCCAATCCTGAAACTAAAGCTGCTGCTGCTGCACATCCAACATCACCATACACTTTCGTCATGATTTCTGAAGCTAAAGTCATACAAATTGGAACAGTTGGGCCTAGTCCAAAGCCACAGATTAATAGGCCACCCCATCTTGTCCATGGCCCTTTGGTATATGTGGTAACCATTAGACCAACTATAATTATAACACGGCCACCAGAGAAGAATAAAGGTCTTTTATCTTTAAACCTATCCGCCAGAGGGGTGATGAGAAGAATAGCAGCAAGATCAAAGAGCCATATTGGGGCATACAACAATGAAATATCCACTTCTGATAGTTTAGGATTGTTAACTTTAATCAAAGTGGTAGCAAATGTAGCTAAACCAACACCCGTTCCGACAACGCCAAAGTACATCAGAATGAGAGCCCAAGTGCGGAGATCCAAAAACACTCTTAGCAAGTCCATAAAAGTCCATTTCATTTGTTTATATCTTTTTCTCATATCAAAAGCATGCATTTCACATTCCACTGAAGATAATGGTTGTGTTGCTGTAAACAGTTGATGAATTTTGTTTGGGAAAATGTGGTGCCTCCTTTGCTGTAACTGTTCACAGAGGTGAGTTGGCCTATCTGGCAACCACCAGATTAGAAGAATTCCAAGGAGTATTGTGATACAACCATAAATCAAATATAGCCACT
The DNA here is from genome assembly GCA_001754015.1 of Brettanomyces anomalus. Lineage (NCBI taxonomy): Eukaryota > Fungi > Ascomycota > Pichiomycetes > Pichiales > Pichiaceae > Brettanomyces > Brettanomyces anomalus. Next base: position 354,874 of record MDSB01000007.1, on the reverse strand, counting down.
TCCATCCATAGAGGCCATTTACCATATCCATTCTCTGAAATCCAGCTGCAACCAATCCGGCCGCTGATGCACTAATCTGTCCAGCTGTAAAATAATAGCCAATTCTTTTTGCAGTCCTGTGCTCCGGATACCATAAGGAGACATAGTAAGTGAGTCCTGGCCAAGAACCCGCACCAGCAAAACCTGTCATGAATGCTATTGCCAAAAGCCCTGAAGCATTCCTTAATGCTGCAAAACATGCATAACAAATTCCAACCCCTATAACTATACGACAAAGCCAAACTTTAGGAGATAATTTTGTCATTGCCAAATTCATAGGTAAATCGAATATAATAAAAGCCACTGTTGATAAAGCATTTGCAGTAGAAAGTGTTCTAGTATCAAGATCTAAGCTCTCCTCTAAAGAATGGTGCTCCTTATAATTCATAGTCAATGTATTTCCGTATGCGCAGGCCCCAAACTCTGTCAAAAAGAATATACACCAGAGAGCGGGAATAATTCTATAATCTAAATGAAGATATACTTTATCTAGTTCTTGTTCTGTAGGAGCAAAAGCATCTTTTTTAGCTGGAAAATTAAGACCTTGGCTTTCTTCACTAAATCCTTGATCTTTCAAGGAAGAGCTTGCTGACATATCAGTATTAGCTTTATTTGAAGTTTGGGACATTTATATATAGATGCTTGTATCTGGCTACTCAAGAGGTAAGAATAGCTCAAAAACTTTAAGTTGTATTATCTTACAAGATTAATGGAAATAGCAGTTTCTTATATAAAGATGTATACGTCCACAATTTTGCATGCACTTTTGGCTTACCAACCAAAGTTTGTGTTTTTTCCCCTAATTGAATCCTCTTGAATCATCTCTTGTCATAAGTGAACAATAAGGCATTTGACAAACTTCCAAAAATCATCTTATTTTATATGCAGCCTTTATCAAACACCATTATAATAAATTCCAAAAAAGGAATTGCCATTTACTTTTCCAAACTGATAGCTAACAAGATCCTAGTGCTAATAACTTTTACGCAAGGAAATGTACATAGCTTATTGTTTGCTAACATCAAGTCACACAATTTGAAAGAACAAGTCATAAATTCAATACTGTGTATTCCTCTAAGTTACATTTGAAAATAAAAAAAGCTTTCTAGGTTTATTATGTATGTACTTGTTCAGCGACAATGTTTAGTATGTGGAAATGTGGATTTAAAATATCAAGGAAATGCTAATCAATTATCCATTTAAACTGTTACACAACTACGATATATTTCAGATTCTTCAAAATTTTGTCTAATAATTGTAATATATATATATAGCATTTATTGTTGAAGGATATCATTATTGAATCGTAATAAATAGATTTCAATTATTCACTTTCATGGAGATTTTCATAGTGAAAAATTATCTCTCTTTTTTAGCTCTCCGAGATGATTCACATGATTCAATTTTAAACAGTTTTCTTGGAAAAGATTTTTGGCGCAATCACTACTAGGTTAAACTTATATAGATGGATGGCATCAAATAATATTGTTGATGTGAAAATATAACCACATATTTGTACATATGCCTATATGAGTATTTTAAAGATTCTACATCATAAACTACATTGGGTACATTTTTATTAAAAAGTAATTTAAACTCGCCTCCAGATTTGTCTATAAAATATTAAATAAAGGTGGGCCAATAAAGGCTATTAGTTCTAGTAGATTTAATGGCCACAATGCAGCCATAACATAAAATCGCTTTTTTTGCCTCCGCTGGAGTATCCTCCTTCTTCTCAGCGAAAAGACTTTCTTTATATCTCCTGAGATTTTCTAGTTCCTCTTCATTACTTGGCGGAGGCCCTTCAAGCACCGTGAGACTATTGATCCAGGCCTTAGGGTCATCTAATACAGTTTCATGACAAATTTGGCATTTCTGAATATTGTTTGTCTCTGTAGGTCCCGAAAGTTTAGACCCTATTTTGACAACAGTTGAAACTGCTTCAGGGTATTCTGCTTGTATCGATCCAAAATAGCTGTCTATTAACTCATCCATTGATTTATTCTTCACTGATTTGGAAATATCTACCTCCTTCTCCTTTACAAGTTCCGATGTGCCACAAAATTTGGCGTATTCTTCTATCTCATATTGCAAAACATCCCGGAGGGGGTACAGAAAATCAACGATCCGCGCATTTTCCGCTCTATTGCTGCTACCAATAATAGCTCCTATTCTTTCACCTGTACCTCCAACTGTAAATGAGAGCGTGGAAGTGGCAAGTTCAGACATAGAAGAAGGTAATACAACATGGAAATAGTGTTCACGTGAGCAATAATCCCCAATTATAGTGTCTTTTGCTATACGTGTAAAGTACTCCCTAGAAGATGGATCACTAATAGTAGACAATAACTCATGCAGAGTTCTTGGCTTTAGTATATTCTCATGAACATAGAATGCTTCATTTTCTGATGATATTCGGTATTCTTGTACATCATTCGAGGACACAAATTTGTCGCCATCTGCTAAGACAAATGAAATGTGTAGTCTTTCCAACATTTCGGCTCCACCATATGTCTTCTTTAAGCTCTTTACACAATTTTGTACGCTATCCTGCTTTTTATCTATGGCCAAAAAAAGAATTGTAAGGTAAAATCCTACGTGAGCTTTGGGGCTCATTGAGATTTGCTCTTTAAGCCAGTATATTAGGGTATCGACTAAAACAAGAGATGATCGTGTAAATAAGAATGGACAAAGCAATTTTACCGTTCGACTCTTGATCTCAGTCTCGTTATTCCCAAATTTGACCTTGAAAACGTCTCCTTTCATCTGCTTCCGCTGCTTCACACGTATAAACTTCAAAAAGCAATCTTTGCAAAAATGTTCCTTCCTGCTTATGACAGCTGTCGGCAGCTTTTGGCATCTTCCGCATACATCTTGCTGATTCATGCTTTATATATCAGTTATGATAATAAATAAAGAGTCACCTGTAAATCATGATCTTATTTTTCATCCAAGTAGAATACAGAACAAGAACATCTGTTGGATTTGTCCAGTAAGCCAAAACATAAGTTCGATCTGAAAAAGTAAAAAAAAAAAAATGTTTTTTTTTTATCTGTATAATCTTCGATAAGTGCCTCGAGCTCATTACTTTAACCAAGACTTAGATTCTTATCACATCAAGATTAGCATTCATTATAGAAAAAAAAGGTTTGGCAATTCAAATTTTCACAATAAACCAGGTTCCGGTCATTATATAATGGCTTCCAATGAAAGAAATGAAGCAGATAAATCAGTACAGCTTGATAGTACAGTGGATGCATCAAAATTAAATGACCCCGATCATGAGGCTTTGAAGGATACCAACTTTGTGAAGAACGTTGACGGAAAAGCAGTTCTTCGATATTATCCAGACAGGCCAGAGGCCTTCAAACACAAAGAGTTTTATATGGGTAAGGGGCCTTCCAAATTTTATGATCCTTGTGCATTATCATCAAAGATGGCGGTGAGATGTATGGAGAACCATGATGAAGATTATAAGACTGTGTGTTCAGAATATTTCAAAGCATACCGAGAGTGTAAGAAGGTATGGTTAGAAAAACGCAGGAAGGGTACTTGGTAATCTACTTGTTCTCGTTTCAATTTCATTTTAAAATGACAATGACTGGGTTACTGTCGTTATTCTACAATTGTATACACCCAACCAACGATTGAGCCGGTAAGATATTTTGCGAATACATCCTTGCATATTTTGAAGAAAGCAATCTTTTTTGTTCTTTTTTTACCCCGCATAGCAGAAAGACTTAGAACGTCTGCTGTTCCCTTGTATGTATATATTTATAAAATCATATGATAAATTCGATAAACTCGCTAAGCTAATGCGAATGAAAATGTAGACCCGATAGGGTTGAGTTCCCCTTTAGTTGACCTTTTAGGACACCTGTCCTGATATGGCTTTAAGCGCAGTATTTTGCAAGGATCGAACCCAAGCTTGACCTTGTCATTGTAATATGCTGTATATGAATCTTCCAATTCATCATCTTCATGAGATAACATTCTCTTATATTTCTTATTGGAATGTTTTTTATTCTTGCGCGGATTTTTCAGTAGGTTATCTCCCTTACTTTTCCCTTTCATAGATGCTATCCTAGATTCCTCTAACTTATCTTTCCATGATGTATCAAGAAGAGCAGGGTGGGCTATCATTAAAAGTAGCATTATCTTCTGAATCTGTTGTGAGATACCTTTAGGCGAAGTTTTCTGCATCTCTAACGGCCAATTCACCTTTCCAAATTGAGCATCACCAAGCGTTCTTGTATACACTTCTTTGAATGTTTCGTGATCGGCAAACAATGTTCCACAATTCTCCTCTGAACTCCAATTGTTCCGATCCAAATTACCTGGAACTATGTAGACTTCACCAGTTATCCGACTAATAGAGACCAAAAGCTTTAAGGTAAGCGGCTTGTTCTTGCAATTCTTATAAAGTTTCACCGCCGATATTGGTCCCATTCGACATATAATGCGACTTCTTCTGTTATCTCTTTGAAATAGCAGACTTTCCATCCTCTGAGACCTTCCACTTGAACGTTCTGGTTCAAAACTGTCCGTATCAAACTCGTCGTTCGATGATGTATCATCTCCATCAAATTCGTATGGCATATCTTCAAATATATGACGCTGGTAATAGTTCTCAGTAATCTGGTTTTCAATAACTGCATCTATTTCCTCGCTGGTTTCTATATCTCCAGAAAACCCATGATGGTAATCTTCTCTATCATGCTTGTTTCTCTTCATTCCCTGAAAATCTTTTTGTAGTTTGTTACGTTCCTCTCGGCGCAAAGTTTCCCTCATGCATCTTCGTTTCTTAAATATTAAATCTGGAATAATAGGTAGCGGGGTCAGTTTACCCTTTTGAGAAGATGATTGGCAGTAGAGCAAATCCTCTATATTGATACTAAGTTCGAGGAGAATGTAACTTTTAAGTATGGAATTGATGCAACTGTTGCATCCGAGCATATTCTCTGGGTTGTTTGTACATCTTCGTTTCCCGTACGGAGGTGTAGGTGGTGAAGGGGTATTCAAGAATTCATTGAATGGAGGAAGCTCGAACCATTTTGAGAGAAATTTGAAAGTTGTTGATGTGTTTCCACAGATATCTTCGACCTTATGAAATATAGAAGTGTTGGGAAATTTGGTCTTCTGTGGATATTTGATTTCATGCCTATCTAATAGCGGACGTTTTCCTGACTGTTCATATTTATAAAGAAGGTATCCATAAATATTCATCAAATAAAGCTGCTTTCCAGATGCGCTGAAAGACCATGAAGTGTTCCCCTCATTGCCGATAAGATGATGTCTAAGGAGATTGTCAAAAATTGAAGACTCGATGGAAAACTTACCAGTCTCTTGACATCTGAGGTCACAGTTAAGGAAGTCAACATTCTTCCCAGTAAACGGTATGCTAGCACATCCACTTTGAAACAGACCGCTAATGCTCTGGTTGTCACTAGAGACGTTTGTGAATTTCATCATCAATTCAATCTCTCGGTCAGCCGAAAGGTAAAATGTTGAGCCCGATTTTAAAAAGCTGGAACCAACAGAAGCAAGCTTATTAATAGCAATTGAAGAATGAACGTCGTCAATAAAGCTAAATTTGTTACGTGCTATTTCAGAAAACCTTCTCTTTTTGTTAATTGATTGATGCATATCCCATTTATGGTTTGTCTCATCTGCAAGTCCCCGATCTGCAAGAATTTGATTCATGCAGTTCATGAGTCCATACTTTTGTATTTTCTCATAAATATTATCTTCGATATCATGATTCGGGTGCTCGCTGAAAAAAGCAGTGGAGAGTTGTGAAATTGGAGTCCTTTTTGATAGAAGAACTCTCGGTATAATGTTAGTGTTGTTTGCCGTTGACCATCTAATATGCTCTTCCAAAAAAGCAGGACTGTTGTTTAATGCATCCGAATCTGAGTCTGAGTTGTACTCATTATTCTGATTAATGGGCGTATCTCTACTGTTTCTCAATGCAGATGCCAACGATGGCTGTTGTGTATTCCCCTCATCGGTAATACGATGATGATCAGAAAGCGTAAATAAAGGGTGATTGCCTCTTGCCGATTGTCCTTGATGACGATGCTGAGGCATTTTTATTGATAAATCTACCTATTCAATAAAAAGGACGTCCAATTGTTATTGTGGAAAAGAGCAAGGAGCTAAAAAGATGACGATGTACGCATTTTGTCTATCCTATCTTTTTAAATCAAGACTGAATGGAATCCGCTAGCCGCGCGTGTCGCACATTTAAGCTAATTCAAAAAAATATGTATAGAAGGTAGCTTGGAATGAGATCAATTTCAGACAAAACGAAACAGTACCCCAAAAAGCCCTCTTTCTGTTCTTTTCCTTTCCATTGTAACGGCCATCCATAGAAAGTAGGTTTCTTCGCAATCTTAGCTTGAGTAAAGATGAAGGGTTGACTAAAAAAAAAACTGCTGTATATATAATAGGGATGAGTTTAAATTAGCTGGAGTGCGATTGAGCGAAAGCATTGTTATGATGGATATAGCATGGCGGTTTTATGAATTGTCTACATGTTTATTTACCTCGAATACGCTTTGGATTGAGCACACAGAACTCTCTCTTATCGTAATGTGCTCATTTATCGAGTTCTTTTCCTTACTCGAAATTATATGCTATGTAAAACTATGAAAGGGATTGGCTTGGCATTCCAAAATATTGTACTGTTCACGATTCTAAGGCTTTCCTTTGATATTCTCTGTAACCTGAAGGATTTTCTTTGGTCTTTTCATCCAAATGGATGTGTTTACTTCATATAAATTTGTTAAAGCCATCGAACTAAGTGGCTATTTTATGTAGATTATTGTACTATGTGTTTTCTTCTTTTATACTAATAAGCGCTGCTAGCCTCCCTCTCTCTCTCCTTTTCTCGGATGAGAGAAGTAAAGAAAATTCCATTTTTTTTTTCTCTCAAGTTATTTTTTTTTATGTTCTCAGTTTTTCTCCCATTTCGTGCTTTTTTTTTACCATTATTATTTTATCGTCCATTCAAGTATGTTGTTGCACCTCCACTTCCTTATCAATACTATCAAATTGATTTTGGGTACAGTGTGAAATCATTTGAGAAGGTCGTCTTCATAGAGAAGCTGCATATAATTGTCTGCATCACGTCAGAAACAAGGGAATCCTGTATCTGCTACTATTTGTGATCTGCACCGTTTTTTTTTTCACTACATCTGTTTGCAGAAGTATCAACAAACCACCGTTTACAAGGGAATAAAGCAGTTGAACTTTTTGAACTTTTTTGTTGGATAACTGGTTTCTGAGTAAATTGGAAATCATCATTGCAAGATAAATTTGTTTTGATTGTTTGAATAGAGCTAGCATTCGAGTTTTGATTTGCAATAGTCCAAAGTGTGTGTTACTGATCTACCAGACCTAATACCCCACAATTTTTCCAGGAGTTTCGGTCAAAGTAGGTAACAAGAGGTACCTGATTGAACGCTATCGTTGGTTAGTCTTTCAATATATACCAGCAAAAGTGATTTACCATAGTTGTCCACACGAGATCCGTCCAGTTACTTGAAGAAGTTATGTCTACAGATCTTAAAGAAGAAGCTGAAAATCACCCAGAGTTATACGGATTGAGGAGGTCCACCAGATCTCACAGGCCTGTTCAATTTTTCGAAGAATCTGATGAAGAGTCTGAACCTCATAGAAGGAGGCGCAGAAAACATTCCGACAGAGACTATGCGATAGATGATGATGTTGAGGATGATATGGATGAAGATAATGATGATTCTACGGCAGGTGATACCGGTGATGACGATTTTGTTCCGGATTCAAGCCGCAAAAGAAGATCTGGTAGGTCCAGAAAGAAAAGGGCACGGAGCAGAAGTAGAAACGTAAAAAGAGGTAAAAGTTCGAGGAGCCGATCAAAAACCTATGATGACTTTGAGGACGAGGATCAGGACTATAGTGATGAGGGATCCCCTGCTGTTCCAATAAGATTTTCGACTAGAAATAACAACAAAGTTGTCAATTATGCTGATGATTACGACGACGACGATTTGCTGCTGAGTGGCAGTGAAGAGGACAGTAAGAGTTACTCTATGGAACCAGAATACGAACCTATTGGTATTGATATGATTGTTGATCACAGACCAAAGGGTTTCCAAAGTATTGGGTCAGAGGAAGATGATCACCTTACGAAGGAGGATCTTGATAAAAAGAAGGATATCATTGCTCATGGGGATCCAGAAAATGATTTCGAGTTTTTGATTAAGTGGACAGACACTGCACATATCCATAACACCTGGGAAACTTATGATGGTTTGAATAGTAGACGTCTTCGTGGATTAAAGAAATTGGATAATTACATTAACACATTTATCATTGAGGACCGTCAGATAAGAAATGATCCATTAGTTACTCGGGAAGACATAGAGCAGATGGAGATAGAGGCTGATACAAGACGAGAAACATTTGACGGATATAAGAATGTCGAACGCATAGTGACCAGTGAAAGAGTTACTTTAGACAGCGGTGAATCTGAACTTCGTTACTTTGTCAAATGGAAGAGGCTTAATTACGATGAGTGCACTTGGGAATCGTCTTCTGAGATTGCAGATATTGCACCTGATGCCGTGTCAAAGTTTCAGGCACGTCAAAACTCCAAAATTCTACCATCATATTCTGCTTCCTACGGAAAGCATAGGCCACGTTTCGAGAAGCTCACCAGTCAGCCTTTGTATGTCAAGAATGGAAAACTAAGAGATTTCCAACTTACAGGTTTGAATTGGATGGCATATCTTTGGTCAAGAAACGAAAATGGTATCTTGGCTGATGAGATGGGTTTGGGAAAAACAGTTCAGACCATCGCTTTCCTATCGTGGTTGATCTATGCTAGAAGACAAAATGGTCCCCATCTGGTTGTTGTTCCTTTGTCTACTGTTCCATCATGGCAAGAGACCTTTGAGCTTTGGGCTCCTGATATCAACGTCATTTATTACATGGGTAATACGAAGGCAAGGAAAACCATTCGAGATTACGAATTTTACAGCGGTAGTAAACGAAAGGTGAAGTTCAACATCCTCCTAACTACTTATGAATATATTCTCAAGGATAAAGCCGACTTAGGTTCGTTCAAATGGCAGTATCTTGCAGTTGATGAAGCCCATAGATTGAAGAATGCTGAAAGTTCTCTTTACCAAAGTTTAATGGAGTTTAAGGTGGCCAACAGATTGTTGATTACTGGTACTCCTTTGCAGAATAACTTAAAAGAGCTTGCTGCTCTATGCAACTTTTTGATGCCAGGAAAGTTTGATATAGACGAGAACATTGATTTCAATGCACCGGGTACTGAGGCTGAGGAAGCCATTAAAAACTTACAATCCAGTATTAAGCCATATATCTTAAGGCGTTTAAAGAAGGACGTGGAAAGCTCGCTTCCTGGTAAAACAGAGAGAATTCTTAGGGTTGAACTTTCTGACGTTCAGACGGATTATTATAAGAATATTTTGACAAGAAACTACCGTGCTTTGCGAGACGCTTCAAGTGGTTCGCAGGTTTCATTGTTGAATGTGGTTGCGGAGTTGAAGAAGGCCTCGAACCATCCATATTTGTTTGATGGTGTTGAAGATAATGTTTTGGCAAAGGCTGGTTCTAAATCCAGAGAAAATATTCTGAGAGGTATGATAATGAGTTCAGGTAAAATGGTTCTTCTGGATCAACTTTTGAAGAAACTGAAGAGAGATGGCCATAGGGTTTTGATCTTTTCTCAGATGGTGAGGATGCTAGATATTATTGGAGATTATCTATCGCTAAAGGGATTAAGTTTCCAACGTCTTGATGGAACAATCCCATCATATAGGAGAAGAATTGCTATTGATCATTTCAATGCTGAAGGTTCCAAGGATTTCATTTTCTTGCTCTCCACTAGAGCCGGTGGTTTGGGTATTAACTTAATGACTGCTGATACTGTTATAATTTTTGACTCTGATTGGAATCCACAAGCAGATCTTCAGGCTATGGCTAGAGCACATAGAATAGGTCAGAAGAATCATGTCATGGTTTACAGATTTGTCTCGAAGGACACGATTGAGGAGCAAGTCTTGGAGAGAGCAAGAAAGAAGATGATTCTTGAATATGCCATTATCTCCCTTGGAATTACTGATAAAAAGACTCAAAAGGATGAACCATCTACTGGTGAGTTAAGTGAGATTCTTAAATTTGGTGCGAGTAATATGTTTAAGACTAGTGACAACCAAAAGAAGCTTGAAAATCTTGACTTGGAGGATGTTTTGAACCATGCTGAAGATCATGAGACTACGCCAGATCTTGGTGGTTCTAACTTTGGAAGTGAAGACTTTTTGAAGCAATTTGAGGTTACTGATTATAAAGCAGATGTTGATTGGGATGATATTATTCCTGATGACGAGTTGGTGAAAATCAAGGAGGAAGAAAAGAAAGAAAAAGAGGAAGAATTCCTTCAAAAGCAAATAGAAATGGCTAAAGGAAGAGCCGCCGCCATGAAGAAGCATAATTACAACGAATCAGAATCCGACGGAGAATATGAAGAATCGACAAAAAGAAGGAAATTGGATATGAACAAGCTAACAGAGTCGCAAGTTAGAGCAATATATAAAGCTATTCTGAAGTTTGGAGATATTAGGGCAGATGTCGATCATTTTATCGAAGATGGTACGTTGCCAAACAAAAATCCAAAATTGCTTTTAAAATGTTATGATGATATGATGAAGACCAGCAAGGATATGATTGAAGAATCTGAAGAAATTAAGGCAAAGCAGTTGAAAGAACTTGCTGTGAAGGTTGAAAGAGAGAAACAAGAAATAGCAAATCTTCCTCCTCTCCCTGAAGGAGAACGCAGACCAACGCCAATGATGCGTGCATATAACGCCAAAAGGAGAGAAAGAAAAGCTGTTCTTTTCGATTATATGGGTGCTAGAAACTTGAATGCTGAGACCATCTTGGAGCGTCCTAAGCAGATGAAACTACTTAAAAAGGTTATTCCCCAAGATGATCCAACCCATTTCAGATTTAAAGGAGAACCTAAAACTGTCCATGGATGGTCCTGTGAATGGACTGGTGTTGATGACGCAATGCTTTTGATTGGAATATATAAATTTGGATATGGCTCATGGATTCAAATCCGTGATGATCCGGTTTTAAAGCTTCAGAACAAGCTTTTTTTGGATAGTGCACCTGCAGGTGCTTCGAAAGAGGAGAAGGCCAAGTATAATAAAACGCCAAGTTCAGTCCATTTGAACAGACGTGCAGAATACTTGATGGGTTTGGTTAAGCATGAAGTTTTAAGCGGACCCTCACCTGATAGTAGGGATCCCAGAAGAATTCGGAAGGAAAGAAAGCCTATTAAGGGTCAGGATGCTTTGGAGTCAAAAGGTATACCAAGGCCAGCAACAAATGGATCATCCTATTCTACTGTACAATCAAAGACTACTGCTAACCGTGGCACTTTGAAGAAGACTAATTCTCGGGTTAAAGTCAACAGACCAGCACATAGAAATGGTCATTCTGCACATTCGCGGTCATCGAGCCCGTTATTATCTAGGAAAAGAGCTATTCATCCATTGCTTAAAAGTGTCGAGAAGGATCTTAGGATCTGGGAGTCTCGTGGAAGAGGTCTGGATAGGCACGATTGGACGTTAAAGTTAAAGGTCTCTTTGATTAGAATAGGTAATCAGATTGAGAAGATTGGCAAGGGAAATGTCGGTTTGAATCATGAATTATGGGAAAGTGCTAAGCAGTTTTGGCCTAATCCAAGTGTGCCAGCTCAGCTTATCAAGAAAATGTACATTAAGAAGTCCCGTCAAGTCAGAGAACAAAAGGCTGAGAGAAATACACGATGAGGTTTGTTTGATGTAGTTGTTATATAAGAAAGGTGATTATTGATTAATGTTACACTATGCTTATTTATGTAGCTATCTTCTGCTTGGAATTAGCTAGGGTAAAATAAACATAATAATTTTAGAAACCACATGAATTCGAAAGCACATACTAGCTGTTGAAATAATTAGCATTACGAAGAATTACAGATGACTGAATAAAAAAAAATAGAAAAAAGCTGCCATAGCTAAAGAAACGAAAGTTTGGGCCAATCAACAGAATATGATGATGGAAAATAACATCACAATACAGGTGGGATCTGTCAATAAGAGTATAGTTTTGATTTTGTAGTTTAAGCACTCATGCATTCAGTGACTCTCATGAAATAGTTGACGTGTTCTTCTGTAATGTCGCCTCTTTCCAACGCATATTGCCAGTCATTTCGTATAATATGACCCAATGTAACCTTTGAGCAACTTTTCAAATCTGCAGCTTCTTTGCACAAGTTCCATTCGCCCCTAATTTTAAGTACATTCTCCTTCTTATCAATCTGAATTTCAGAACCGGTATGGGCAAAATACATAGCAGCAAAAGGTGTTAATGGAATAAGATCACCTTTGTTTGTGACCCTTGTAAAAGTATTAATTGGAAGTTCACTCCCCTCACCTGCTTCAAGGAATTGAGTCAAGGATGAAACGCTCCACAAATCATTCATCCAGGAAGCAAATGAGGGATCACCAACCTTTGGACCGGCAAAATTCACAAGTACAACATCCATTCCAGCAAGCCTTAGCTCGTTTGCTCCGAGCACTGCTAAAGCAGCTCCTAATGAATGGCCGGTCACAAAGACCTCGTAGTCAGGAAGGTTTTCATGAATTTCCACCATAAATTGAAAGGCCTCGTCCATAAAAACTTTTGTAGCTTCATAAAACCCTGTATGAACCAAACAACCCTCACAGGTGAAGTCCATTGTGTTAATTCCTTGAGTAACAGTGTAAGGAATGTATTCTGTGTGAGCAGTATCAAAATCAATTGCCCACTCTTCGTCGGAAGTTGTTCCCTTGAACACGAGAATAATCTGCTTGTTGGTATCGTCCTGGACAACAAGACCCGATATATCACTTTTAAACTGATAAATCACTTTTTTATCGCCAACACTATCTGTACATGAGGATATTGGGCAAGCATCAACTAGTTCCCCGTCGGTTATCTTATTCTTAGGCATGCAGTATGCTAGAGAGCAGTACTCGACAAGTTGAATGAGTTCATCTTTGATACTTGGAAAGTTGAGGATCTGTGAAGAATCGGTGCAGTAGCCCAAAGCCGTGCTGTTGAAATTATCTTCAATATCAATATAGACGGCTCTCCCGATGCCTAAGAGAGCAAATGAAATAAGGGTGTTGATCCTCATGGTAACTTTATCTTTTGAATATATTCAAAGATCACTCGATTTAATAATCTTTTACAAAGCTTTTCGTGGCTTAAGTAGTTAAGGATTCATTCTGTTAAATAAGGCGGAGTTTCCTCTGTATTAATACCCCATGAGGTTCTCGTGTTACAAAGAATTTTGCAAATGTTGAACACAAACATTAGGTAGTTTTTGTCCAAATGTATTTCGTTTAGGAAGAATTCATTTCCATTGAAGCTCTGAAGGAGTTGGGATAAACCACAATGAAAAAAGCTGGCATATTTGAAAGAAACAATAGCACCCAGGGTAGCGTACTGCAGATAATCATTTGAGTAATAAGAAAGATTGACAGAAAAGATATTGAACCAGATACCGTTAATAATCTGGTTAATCTTCTTTCAATTGTCCACTTTCTTGGTGCATACTTTTCCTGGATGATAGAAGATCTCTTCTGGCAATTTGGAAAATCTTCCATATACTTTTTAAAAAATCATCTATCTCTATTCCCCATTATGTATCCAAGAAATGAATATGCCTCCTAAAAATATCTGTACTTAAAGATAGTTATGGCCTACCCCTTTATTTTCATCATCATTCTCTTCAATCGCGAGAAAATATGTTTACTGTTTGTAACCATTTCGACGACCCCTGTTCTTTGATTACCATGCATATGTATCTATTTTCCGTTTGAATTTTTAGCTTATTATTCGGTTTTCTTATTCTGAGTTCCTAGCATGTGTTTGGGGACATTATGGCTTACTTATAATATCATAAGGCCGTCTCCAATTAAAAAGCGTGGTTTGGTGTCAATTGTAAATTCTTACGTAGCGATGGTTTCTCTTGCAAAATGTGTCAATGCAGAATGTAAGAAAGAAAGCTCTAGTACGCTTGGTCTGGTTTTTAAAGTAAGATTATTGACTCACAGTCACATAATTTGTATATTCAGTATAGTGGGGTGAATCTTCTCGGACTGACGGATGGTGTATTTGATAAAAAAGATTCCCCACCAGTCTCTTTGCAGATAACTGAATATAAGCATATATTATTTTTACAATTAGGCCCCTAGTATTCTGCCCAGAAAAAAAAAATCTAGTAGGGGGTGGGTTAATACTGACACCCCGAGTTTGGAAGAATAAATTAAAATTAAAACAGAGCTGGAAAAAATTAAAGAGATATGAACCTATTCTGGTATATCCAAAGACAATTGGGCAGTAACATAATCGGTGTTTTCTTTTGCCTCAACTCTCTTTTATATAAAACATTGAGACGGAATTACTACCCTTAATGTATGGTCAATCAAAAACATCAGGTAAAGGTTGAAGTTTTTTTGATTCTGAGAGCCATCTTGGTTTTTTTCTGTTCTAGATATCTTTGTTTCTTGATTTAACACGCTTTACCTTATAATCGACTTATTGTCATTTGTTTTGTCTTCTTGTGTGCAGTACTAATTCCAACGCCTTCTAAAAAGCGTCTTTGTCTAAAGATTGGACAAGGCAGAATATAATAATCTGCTACCGACATTCACCTCCCCGCAAAGTTTCCGAAAGCGCGGGGTGCGTATCTGCAAAAAAGAACTGTCTTCTCGTTAAAACGTCAGGTGCTTTGTTGTCTATTATTAGTTAGAAGTAGAATGCATCAACGGAATAGTATGTACATACAATTTCCGGCTTTTAATTTCTTATTTTTCAATTCATCGCTTTAACGGCTGATTTCAAAAATTTCACAGACAATAGCAGCTTTCTATTTTCAAACACACCCAGGGGGTGAGCTTTTAGTCGATACTGGACAACAAGGCATTAATTGTGATGTGATACATTAAAGGATTAAAGACGTCTCAGCTTTCGGAATCCGACTCCGGCTGCATTGGGCTTGTTCAATGCATGTCGTTTTCTCCTTAGGCTAAACGCTTTGCAAATTGTATCGGAATTGTAAAAGTGATGATGGCTATACCCCTCAATGGGAGCAAACTATAAACCACACCATAAGGAAATGCCTGACATTTCAGGTACTTCAATGTTCTCGTTCCTGTGATTCTTATTCCATATTAATGATTTTTAAATTCTCATTTTATTTCTTATAAAAGCTGCTATGTTTCGTATTCCAATCAGATCATTTCTTCGTACTTTTTAATATAAGTTATTTCTTGCACGTACTATATATCCTTAAATAAGGTTGTGACAAGATATTTTTAAACCAGAGATGTTCAGAAGTTTTACCAAATTCAGATCTCAGGGCCTAACTCTGTCTCGGATGACCCTCAGATTATACTCGACCATTCCGAAAACACAGAAAGCAATGGTGTTCTATAAGAATGGCGGACCTCTAAAATACGAAGACATTCCAGTTCCAAAGCCAAAAGCAACCGAAATATTAATAAATGTGAAATACTCTGGTGTTTGTCACACGGATTTGCATGCCTGGAAAGGTGACTGGCCACTCCCAACAAAGCTACCTTTGGTTGGAGGACATGAAGGTGCCGGGGTTGTTGTTGCATGTGGCTCAGAGGTCAAGAACTTCAAAGTTGGGGATTATGCAGGAATCAAATGGTTGAACGGTTCGTGTATGTCCTGTGAGTACTGTATGCAAGGTGCTGAACCAAACTGTGAGAAAGCTGATTTATCAGGCTACACACATGATGGCTCGTTTCAGCAGTATGCAACTGCCGATGCCGTTCAGGCAGCACATATTCCTCAAGGAACTGACTTGGCAAGCGCCGCTCCAATTTTATGTGCCGGTGTGACCGTTTACAAAGCTTTGAAAACAGCCGATCTTCGACCAGGTCAGTGGGTTGCAATATCCGGTGCTGGAGGTGGTTTGGGTTCCTTGGCTGTCCAATATGCCAAAGCAATGGGCCTTAGGGTTGTTGGTATTGATGGTGGCTCTGAAAAGAAAGAACTCGCAACAAAACTAGGGGCCGAAGAATTTATTGACTTTACCAAAGTTTCCGATGTTGTCAAGGAAATCAAAAGTGTCACAAATGGTGGCCCACATGGAGTTATTAATGTTTCTGTTTCACCTAAGGCGATGTCTCAGTCTGTGGATTATGTTCGTACATTGGGTAAGGTTGTTCTTGTCGGCCTTCCTGCAGATGCTGTCGTACAGACAAAAGTGTTCGATCATGTGATCAAATCTATTCAAATTAGAGGTTCATATGTTGGAAACAGAGAAGACACTGCTGAAGCATTAGACTTCTTTGAAAGAGGTCTTGTTCACTCTCCTATTAAAATTGTTGGTCTCTCGGATCTTCCAAAAGTTTTCTCCTTGATGGAACAGGGTAAGATAGCTGGTAGATATGTTTTGGACATGTCTAAATAAATTGAACGTGTATGAACACCGGACTAAGATATCATGATATTCTAGTTTTCTTTATTCTTCTAGTCCTTCTGTTTGTTCTACTACTCTTATTTTTTTTTACCCTTAGTGTAAGTGTATTACTGCCTGAGTTTTTAACGATTTCAGTTTCTTATTACAAAAAATCACTTGTTATGTTTTCTTTAACACACATTTCTAATCCGTGAATCTTCACTGTTGACATCCCATTCGAATATAGTAATATCTGTGGTAATCTGATGCCACGAACTCTTTATAGCCCTTCATTGGATTTTTCAGGTACTCTTTATAGTTTTGTCTAAGAAGCTTCGTCCTCCGTTTCCATTCTTTAAATTCCCGATTCTTATCAAATCTTCCAATCAACTCCAAATCGTCTTTGCCAGAAAAAAAAAGATCGCTGTTAATATTAATCTGGAAACCACAATGGGAAAAGCCTTGTTTATAAAGCGGTAATAGTGGAACAATATCTCTGGAAGTTGTCATACGAAAGAATGAGCGCGGAATGAGCTTCCCACTGATGAGCGACTGTCTTGCTAAGTGTAAGGGGAATTTTTCCGACATCCAGTTTATAAGTCTATAATTGGCGACTTTAGGTGATCCATATGTGAAAATAATGGGATCAAGTCCACAGAAATGAGACTCGATAGCAGCTATCATACTTAAAGCACCCCCTAGTGAATGCCCAAGAAACAATAACGTATATCCTTCTTTTTTTGCCATTAGTTTTAGCAAATATCTCATGGCATTCTTGTGAAATGTTTTATATCCTTTGAGAAAACCTCTGTGTACTTTCCATCCATGTGTGGTAAAATCTTTTGTTGCAATTCCGTCTTTGACTACGTAAGGAATATATTCCGTAAGCCGGTAATTTGTATCAATGGCCCACTCATTTGGACTGGATGTTCCTTTAAAAGACACTATAATCTGTTTGCTTTTGACATCTTCAATTATAGCGTATGCTATATTGGTTCGTCCCCATTTTAATAACTTGAGATTGTCAGAATTTTTGCAGAATTCTGACTCGCATGCTTCCTTAAGAGGTTCATTTTCTCCTGAAAGCCAACAATAAGAGTTAGCTGCAAACCTAGCACTCTCAAAAGTAAACTTATAAGCATTATCAATACCATTGTTGCTACTCAGTAAACCAGTGTTGTTATTTCCATTTAGACCGTTTGTTGTTGTATATGCTAGTGCAGATGAGAGAAAAAGAAGTTCAGAAATAATTGTTTGCTGTAAAAACTTCATCACGTAAATCAACGCAGATATCCTTCAGGAGAAATTATCACCTTGCCCTCTAACATTTCAATTTTTGAGTTTTGGAATTTTAAGGATCTAGGAAGAGCTATGGGACTTTAAATAGTTCTTCATCGTGTATTTTAAGCTGTTCTTTTTAGAGTATTTCTCATCGGTAATTCAAACAAGAAAGTTTATTTCTCTTCTAAATGTATTATGCTAGAATACATCCATAATATGTTAAGAAAAGCTAAATCGCTAACATATTTCGCAGATTTCCAGAAAATAAAAAGCAGACTGCAAATTTTCCATAAGGGATTTAATGAGGGCTTACCATACAATTTTCTGGAGAGACCTCGAAACATTACCAATTAGGTAATTCTGAAAATGTAAGGATGTGTATATTCCACAGGGGCTATCCCACAGGCCAGACGAAAAAAAAAAGTGAAAAAAAGAGTAGGGAAGAAAATTTTTTTTACGATGAGGTAGACGGGTAGTATAAATTTTCAGCGTTTAAAACCTTACAGGCGAAAATTTTTTTGCATTGGTTCCCGAAGAACAAACGCAAAAAAAATAAAAAATAAAAAAAAAGGATGGTGAGGAGTTTGGGTTCCAACTTCAAGAGGAAGTTCAAGACATGAACACATACTTTTGTTTTCTTATTTTAATGTTTTATAAAGCTTCTTTCTTCACCTTTTCCACGTTTTTTTCGTCATATCTTTATTGGATACCATTTTGGTTCACAAGGAGGAAAAAAAGTTAAAAAGGGAAAATTATAAAAAAAAATATAACAAAAAATAAGGATATCTTTTTTTTTGTTAAAAAGTTAGGGAAATAGTACTAGAAAAGAAAAAAAAATCGGAAAATACTTTAAAAAAAAGCATTCATAATGTCATCAGCAGATGTTAATGAATTGACTGAGGCAACTGCCAAGTTGTCTGTTGAGGATAAGGTTGAGAAGAAGGAAGCTGCTTCTCCAGCTAACGAGAAAGCTGATGCTTCTAAGAGCGAGGAAGCTGAAAATGGTAAGGAGTCGAAGGAAAATGAGCAAACCTTCGCTTCCTTGTACGTTGGTGACTTGGATCCAAATGTCACCGAGTCTGATCTTTATGAGATTTTCTCGAAGGTCGGTCAGGTCTCTTCCATCCGTGTCTGCAGAGATGCAGTCACTAAGAAGTCTCTGTGCTACGCTTACGTTAACTACCAGAAGCGTGAGGAGGCTGAGCATGCTTTGGACACTCTGGCCTTCTGCGACATCAAGGGCAAGCAGTGCCGTATCATGTGGTCTCAGAGAGATCCATCGATGAGAAAGAAGGGTACTGGTAATGTTTTCATCAAGAACTTGCACCCAGATATTGACAACAAGACTTTGTACGACACCTTCTCCACTTTCGGTAAGATTCTTTCTTGTAAGATTGCAACTGATGAGCATGGAAACTCTAAGGGCTTTGGTTTCGTCCACTACGACGATGCTGAAAGTGCAAAAGCTGCCATTGAGAATGTCAACGGAATGTTGTTGAACGATATGGAGGTGTACGTTGCTCCTCACATCCCAAGAAAGGACCGTGAGTCAAAGATGCAGGAGATGATCAAGAATTTCACCAACGTTTATGTCAAGAACTTCGGTCCTGAAATGACTGAGGATAAACTCAGGGAGATGTTTGAGGCCTTCGGTAAGGTTACATCTACCTACATGCCAACAGACAGTGAGGGAAAAGCACGTGGCTTTGGATTTGTGAACTTCGAGGATCACGAGGAAGCCGCCAAGGCTGTAGATGCCCTTAACGAGAAGGAGCTAGAAGGTGGAAGAATTTTGTATGTTGGACGTGCCCAGAAAAAGAGAGAGAGAGAGGAGTCACTGAAGAAGCAGTGGCAGCAAGCTCGCCAGGAGAGAATCAGCAAGTACCAGGGAGTTAACTTGTTCGTCAAGAACCTCGATGACACCATCGATGACACCAAGTTGAAGGAGGAGTTTGCTCCATACGGAAAGATCACCTCTGCTAAGGTTATGACTAACGATGCCGGTAAGTCAAGAGGATTTGGTTTCGTTTGCTACACTAAGCCGGAGGAAGCTACCAGAGCCATCAACGAGATGCACCAGCGTATGGTGATGGGTAAGCCACTTTATGTTGCTCTTGCTCAGAGAAAAGAGGTCCGTCACAACCAACTGAGCCAGCAGTTCCAGCAGCGTAACCAGATGCGTCTTCAGCAAGCTGCCGTTCAAGGAGGTATGGGCCAGTTTGTTGCTCCAATGTTCTACGGCCAAAATGCCGGTTTTATTCCACCAATGCCAGCAGGTGTCCGTGGTGCTCCATTTGCTGGAAATGGTGCTCCTCAGATGATGATGCAGCAAGGTGCTTCACGTCCAGGTCAAGGCGTCCCAGTTCCACCAGGTCAGTTCCGTGTTGGTCCTAACGGCCAGCCTGTCCCAATGTACATGCAGCCAATGTTCAATGAGTACCAGCAGCAACAACAGCAGAGATACTACCAGAGACAGAATCATGGTAACGGACCAGCAGGTGCTGGAAAGAAGGACGAAAAGCCAAGTGAAGAGTCAGAGGCACCAGTTGCCCCTGTCAACGGTGCTTCTTTGGCTGATGTTTTGCCAAAGCTTGCTCCAGAGCAACAGAAGAGAGCTCTTGGAGAAGAGTTATATGCTAAGATTGAGGCAACCGGTAAGGCTTCTGATAAGGAGGCCGTTGGAAAGATTACTGGTATGATGCTTTCCATGGACAACAAGCAGATTTTGGATATGTTGAAGGATGATTCTCTCTTTAACGCTCAATTTGAGCAGGCTTTGTCCGCTTATGAGAGTTACAAGAAGGGACCAAATTCTCAGTAAATCTGATAGCTGAATGAAGGGGGTTGAGGTTGCCTTTTTTTGCACTGTCAACTTCATCCATATCTCTTTGCTCTCTTTTTCTTTTCCTGTTTTTTTTGGTTTCTAGCTTTATAGTTTTTCCAAATATGCTATTTCTTTCTCCCTTTTTTTTCGAAATTTAACCTTTTTAACTTCATTTTTGACCCTAGTCTCTTGTCAACTAAGACTGGTTTTGTAGTATATAAAGTGTGCGTCTCAGCCGATTTTTCTACGGCAATTCTGCTCTGAGTATTACCTACTGCTGTGATGCTCCATATTATTTTGGCTGTGATCTTCTGTAAAGTCTTTCTATAGAAGACTTATTATAGCTTTTACGTCTGTTTGGGTTTTTTAGCTTCGTATGTAAAGGTTTAGCCTACTATAGGTATATCTGTCTAGATAAAGGTAAACTACTTGTAATAGCAAAGTTATATATTATCTGAATTATACTAGATGTAACGCTGTCCTTTTTTTCATTTGTTACTGTCCTTTGCCAGTTTGTTAAACTCCTCGTTGTTTGTCAACCAAGCAGCTTGGTTTGTGATATCTCTCCATAGTTCTGCATCCTCTGCTGTCCCATTTACCATGGCATCCAAATCCGAAATGTCATCCAACCCGCCAAAAGAAGACAGCATTCTGGGTGAGAAGACCGGATTCTGTGTGTCATAGCTATCATCATGATTTGTATTGTAAACTTCCTTATGTGGTGTTATTTTATTATAGTTACTAGCCTCATTCTGTGGTGTCTTCTGCGTTTCAACAGATGATGACTCCAACCCTTCGATAACTGTATGAGATTTAAATTGCGGTATTATATTTTCAGTGTTCGTCGACAATTGTGAAGAGGATCTGGTTGATATTCCTGACGTAAGCGCTGCTTTCCGTTGTTCCGGTGAACCACTATACGTTGAACTATCTGTTTGCTCAAACATTCCACTATCATTACTGCTCCATTCATTATGCTGTGTAAAATGAAAACCTCCCGAACTTTCTGAATTTATGGAGGAGTCAGGTGGGCTACGATGGTCTGCATGCTTGTTGATCAAGTCATGCATAGCACCGTGAAAATCTAACATCGTGAGAAGCTTAAGTATCTGTTCACGACGTAACGTAGCCGGATGATTTCCAAGGTTCCGCATCTTGGTGAAAATTGTTAGGGCATGATTAAGATGAACCAGCGTAGCAGAGTGAACACCAAATGTGGAGTTAAAAAGAATAAGTGTAACAGCAGATGTAAAAAGATATTCCCTATCCATGTATCCAAAAAGTGCCACCATATTATCAAGCATAAGTGCCCATAGCGATCTTATAGTGTTTATAGATGCCTGAAATGAGGCATTTAGCATGTTTAATATGACAGATGAGTAACGTGACAAGTCGATGAATGGATCAGCAGAAGAAATATGACCAGCAGCATTTCTCTTCCGAGCCTTAAGATTAACCATGACAAAATGAAATAAAAGGGGCCTTACAGCAAGGTTGACACCCTGAAAATATTCCGTCATAAGGTTGACAACAAGTCGACTGATTTTGAGCTCAGGAACGGAAAAGTCACAGTTAATAAATTCTGGAAGGTCCCTTTTCCATTTGAGCAAAGAGAAAACAAGGTCATGAACAACAGGAAGAATATTTGATGATGGGTGACGCGTATACAGCTTTCTTAAGATCCTTGTATTGATTTGTGTAATTTTCACGCAGTTCCGGATAAACTCCGCCTCTGGAAAAATGTAATTTTCACATCCTGGAGGGGGGGATGACATGTCAAAGTCATCAGGCAGTGCAGTCGAAATATCATCATCTGTGATTGAAAGTGGCAGTCCCGCCTTGGATGCCAGCATCCTTTCATACATATAAACAGTCCACCATATCCTTCTGCGATGTTCAAGTTCATATCGATTTAATACATGTTTTCCAATGTCCACATGTAAACCGAGACTGAGTGATGCACGTAATGCTAACCCGAAATAGAAATATGATGCTACCGTGCAATCGGCAACCTGCAGATAGAATGCATAAAGAAGAAGAACTTCAATTCCACCTTCTCTCGCACAGTTATCTATAGCCCCGCTTGCAAAAAGCCCAGTGAAAAGTTCGCTCGCCTGGTTAAAAAATCCAGATCCTGGAAGTCTTGCAGCTTCTTTTGAAGACTTATATCTATGTCTCTGTGATCTACTACGCTTGTTTTGTTTCCAGGTATTCTCTTCCTTCTCTCCATTTTTGGGGCTGTCTTTCTTCCTGCGTTTTCTGTGTGGCCTGCCCGAAAGTTTATATCCATCTAGATTATTGGCAGTACCCAAGTACATTTCACCCACAGCAAAAATAAGCAGCACCTTACAAAACCAAATAGTCTCCAGCGTCGATTCATTCTCATACGATCTCCCATCTTCCGCCTTACCATAGTCCGGTCTAAACGGCTTGGATTCGTCCTCGTCATATATACGACGGAGGCCTTCTTTTACCAATCCCTCGTTGAAAAAGTAGAAGCAGCCATCATTGTATGATATGAACGTGTCTACTAAAAGCATTGCGTAGCTATATGAGGGCAGGGTAAAGTTAACATCTATGCCTGGTCTTGAGTGTGTTTTTCCCAGCATTATCCTATAGGCATTGCCCTCTCTTTCCAGAACTGTCTCTACACTTTTCCCAGAAGGAGTCGAACTATCAATAGCACCTGAAACCAGCTTGTTGATTTCGAGTCCAAACAAGGTCACCGAGGATGAACCAACATAAATACTTTCACCCGTTCTAGAGTGTATCAGCTGTCCATCTTTATCTAGGAATGGAGGTATCACCTCTTCATGTTTATCATTTCCTATGCTAGTAGTGGTATTCTCACCTGCAACCGTCATTTTATGTTCGTTTACATCTGTGCCATCACCCTCACCTATATTTGAATCCTTATTGCTATTTTGTTGCACTATTGATTTTAAATCGGTTGAATTGTTAACTTGGGTACATACTTCCTCTCTTTCAGCCTTCTTCAGACTATTCCGGAGACTGGCATTTTCAATCTTCAACTTGTGTATTTCCCCGTGAAGATCGTTTAAGTACTTCATCGATATCACGATCTTCCGTTCGCCCTTCTGGTATTCGCATACAGAATTTGATTCTTTACATTTCGAGCAGGGAGGTCCAACTCCATCACATTTCATGTGTCTCTTTCTGCATCTATTGCAGGCACCATTAGTCCTGCGTTTCTTTTCTTCATTTCCAGTTTCACTGTCATTTATGATATTTAACCCTCCTGCTTTCATATGCTTTTTTGTATTTGTACTAGCCATGATATAAAGGGACGATTGTTTTCCTCTTTTCCTACCCTGATAAAGCAGATGTACTTCAGATTTTATGTATATTCAAATACCAAGGTTATTACAATCACACGGTCACATAAAAGTGGTACCACCTATGTGAGATTTCACAGGAAAAGACCCCAAAATGGTACTTTCTGATTTCCCTTGTGTTCGAGATGCCAATGTTTCGAATAATTGGTTGACTACGTTCCAAACCTTACTGACTAATAAAGTGAATGAAATATTTTTATCAATGTAGAGACAGTTCTGGAAATATGCGCGAATCGGCAGTTGGGACAATCGGTTGGCACCCATCTATAGAGAATCATTTATTTCTATTGATTATTTAATGAGTGCTGATCGGTCAAAAAAAAAATTTGAACTGCCGTGAAAAACATGAAATTTCAATGTTTATCAATACACTCAAAAAAAAAAAAAAAAGTTACACATGGAGTACTGCAACATAGCCTGCTGTATAAAAATATACATAGTTAGTTCTTACATGTTCTTGTTGGAGACCATATTCCAATGAACCTGCAACTTAGGTAATCAGAAGTCTATGAGAAATCAGAGAGTTATCATTACTTTTATAAATTCTTTTATAGGAAATACTCGTGTATTTACCCCCTGTATCTCTATTTGAACACACCTGCTATTACAATCAAAGTGTTGATAACTAACATATAAATATATACTATCAGATACAGTCTCTGAGCACCTAGTTTCCTCTCTACAGTGTTGATCTAGAGTTTATCTCCCCCACCGGGAATCGATATTTGCTGTAACAACCTTTCATATCTAACTGCTTTAATCCGGTCCCTAACAGTT
The DNA here is from genome assembly GCA_001754015.1 of Brettanomyces anomalus. Classification (NCBI taxonomy): domain Eukaryota; kingdom Fungi; phylum Ascomycota; class Pichiomycetes; order Pichiales; family Pichiaceae; genus Brettanomyces; species Brettanomyces anomalus. Next base: position 330,057 of record MDSB01000007.1, on the reverse strand, counting down.
CTTTGCTACATGTGCTCGTATTGAAAAAGCATTGCATTTCTATACTCAACAAAAAAAAAAAACTGCTTTCTAATTTCCATCCATGTTAACAATTCAATTCTCAATTTTTGTCTCATCAAGCTTTTTACACACCTTCTCAGTCTCTTTCTCTCCTTCTTTCTTTCCAGGATATCTCGACCCTCTGTTCTTTTGCTTCTTTTGCTTCTTCTGTTTCTTGTTTGATGGTTCTGGGTAACCCTTTGCTGCGGCCTCCTGGAACTCTGGGTTGGATTCATACTCAGCAATTATTGGTTTCAACAAATGGTTAATTCCATCTGCAACACCAGCCTTTAAATCCACAGGTGAAAGCTTCTCCTCCTTGAAAGCAGTCTTCAACTCTTCAAAGCTGTTGTAGGTGATTGGACCACCGTATTTCTCAGGTCTGTCGATAAAGAACTCGAACTTTCCAGCGCCATGCTTCAGTTCATGAACAGGCCCCAAAACGTATTGAACAAAAGAAAGCAAACCGTTTTCTTCCACGTTTCCAGGAGCACAGAATGCACTATTGATTTTCTTTTGGACCTTCTTTGGCTTCTCCATTATATCGATCTTTGAGTTTGGATCTGATGATGACATCTTGCCTCCTTGTCCTAATCCCGGCACCATTGGGTTCATCATGTGTGCTCTCTTCTTGTATCCAAGGGATTCGATGTTTTCCTCGGATAGAACGAAGATCTTTCTTTGGTCGACACCACCAAACTCAGCATCCACATCTAAGTAGTGCTCGTCTAGAACCTGCATAAGAGGGTAAATCAATCCAGAAAGCAATGGGTTAGCGACCTGTTTCACCACATCTGCACCAGCTCTCTTTGCGTCATTCTGAGAAACGATGTTTGCTAGCTTGAAGAGGTCCAGAGTGTAATCTGAGGAAAGTTGGTACGACGAACCCACCACAAACGTGAGTTTTTCAATTGGAACACCGATGGAACGTAAAATGGCCTTCACTGTAAATTCGTAATACTTTGCACGATAATTAACAACATCCAATGGTGCTTTCATGTTATCTAAGAAAGCATGAAGGTCGGCCAAAAGAACTTTCACTTCACATCCAGCTTTGAGAAAGTGTGCCAACTTGATCATAGGAACAAAGTAACCACAGTGTGGCTTACCTGTTGGAGCAGTTCCCCAATAAATCTTCAATGGTCTCTTCTCCTCTTCAAGAACCTTTTTGATGATCTGGCCATTGAGAACTTCCTGTAAACCCTTAGTAATCAAAGTGTATTTCTCTTTTGGATCTTCCACTATGTTGCTCATTTTATAGCCGTTTATTTACCTCTGTAATTATTTCTTAACTTTAAAGTATATTATAGAGCTTTCGAATTTTGTTTTTTGAAAAGCCAATACGAGTGTGGACGAAAGAGTTGGAAAAATAGAAAAATAAAAACAAAAAAAGAACTTGTTTTTAATGAGTGCGTGAGGTAAACGG